>JAOPSE010000572.1:0-440886 GCA_029449295.1 Zea luxurians
AACATGAAAAGTGCACATTTTGCACGCAACGTGTCTTGTTTCTTGGTTATGTGGTTACTCTGCAGGGCATTGGTGGATAGCAGCAAGATTGCTGCCATTCGGGAGTGGCCTACACCGACGCGGTCACACAAATTCGGAGCTTTCTTGGACTTGCCGATTTCTATCGCAGATTTGTTCGTTGATTTTAGCTCCATTGCAGCGCCTCTACATGCTTACAAAGAAAGATGTGCCGTTTGCTTGGAGTGATTCGCAGGAGGTAGCGTTCAGCACTTTGAAAGATAAGTTAACCCAAGCTCCACTCTTGCAATTGCCTGATTTAATAAAGTTTTTGAGCTTGAATGCGATGCTAGCGGTATTGGGCTAGGTGCTGTGTTGTTACAATAAGGAAAACCAGTTGCTTATTTAGTGAAAAATTAAGCGGTGCTAGTCTGAAATATTCTACTTATGATAAGGAGCTTTACGCTTTAGTGCGCACTTTGCATACATGGCAGCACTATCTTTGGCATCGTGAGTTCATAATTCATTCTGATCATGAGGCTTAAAACATATTCGTACCCAAACAAATCTGAACCGTCGTCATGCTAAATGGGTCGAATTCATTGATCCTTTCCTTACATTATTAAAAACAAGAACGGGAAGGACAATGTTATTGCTGATGCTTTGTCTCGTCGCTATACCATGCTGTCACAATTAGATTTTAAAATCTTTGGTTTCGACTGTGAAGGATCAATATGTTGACGATGCTGATTTTAAAGATGCTTTTGTCCATTGTATTAATGGGGATACCATGGGGCAAATTTCACATACTGGATGGGTTCCTGTTTCGCGCTAAAAGCGTGTGTTCCAGCTAGCTCGGTTCGTCTTTTGTTTGTTACAGGAAGCGCATGGAGGCGGTCTCATGGGGCATTTTGGCGTCTACAAAATGCATGAGGTGTTGGCTGCCCACTTCTTTTGGCCTCGGATGCGCTGATGTTGTGCGCCTTGTTGCACACTGCACTACTTGTCAGAAAGCTAAGTCACGGTTGAACAATCATGGTTTGTATATGCCTTTGCCTGTCCCTTCTTCTCTTTGGCTTGATATTTCTATGGACTTTGTTTTGGGCTTGCCTAGAACTAAGAAGGGGAGGGATAGTATTTTTGTGGTTGTTGATAGATTCTCTAAAATGGCTCATTTTATACCTTGTCATAAAACTGATGATGCTAGCATTGTTGCTGAATTGTTCTTTAGAGAAATTATTCGTTTACATGGTATTCCAAAAACAATAGTCTCTGATCGCGATGCTAAGTTTCTAAGCAATTTTTGGAGATCTCTTGGAATAAATTGGGAACTAAATTGTTGTTTAGCACTACTGTCACCCTCAGACTGATGGACAAACTGAGGTAGTAAATAGAACTTTATCTACCATGCTTAGGGCTGTTTTAGACAAGAATTTGAGACGTTGGGAGGATTGCTTGCCTCATGTTGAATTTGCTTACAATCATGCCACGCATTCTTCTACAAAGATGTGCCCTTTCCAGATTGTTTATGGTTACATCCCTAGGGCCCTATTTGATTTGATTTCACTTAATGCTGCGAACGCCCCACATGTAGATGCTGCTGCACATGTTGAAAAAATGATTACATACATGAACAAACGAAACAGAACATTGCTGCTACTAATGCAAAAATCAGGTTGCTGGTAGTAAAGGAAGAAAACATGTTACTTTTGAGCCAGGTGATATGGTTTGGTTGCACTTGAGAAAGGATCAGTTCCCTACTTTGCGCCGTTCTAAATTAATGCCTCGTGCTGCTGGTCCTTTTAAGGTGCTAACAAAGATTAATGATGCTTATATCCTTGACCTGCCTGTAGAATTTGGTGTTTCCACTAGTTTTAATGTTGCAGATTTGAAACCGTATATGGTCGAGGATGAGGAGTTGTCGTCGAGGACGACTTCACTTCAAGAAGGGGAGGATGATGAGGACATCACTATGAGTACGACTACACCAGTAGCACCTCCACATCAAGCGCCACTTCCTTCATTAGCTGGGCCAATCACTCGGCCCATGCCAGAGATCTTAACTTCGTCATGCTACTGAAGAATGGGCCCAGAAGAATAGACGACCATCCCAACTGCGGCCCATAGTGGACGACCTAGGGTTGGCCGCCCCTAGGGCTGCGCCCCTCTATATTTATCCAGGAGCTACGCCTCCTTTGTTCTTCGAGTTTTGTTTTACGTTAGCTTTAGCTACTCTCAACACGCGCAAATCTGCGCTGTCTTCGTGTATTCAGAATTCCACCCTCGAGTAATAGATTAGATTGCTCGCATCTTTTTCTTGTTCGTTCTTCGATTGCGCACAGGAAACGATCTTCGTGATCAGGCCGATCTCGCATCAGCAAGGTCGGTAACCACAGGGAGTTGGTTCAGCGATAGCATTGGCGCCTCGGGATTGCTCGTCGTAGTCAGACCGCAAGGGTCATCTTCCGCCAAATCGGAATTATCTCTACTCGCCGAAAGATCGGGCACCTTAGCTACATCACCTTCAGCTTAAGGCTTTCGTTCACGTCGCAGTCTAAATTCGTTGTCATAACAAATTAATACTGCGAGTGGCTACTGTTGGGGGCCTTCGTCTTCCGAAGGTCCTCAAAAACACGACTAACATGTTTCCCAAGTATAATATATGTACAGGAACCTTCAGACATGGGATGAAGCTATACATAATATGAAAGAGCGTGGTTCGAAGAGAAGAATGAATCAGTGCCGAAGCTACTCGTGAAGAAGCTTCGGCTTAATGATGGAAAATGAAACCGACTTAAAGGGAAAGGCTGTCTAGTCCTCGATAGATTTCTCTAAGTCAATAGTAAATATCGAGGCATGAATGTAATTCTACACAGGTTGCGTTCTGTGCCTATAAATAGATGAACAGTGACACCGTACTGTTTAGGTGACTGTATTCACTCGCACATCACTCTTGGATTTTTACCTTCTGTCAAGCCGAAGCATTTGAGAACAAGTCCCCAACAAATATCATCTTTCATAGTTGGTGCCGGAGCCCTTAGGCGAAGAAATCTTTGGACGCACTATCACATCCGGTTTAAAGGCAAAATGAATGCATAACATATGTGCCAGGATCTATTTCCATACATATGTTGACGTCACAAGTGTAATATATCAAAGAACAATGAATAAAGAGTAAATAAAGATTATATTAACATATTACAATTCGAATAGACATTATGTCTTTACCATTATTCATCAAAGTACAGCGAAACATGGACACCCCTTCACTAGAAGATGACCGGGGGTATCACTAGACTAGCGTCCATGGAGTTCAGCATCATATCTTCATCTGCAAACTTCTGATCAAAATTAAGCAAGGGTGAGCTCACTTATGGTCGGGGCTCAGCAAGTGGGGTGAAAATGCAAGGTAACAAGGTAAGGCTAAAGTTGTGATTAGCATTTTAGTTGGTCAACATTTTTTATCAACACCTGATTACTAAGTATAAGTAAATACCAAACCCAATGAAGCATGAACAATATTCATCAGCATATATATCATCAGCATAAATATAACCAGCATAAGCTCAGAACCACTTGAACCAAAAAGGACCACGATTTATTTTCATCTTCAAGTTCAATTATCATGTGAGGGTCCAGGCTGCTCGTAACTGTGAGCACGCTGATATATCAGTTTACACTCTACAGAGGTGGCACATCTTTACCCATGAGTCGTGATCCTATTCTAGCCCGGGTTTGCAAGTCCCGTATTCACTTCTAGGTGACTGCTAGGGTCTCACTACGAGGCTTTTCCCTAGAGTCCTCACTATGCAGATGTTGGAAATGGTCAAACTGCATAGAGCACATCTGACGAACCCAACTTATAGTCCAGTCTGTAGGGTAAAGCTTGGGAACTATGCCCGTATCCAATCTGCCTGGGCCAAAAATATAAGCGCTTGGCAGATGCCCTCGTTCCAGTCGACCAAGACCAGCACCCAACATAAGACTTCCCTAGTTATTTAGCCAAGGGCATCCCATACCACCCTCATGGTAGCACTGTTTTCCTGGGTGGTCACTCCATGTTCCAATTGAATCATATGATCTTGGTTAATCATCGGATTAACCACAATAAAGTAAACTTACCATTTGGAACATTAATACCATAAACAGGAGTGACTGCATAAAGTTAAAGTTGTAGCAATAGCATAGCTACTAAAGTAAAGTACAATACCCAGGTTTGATCAAGGAATAAGATTGGAAAGATTAGGTGTATTTGAATAGCTAACCCAACAAATTATGCATATCATGAATGTAAACTTAGTTATCATGTGTTGATTAGGTTCAAACAGAATATGCAGGGGGAGAAGTCCACTTGCCTTGCTTATAGAAAACTTGAGATTCTTCCACTGAACAAATCTTGTTTCTCAACTATCGGATCAATCTCTAAACATCACATAACAAACAAGAAGAAACAAACATCACTCAACAACATTCACCATAGACAAAGTTAAAAGCAAGCACAATGAAAGGAGCATTTGCTTTCAAAACCATCACAAGCAAAAATTATAACAAAAAGGCATTCTTTTTGAAATATATATAACACAAGACATAAACGTGAAAATAACTTAACTATAATTTTAGGAATGTTTGGTGAACCATTTTAAATTTTTTTGAAAAGTTATATAGAGTAACTAAGGCTATAGGTTAAAAGATTATAAAATACATTATTAAACATTAATTGATGAGAAGCTAATATATAAGCCTAAACATGTTTTATGTGGAAAGATAATGAAACAAATACTTATCTTTATTTTTATTAAGAAAACACATGTCCTGTATTATTATTAATAAAACTATATTCAAGGTCAATATGTAAACTAACATTTTAATTATAAAAAGAACGTGAGCACTAATTCCTTTATTTTATCATGTGTGTTATAAAACATAAACCCTACACCCTAAACCCTAATCTCTTATTCTCTATGTTATAAAACATAAGGCTATAATTCTTTTATTTTCTTAATTTTAAAACTGCACATTACAATAAACATCATACAAATTAATTTAAGAATACATGTTGTAACTATAAATTTAAACTGATTAGTGCACTAACATAATATTAATAAAATATTATTTAATTTTACTCAGATATCAAATACACATTTTTAAATAGAAAATCTCATCGCATAGTTAGATTCTTTATTATGCATAGATGGAATGGACAGATTGAAAATATGCTATTTCCGACCTTCAGTCGTGGAACAATAGAACACGATGTTGTGGGCTTCATCGTCGCTAGTGTAGGAGAATAGGTGCGAGACAGGGATGCAATAGCAGCAAGGAACATGGTCGTCGTCGGGGTTGCAGGATAACTTGGCACTAGGGATTGAGTGGAGCAGACTGCCTGAAAGAGGCTTCGACGACGGCGTGCTTGGGTGACGGGCAGGTGAGGAACCGGCGACGTCGTGGCTGTGCACGAGCACGGCTTCGGTGAGGTGGGTCGGATGGCATTGACGACAAGCAGTAGGCAGCACCGAGGAAGAAGAGAAAGAAGCACCAGTGGTGAAGGACAAAGGTCTAGCAAGGGCAATAGGGACTCGTCACACTGTTCATGGGAAGCAGAGCTCCGGTAAGACGACGACCGGTGAGTAGGGAGTAGCAGGCTCGATGTTGCAGCTTTGTTTGCGGGGACGACGATGAACATCGAGAAGCACTATAGAAATAGCAGTAGATGCGTGCCGCGGAAGCGAGTGTGAGAGCGGCGTTGCAGATGGCGATGCAGTGCATGCAAGGCACATGCGAGCAGAAAAGTCAGAACGAGCAGGGGAGAAAGGAGAACGTGGCTGCAGACTTTATAGGGACGAAGAGGGAGGAGAATTCGACACTGTTGGGGACTTGTTCTCAAATGCTATGAATTAGGAACAAGGCAACATAGAATGTTAGATGTTAAAGCACTTCGTACACTGAAACATTATTTCCCCAAGGATTTAATGAACATCGGACGAAGGTTATGAATAATATATCACGAAGGTTGCATCTTCGTGAATAAAGATAAAACAATGTGAAATGAAGTATAAAACATTACAGAATACCAAGAATAAATAACATTATTCAGTTATTTTATAATGTGAACTTAAATATCAAAACATAATACTTAGGTACATTTGTACCTTTGCCTTGGCAGAAAACAATAATTCTAGAGTACTACGTTGGCAATTACAAGATTGCGTGAACAGTGAAGGAGTACTGTTCACCTATTTATAGGCATACGACGCAGCCTATAAGAAATTACAATCATGCCCCTTACAGAAGATCACAATTATAACTCAGACTCTTATGGACTAAAAAGTCATTCCACCTTTAAGTCGGTTCGATCCTTCGTCTTTGGATACGCTATAGTATCGAAGCTTTATGAGCAGTAGCTTTGGTATCGCGTATAAACAGATTTGCCGAAGGTGTTTCTTCCTGCAGGACCTTCGGCGACGAAGCATGGTTCCAACAGTAGCCCCTTCATGGCGTTAGATCGTTTTTCCGCAACGAGCTTGACCCGTGAAAAAGTCTCTTAAGCTTCGTGTAGCCGAAGGTCCGAAAAACACCTTCCCTGAGCTCGTTGCCGAGAAACGATACAACTTCCGAGCGCGGAGTAGTCCCACCATGCATATCTACCTTCTCGGGTTTTGCGGCCCACTGTTCAGTGGATGTGGGCGACTGTTCGTCCGATGTAGGAGACTTGACGATTCACCTTTTTACCTGTAGCACTATATAAACAGACAAGTAGGTGTAAAGTTACCACAGCATTCATTGCAATTGCACTGTTTTGCTGCCAAAAATTTCACCATAGTCGAAGCTTAACCCTTTGCACTCAACGAAGCACCACTCTGGATTCTGCTTCGTCACAAGAAGAGCTTCAGAAAAAACGTTATTAATTTCAAAAAACTTTAGGAATTCATAATCAAATGGCTAGATTGCGGTCCACTGCCAGGATTGAGCGTGAGGGAGACGAGGCCGAAGCCACTGAAACTGTTCCGATTTCCGAAGCAATGAGGCGTTCTGGGCTGGTTTCATCAAAGGACACACCTGCTGCCGAAGCAACACAAGCTGATGTTGAAGAAATTGGTTCCGAAGATGAGTACAGCTTCGGGATGCCAAGTAAACCTAGTCATCTGGACTTTGGAAGGTCCACCATCTCTGAAGCTGATCTTCCTAAGATGGTGAAGCTGGGTTATTTTAGTGAGGCCAAGAAGGAATTGATTCGTTTTGGTGGAGAAGAAACTATCCCAAATCCAGGAAAGAATGAGGTAGTAGTCTTCAAAAGTTTTCTGAAAGCTGGTTTAAGGTTCCCCCTTAACAAGATGATTGCTATTGTACTGAAGAGGTTTGGGATTTACCTTCATCAGCTGACCCCTAATGCTATCGTTAGGTTGAGTGTTTATATTTGGGCCCTTCATAGCCAGGGAGTGGAACCGTTTGGTGAGGGTTTCTGCCGAGTTCATGAATTACACTACCAGACTAAAGCCAGAGGAGATGGTCTACACGAGAATTTTGGCTGCTACAACTTTGCTTATCGCAAGACTATGAAGTTTCCAGTGATAAGCTATCGAAGCAAATGGCCAGCCGGATGGAAGTCTGAATGGTTTTATGTTAAAGTTGACGAAGATGAGGATAAATTGGTCCAGAGTCTGCTAGAACTGACCTTCGGAGAGACAAGGCCCCGATGCAACATGATAATGGGGAGCCCGAGTCAGATTGCTTTGGCTGAATTTCGAGTGATTTCAGATCATATTGGCACTAGAGACTTAGTGCAGGAATTCTTGGCTTTTAAAGTGTTCCCAACACTGAGGGAGTGGGAGATGCCGAAGCTAGAGGGAGAAAAGAAGAAGGGAGAACTTGTTCGATTGCCTTATCACTACAAATTTAAGAAACATTTTAAAGCACCATGCCAAGAATGGTTGGACACAATTGAGGTTATGTGCAACGAGATTCTCGGCTGCTACTCTAAGAAAGAAGACCAGTTAATGACTGCGGCCTTCGGCACTCGTCCGAAACGAAGATTGAATCGGGTGCTGGATGCCTTGAATTTTGATTATCCTGACTATGAGCAACTGAGCGGAGATGTCGAAGGCCAGAAAAGAAAAAGGATTGCCAGCGTCCTTGATAAAGAAGGCACCAAATCGGCTAAAAAGTACAAAGAAAATTCTGAGAAAAGAAAATTGAGCCCTGAGCCGAAGATAGCTGCTCCAAAGAGAAGAAAAGCTGCATCGCCAAAACCGAAGACGCTAGCCCGAGAGGAGGAAGCTCCTGCAACACCTTCTGCTGCCGAAGTGGAAGAGATTCTAAAGGTAATGACTGAACCTTTGCCTATCAAGCTAAGTCCGCTGGCGCCAGAACTGACGAAGTTTTTTCAAAAGGAAAAAGAACCTTCGGCAACAGAAAGTCCTGCCAAGCCGAAGAAGAAAAGAAGAATTATGCAAGTGGTCGATGTCATTCATCAGACACCACCACCAACATCGGCGTCAAAAATAATTGAAAGCGCTGTTACTGCCAAAACCACAGCCACCAGAGCCGAAACTACCGGAGCCAAAGCCACCGGTGCAGCCACCAAAGCTGAAGCCACCAGAGCCGAAACTGAGACCACTGAAGATCCTAATCTAGAAACCACACTTGGTGATATTGATAACATACTTCTGAAAATGGCTGAAGAAGAAGCTGCTGCGGTCACGGTGGACACGACGATTGAGAAAGGAAAAGAGCAAATTGAAGACACTTTGGAAGAAGAAAACTTTAATTTTTAAGATATACTTGGACAATAGTTATCAGAAACTGAACAAAAGAGCTAAAGAAATATGCTATATCCTGTGGATACAAACCAGGGGCTCTGCTATTTGGCAGAGTCAATGAAGGGAAACTAAGATGCTTTCGAAATTGAACCGAGGCTAAAGTTGTTAGGACTTTCTCAAAGAATGTTGGACTGCCGAAGATTGAAGCGGACTTGTGCAGGTACCAGCGACAGCATATCGCCGGTAGTCTGTTCTACGCTAATTTCAAGGTAAAAACTTCTCAATTTTTTTTGAATTAAGATGTTTTCTGACGAAAGTTGTTTTGCCAGAGTATATTACTAAGTAAAGTGCTGAGGATGCAACAAGATCTTGAAGACGAGAAAAATGAAGCTACCATCAGAGATCTAGAAAATAAAGTCAAAAGTTACGAAGCTGCTTTGAAGAAAAAGGACTTCGACATTCAAGAACTTGAACATAAAGCTAAAGATCATGAGGCTGCCTTGGAGAAGAAGGACTTCGTCATTCACTCTATGGAAGGCTCGCTAGCTGAAGCTCAAGCTGAAATTGACAAATTAAACAGCGAATTACTCATAAAATTAGAAAAAATCTAAGCAGGAAAAGAAGAACCTTGAAACAAGTCTCAAGACCGAAATTGAGAAGAATTCAAATTTGCAAAAATTACTGAAAGAGCTTCAGGAAAAATGTTTAGATTTTGGCAACCGATGTGTGCAGCGGCTGAAGGATGTGTTTTACTCAATTGGAGCCAGCTCTGATAAGTTTACACCTTGAGCTGAAAACCTGCCAAGCACCTTCGAATACATTGAGGGCGAAGTTGATGCACTTGATGAAGTTATCGCTGGGCATGCCGATTTCTGCGCCCTGTTAGCTTCTCAAGGCACGGCTACTGCTTTCCTGAAGGCTAGCTGCATGCACGGGAAAATTGTCAATAGGCCAAACTTCAGTTTGTCACCAGTAGATTTAATTGACATCCCCAGCCTAGCTCGAAGCATAGGAAACAGGTTTATGACCCAGATTTGGATAAACGACGGGCGAAAAATGGCTGGTGACGGCTCGGAGCCACCTTAAGCCAGTGAGAAACTTATACTTGTTACTTTTACCTTCTCCTTGAACTCTGCGCTTTTCTCATTCCGTTTTAATATGTACAGGATGATGAAGCTAAAGAATGAGGAGCTGAAGCCTTAACAGATGTTCCGAAAGACTTTGCTGCACAAGATTTTAGAGAAAATTTTGTAATATGATTGTAAAGAAACTTATGTAAATTTGTGCGTACCTTGTAATATATCTTTTCCCCTTTGTCGATGTACAATCTGCTTTGCTGTGGACGAAATTTTCTTTTTGAGCCGAAGGCGAAAAACACCTTCCCTTCTTTTCGTACACAACGAAGCATGCAAATTTCTTCTTTCTGTTTTTCTCCGAAGCTTTATCCTCATAGCCGAAGCATCTGTCTTTTCTGTATGATATGATGATAATGATCCTATGTATGTCTAAATGAATGTTTATGAATGCAAATTTCATGATGTGATGTATCGTGCAAATGAATGTCCAAATATATATTCGAAGCCATAATCATAGCCTTCATTCTCTTAGGAATGACTCAAATCTTTTTGCCGCTTATTTTTCGGCTTCACCGTTTATTTTTCGGTGTATCAGCATTGACTTTTCGCTGTAAGCCTCCCTTAGGAGCTTCTTCGCCTTTTACTTCAGCGGAATCAGCGTTTATTTTTCGCTGTAAGCCTCCCTTAGGAGCTTCTTCGCCTTTTACTTCAGCGGAATCAGCGTTTATTTTTCACTGTAAGCTCTGCATTCCCTTAGGAACGACTTTTGAGCTTCTCCCTGTTTTCTTTTCTTTTTGTTTGCACTCGATGGTGCATTCTGAGCTTTTACATTTACATCTTTGGGGGATATTGCTCTTATAGAGCTGAAATAAGGAAAAAGAGAAATTACATGCTATGGCCCCATTAAAAACCTTTCTCCCCCTTTGGAAAGGAAAAGGGTGCCATAAGAAAAAATAAAAAATAAAAAATAAAAAAGATTACATCAGGTTACACATAATACCACCGAAGCTCATCCGCATTCCAAGATCTAGGAATGTCGTTGTCGTCCATATCCTTTAATCTGTAGGATCCGGGCCTTGACGAAGATACTACCAGAAAGGGGCCTTCCCACTTCAGCTGTAGTTTGCCCACTGTGTCTGGGTTGGCCACTCTTCGAAGCACCAAATGTCCTGGCTTAATGTTCTTCAACCGAACCTTTCTATCACGCCATTTTATTGTTTCGGTTTGGTATTTATTGATGTTTTCCACAGCCTGAAGCCTGATCCCTTCTATAGCATCTTTGTCCACAGAGCAATCAGCTTCGTCTTTTGCCGAAGCCACTGTTCTTATTAATCCTGCCTTAGCTTCTTCTAGGGTTATTGCTTCATCACCAAACAACAATTTGAATGGTGTAAAAACCTGTTGACCTTGATATTGTTGTGTTGTGGCTCCACACCACTTTGATTAATTCATCTTGCCACTTTCCCCTTGGCTGATTGAATATTAACTTCATTATTCATGTCATTATGATGCCATTAGCCCTTTCAACTAGTCCATTTGATTCCGGATGTCGAACTGATGCAAAATGGATATTTGTGCCAATTTGTTCACAAAATTCTCTGAAAGCTTCGGAATCAAACTGCGTTCCATTGTCCACAGTGATGGCCTTCGGCACTCCGAAGCGACAGACAATGTTTTGCCAAAAAACTTTTGAATAGTAACCGAAGTTATTGTGGCTAAAGGCTTTGCCTCAATCCATTTAGAAAAATATTCCACTGCCACTACAACATATCTTAAGTTCCCTTGTGCTGGTGGTAGCGGACCTAACAAATCAAGGCCCCATCTTTGCAATGCCCAAGTGGGTTGTATTAACTGGGTTAGAGACGAAGGTTGTTTTTGATCTCTTGCACATTTCTGATAGCCTTCGCACTTTTGGACTAACTCCGCTGCATCCGAAGCTGCCTTTGGCCAATAAAATCCTTGACGGAAAACTTTTCCTAGCAAAGGCCTAGATCCAATGTGAGATCCACAAAGGCCTACATTTATTTCCTTCATCAATTCTATACCTTCGGCTCTGGATAAACATTTGAGTAACAGAGAACAGACCCCATGCTTGTACAGCTCCCCTTCTATTATTACATATGGACGAGCTCTTGCCTCTATTCTCTTGTTATAAGCTTCGTCATCTGAAAGGAAGTTACCCTGAAGGTAAGAGATGATCTCAGTTCTCCAGTCTTCACTATAAACAGGAGATATATTGAGGACTACTCTTTCAAGGAGTTCAACCGAGGGTGCTTTTATTGTTTCAAAAAATACTTCCGAAGGTAAGGGCAGCCCCTGTGCTGCTGACTTGGCTAGCAAATCAGCATGTTCATTTTCTCCTCGAGGAATATTTTTTACAGAAAACCCTTCAAAGGAAGCTTCAATCCTTCGGACCGTATCTAAATATTTCTCAAGCTTCGGGTCTCTTGCCTTACAACTCTTGTCAATATGACCAGAAATAACCTGGGAATCAGTTTTAAGAACCGCCCTTCTGATTCCCATTGCCTTTATCTTCCGAAGACCCAAAAGTAAAGCTTCGTACTCAGCAATGTTATTTGTGCAGCTGGAATCGAGTCTTGCTGCGTAGCAAGTTTTAACTTTGGAGGGTGCAACCAACACAGCGGCTGCTCTTGCCCCGAAGGTTCCCCAAGAACCATCGCAGAATACTGTCCATGCTTCGGCATCTTTACTCGCTTCTTCTTCCTGAGCCCCTGGCGTCCAGTCAGCAATGAAGTCAGCTAACGCCTGGGACTGAATCGAAGATCTGTGCACATAATCAATGCAGAATTCATTGAGTTCCGCAGCCCACTTTCCAACCCTTCCAGTAGCTTCTCTATTTCCCATAATGTCCTTCAATGGTTGTGAAGAAGGGACAATTATATTGTATGCTTGAAAATAGTGCCGAAGCTTCCTGGAAGCCATCAAAACAGCATACAACACCTTCTCCAATTCTGTATAATTTTTCTTTGATAAACTAAGAACTTCAAATACAAAGTATATTGGAGCTTGCTTTTTGACTTGCCCTTCAAGCTTCTCTTGGACAAGTGCCGCACTTACCGCTGAGTGCGAGGCTGCCACATATAACAACAGAGGAGCCCCTGGCGTTGGTGGAGTTAACGTCGTTAAGTCTATCAAATATTGCTTCAGCTCTTCGAAGGCTCTCTGCTGAACTGGTCCCCATTGAAAAACTTCGGCTGATTTCAGTACTTCGAAGAATGGTAAATTTCTCTCTGCTGATCTAGATATGAATCTGTTGAGAGATGCCAATCTTCCTGTCAATCGTTGAGCCCCCTTCTTTGTGCTTGGTGGTTCCATTCGAAGAATAGCTTTGATTTTATTTGGATTACCCTCAATCCCTTTTGTTGAAACTAGGCAACCAAGGAATTTCCCCTTCTTTACTCCGAAAACACACTTTTCTGGATTCAGTTTTAGACCAGCCTGTCTAAAATTAGCGAAAGTCTCCTGCAGATCAGCAATGTGATTTTCTTGCTTCGTGCTTTTTACAATGATATCATCGACATAAGTTAGCACATTTCTGCCTATCTGAGAATGAAGAACCTTTGCTGTCATTCTGCTGAAACTTCCTCCAACATTTTTGAGCCCCTCAGGCATCCGAAGGTAACAATATGTTCCGCTAGGGGTTATGAAGCTGGTTTTTGGCTCATCCTCCTTCTTCATCCAAATCTGATGATATCCTAAATAACAGTCCAAGAGACTCATAAGTTCTGATGAAGCTGCTACATCAACTAGGGAGTCTATCCTTAGCAATGGGAACTCATCCTTCGGACAAGCCTTGTTGAGATCAGTGAAATCAATACACATCCTCCATTTGCCATTGGCCTTTTTTTACCATAACAGTGTTAGCCAGCCATTCTGGATACTTCACTTCTCTGATGACTCCGGCACTGAGGAGTCTTTTTACTTCATTTCGAGCACCTTCGGCCATGTCATCAGACATCTTCCGAAGCCTCTGCTTTCTGGGCCTGAAGGATGGATCAACATTGAGCGAGTGTTCAATAACATCCCTGTTGACGCCACAGAGATCGTTAGCCGACCATGCAAAGACATCTTTGTTGTTGAACAAGAACCTTATCAGGGATTTCTCTTGTTCCTCAGACAATTGAGATCCCAGCAGAACCTTCTGCTCTACGATATCTTCGCATAAAAGCATGGGTTTCGGCTCATCGGCCGAAGCAGCCTTCTCCCTTCTGTACTTGTACTGCTCACAAGCTTCGGCTTCATCTATGTTGTGGATTGCCTTTGAATCATTCCAATTCCCCTCGGCCTTTCTGGCAGCTTCCTGACTCCCATGAATAGCAATAGGTCCCTGATCCGAAGGTATCTTCATGCAAAGATATGCTGGATGAAGAATTGCTTCGAAAGCATTGAGTGTTCCGCGACCAATGATAGCATTGTAAGGATACTCCATGTCAACAATGTCAAACACAACATGCTCAGTCCTTGTGTTGTTGACGAATCCGAAGGTCACTGGCATGGTAATCTTACCAAGCGCTAGAATCTGTCTTCCTCCGAAGCCACAAAGAGGGTGTGTAGCATCATGAATCTTGTCTTCGGGCTCTTGCATTTGTCTGAAGGCCTTAGCAAATATGATATCCGCTGCACTGCCTGTATCAACCAAAACATTGTAGACCAGAAATCTTTTGATCACACAAGAGATAACCATAGCATCATTATGTGGGTAATCCTTGAGCTGAAGATCCTCTTGAGAGAAGGTAATTGGGATGTGAGACCATGTTGACTTGATGAAGGGTCCTTGTACCCCTACATGTTGTACTCTTCTTTGCGCCTCCTTCTTCTGCTTCTTGTAAGCCGGCTCTGAGCATGAACCGCCTATTATCGGGAGAATCAGCTTCGGAGCCGAAGCAGTTCCAGCTTGGTTCTTGAACGATGCCATCAGCTCAAAAAGTGGAAGTGAGTTCACCGGAGGTGGGCGCCAATGTTGGGGACTCGTTCTCAAATGCTACGAATTAGGAACAAGGCAACATAGAATGTTAGATGATAAAGCCCTTCGTCCGCTGAAACATTATTTCCCCAAGGATATAATGAACTTCAGACGAAGGTTATGAATAATATATCACGAAGGTTGCATCTTCGTGAATAAAGATAAAACAATGTGAAATGAAGTATAAAACGTTACAGAATACCAAGAATAAATAACATTATTCAGTTATTTTATAATGTGAACTTAAATATCAAAACATAATACTTAGGTACATTTGTACCTTCACCTTGGCAGAAAACAATAATTTCAGAGTACTACGTTGGCAATTACAAGATTGCGTGAATAGTGAAGGAGTACTGTTCACCTATTTATAGGCACAGGACGCAGCCTGTAAGAAATTACAATCATGCCCCTTACAGAAGATCACAATTATAACTCAGACTCTTATGGACTAAAAAGTCATTCCACCTTTAAGTCGGTTCGATCCTTCGTCTTTGGATACGCTATAGTATCGAAGCTTTATGAGCAGTAGCTTCGGTATCGCGTATAAACAGATTTGCCGAAGGTGTTTCTTCCTGCAGGACCTTCAGCGACGAAGCATGGTTCCAACAGACACCATTGATGGCTAGAGAGAAATAGTGGCATCAACCTCATTAACGGAGAGGAAACTGCATGTCGTTTAATGAAGAAGTAAAGGAAAGATGAAACGCCTGGTTTAGTGGGGGAGGAGAAGAACAGGCATGGAGCGGTGGCAAAGTTGGACAGACACGAGCAGACGTGGTGTTACTACAGAGTGGCGAGCAGGCGGCCAGCAACGAGCGCGAAACGGTGGCGGCTGTCCGGCAACATGCGAACTGAAGAAGGAGGTGAACAGGCGTGGTGGTGGGGCCTAGCTGTAACTGAACGAGAGGATGTGAGTGAGCGTGAGTGGGCTGGCTGGGGCCAAGGCCGATTGGCAAGGAGGGTGCGTGCCTTTCATTTTTTAATGTGTGCGTGAGTGCATGTATATATAATCATATATATTGATTTATATGTCTATGTAAATAAAATAAATTTGAAAATATAATACCTAGTTTAAATAAATGTTTCTAGATAAGAATCTATTATTTAAATAAAATGGGTTTAACAAAAGGGATAAATTTAATAAAGTAACTTTTTGTATATACATACAAACATAATTATTAACATACCAAAATACATATTTTCCATTATTATTATTTCAACAATTCATTAATATTTTATAAACTAGGATTTTTCTCAAAAGATTAAATCAAAAAAAATTGGATTAATATATCAAACCAACCAAAATTTATGATCCAGCATGGATGCATCAATCACTCGGTAAAATTTTATCTATTCAATAACTTGTTCCATATTTATATCACCATCTTCATTATTTAAAAATATAAATATTTATTCTTTCTATTGAAAATTAATAGCTTAACTGGATTTCTTTAAGGTGATGGATTTAGGGTGTTACATGCACGTCTGAAGGTACTCATCCTGCTCTTGAGTACTGAGAGCACCTAGAGGGGGGTGAATAGGTGATTCTATAAAAACAGCTTAACAACACAAACTTGTACTAATATTAGGTTAGTGAAAACTAAGTCCAAGTTCAAGAGAGAAGTACAAGCGGAGTAAACTTCACTTAATTGCTCTTCACAAGATGCGTATCAAACTTAGAGTAATTATGGAAGTGAAGTGAATAGAAATAGAGAGAATCGCACAAGAATAAAGACAAGTGACACAATGATTTTTATCCCGTCGTTCGGTCAAGTAGAATACACTCCACGTTGTGGCGTCCCAACGGACGAGGGTTGCACTCAACCCCTTTCAATAGATCAACTTGAATACCACTGTTCTCTTTATCTCAATGATATCCCATTGTGAGGAATCTCGACACTTTGGAGTCTCTCAGGCCTTACACAAATGGTCTCAAATGATCACAAGAGTAAGGGGGAATAGCAACACACACAAGAGCGAAAGTTGCAGCACAAACACGCACACAAGACAAGAACGAGCACACAGAAGCAGCAAGCGGAGTTACAACTCAAAGAAGTGCTCGATTCTCTATCACAATGAACCTGATGCATGAATGCGAAGTCTCAGCATGTTAGGATGTTCAAGAGATGCTTGGTGTACAGCTCCAGGCACCTAGGGGTCCGTTTTATAGCCCTAAGGCAGCTAGGAGCCGTTAGAGCTCCATTTGGAAGGCCATAGTTGCCTTCTGTCTGTGGGCGCACCGGATAGTCCGGTGCACCACCGGACAGTGAATGGTGCTTGATTTCTTTCTTTTTCTAGCGAATCCGACCGTTGCAGCCATGACCCTCATGGCACACTAGACAGTCCGGTGTGACCTTCCGACCGTTAGTGAAGTCCATGTGTCGCCCGCTGATCGCGCGACCGATCATTAACATGGCCGCGACTGACTCACTGGACAATCCGGTGCACACCAGACAATCCGAGGAATTATAGCGGCAGCGTGATGAGTTTTCCCGAGAGCAGTCAATTCGCTAGGTGCGCCATTCTGAGCACTGGACAGTCCGGTGCACCGCAGGCTAGTGCAAGTTTTGCTGGGCGTAGCCAAACTTCTCCAATCCAATCTCTTTTGATTTGAAAAGGTTCCTAGAACTTAGTTGTATATGTTAGAACCAAAAACAATTTACTAATGCTAGAATCATACCATGCATTTCCATTTGCATCTTTTTACACTTGGCACAAAACAATATGTGTTGAGCATCTAATCACCAAAACATTTATAGAAATGGCCCAAGGGCACATTTCCCTTTCAATCTCCTCCTTTTAGTGATTTATGCCAACACATCAAAAGCAACTCAAAATGCAACAACATTTTCAAAGATAAGCTAAAGAGTGCAAATTGAAGACTAGTTAATCTCACATAGGATTTGGCA
The DNA here is from genome assembly GCA_029449295.1 of Zea luxurians. NCBI lineage: Eukaryota > Viridiplantae > Streptophyta > Magnoliopsida > Poales > Poaceae > Zea > Zea luxurians. The sequence goes on from JAOPSE010000572.1 coordinate 17,726, forward strand.
TATTTGAATCACTTTTGCCACCACTTGGTTTATTTTCACAGAACCAATTCTTTTCCTATCTCAATGTCAAAAACATTTGTTTTGGCAAATCCAAAGATCTTTCAAGAATAGTTTTGATCAAATACCAAAAACTCCCCCTTTTTCCATAATCATATTTCTCGCCCATAAGAGAACTATTTTTGCAAAAAGAGGGTTTTGATCAAACACCAAGAATTCTAACACTAAAATTTTGAAATTCAGAAGTGGTTGGCTGATCCAGTTGCTTTGGCCTTAATTTCTCCCCCTTTGGCATTAAGCACCAAAATAGGAGAACTATTTTGGCCATTTAACCTCATTTCCTCACAAAAATGTCAAATAAGATCGAAGGCAATGAGAAAACACAAATAAGAACTTGGGACAAGATACATTGATACCGGAATGCAGTGGAAGCCCTATCTTTGTCCAAGTTCACAGTTTCCCTTCCAATTCAACTTTGAGACTATATCAAAAGTACTCAAGCAAACACATTAGCCTCAAAGGATCAAGTTGTAGTACATCCTCCCCCTAACCATGTGCATCATGTGCATAGGGACTTGTGAGGTCCGGGGATGACTTGTACAACTTGAGCTCCAAAAATAAGCAAGTAAATCCATTAATGCTTAAAGTAACACGATCAAAGGCATAAAACACTTGTATGTTATAGATCAATCAAAGTTATGTAAATCTAAGACATTTAGCTCACTACTCAGCCTGCAAAACCTTTTCACATGTAAAGGCTTGGTGAAGATATTGGCTAGCTGGTTCTCTGTGCTAATATGATAAATATCAATATCTCCCCTTTGCTAGTGATCTCGCAAAAAGTGATGCCAGATGTCTATGTGCTTTGTGCAGTTGTGTTCAACAGGATTATCCACTAAGCGGATTGCACTCTCATTATCACATAGGAGTGGGACTTTGCTCAGATTATAGCCAAAGTTCCAGAGGGTTTGCCTCATCCGAAGCAGTTGCACGCAACACTATCCTGCGGCAACATACTCGGCCTCAGCGGTGGATAGGGCAACTGATGTTTGTTTCTTAGAGCTCTAGGATACTAAGGACCTTCCTAGAAACTAACAAGTCCCTGATGTGCTCTTCCTATCAACCTTGCACCCGGCATATTCGGAATCTGAATATCTCATTAAGTCAAAGGTAAACCCCTTTGGATACTACATCCCGAAGCAAGGCGTAGAAAATAAATATCTACGAATTTGCTTAACGGCCACAAGGTGACATTCCTTGGGGTCGGATTGAAATCTAGCGCACATGCATACACTTAGCATAATATCCGGTCTACTAGCACAAAGATAAAGTAAAGAACCTATCATTGACAGGTATGCCTTTTGATCAACGGACTTACCTCCTTTGTTGAGGTCCAAGTGTCCATCCATTCCCATCGGTGTTTTTGCGGGCTTTGCATCCTTCTTTCCAAACCTCTTGATTAAGTCTTGGGTGTACTTTGTTTGGGAGATGAACGTTCCTTCCTTGAGTTGCTTCACTTGGAATCTAAGGAAGTAGTTCAACTCGCCCATCATAGACATCTCGAATTTCTGCATCATGACCCTGCTAAACTCCTCACAAGACTTTTGATTAGTAGAACCAAATATTATGTCATCGACATATATTTGGCAAACAAACAAATCAACATTACAAGTCTTAGTAAAAAGAGTAGGATCAACTTTTCCAACCTTGAAAGCATTAGAAATAAGAAAATCTCTAAGGCATTCATACCATGCTCTTGGGGCTTGCTTAAGTCCATAGAGCGCCTTAGAGAGCCTATAGACATGGTCAGGATACCTGTCATCCTCGAAGCCAGGGGGTTCTTCCACATATACTTCCTCCTTGATTGGTCCATTTAGGAAGGCGCTCTTCACGTCCATTTGAAACAACTTAAACGAGTGGTGAGCAGCGTAGGGCAATAATATGCGAATTGATTTGAGCCTAGCTACAGGAGCAAAAGTCTCCTCAAAATCCAAACTTGTGACTTGGGCATAACCTTTTGCCACAAGTCGAGCTTTGTTCCTTGTCACCACACCGTGTTCATCTTGCTTGTTGCGGAACACCCACTTGGTTCCCACAACGTTTTGCTTCAGACGTGGCACCATGCTCCATACTTCATTTCTATTGAAGTTATTGAGCTCTTCCTGCATGGCCAACACCCAGTACAGATCCTGCAAGGCTTCTACCCTAAAAGGCTCAATAGAAGAAACAAACGAGTAATGCTTATAAAAGTTAGCTAAACGTGAGCGAGTAGTTACTCCCTTGTTGAGATCACCTAGAATCTAATCCACTGGATGATTCCTTTGAATTGTCGCCTAGACTTGAGTTGGCGGAGCTTGTTGTGCTTCTTCCTCCTTATCTTGTTCTCCGTGTGCTCCCCCTTGATCCATGCCTTCATCTTGAGGTACCTGTTCCTCATCTTGAGTTGGGGGATGCACCAGTGTTGGGAAAGATTGTTGATCTTGATCTTGTTGTTCCTGCGGTCGCACATCACCTATCGCCATTGTTCGCATTGTGGCCATTGGAACCTCATCCTCATATACATCATCAAGATTAACTTTCTCTTTTTGAGAGCCATTAGTCTCATAAAATACAACATCGCTAGAGACTTCAACTAAACCCGATGATTTGTTGAAGACCCTATACGCCTTTGTATTTAAATAATAACCTAGTAAATACCCGTCTACAGCTTTGGGAGCAAATTTCGAATGTCTACCTTTCTTTACCAAGATGTAGCATTTACACCCAAATACATAAAGTAAGAAACATTGGGTTCGTTACTAGTTAGGAGCTCGTAAGATGTCTGCTTGAGGAGGCGATGAAGATAGAGCCGGTTTATGGCGTGGCAAGCTGTGTTTACAACTTCTGACCAAAACCGCTCAAGCGTCTTGTATTCACTAAGCATTGTTCTTGCCATGTCAATGAGCGTCCTATTCTTCCTCTATACCACACCATTTTGTTGTGGTGTGTAGGGAGCGGAGAACTCATGCTTGATGTCTTCCTCCTCAAGATATTCTTCCACTTGAAGATTCTTGAATTCAGATCCATTATCGCTCCTTATTTTCTTCACCTTGAGCTCAAACTCATTTTGAGCTCTCCTTAGGAAATGTTTTAAGGTACCTTTGGTTTCAGATTTATCCTGCAAGAAGAACACCCAAGTCAAGCGGGAAAAATCATCAACAATTACATGATAATACTTACTTCCCCCAATGCTAAGATAAGCAACAGGCCCGAAGAGATCCATATGTAGGAGTTCCAGTGGTCTTGATGTCGTCATCACGTTCTTGCTTTGATGAGTAGTTCCCACTTGCTTTCCTGCCTGACACGCTACACAAGGCCTGTCTTTCTAAAAACATATAGCTGTTAGTTCTAACACATGTTCTCCCTTTAGAAGCTTATGAAGATTCATCATCCCAACATGTGCTAGACAGCGGTGCCAGAGTCAGCCCATATTAGTCTTAGCTATTAAACATGCATCTAGATCAGCATTCTCTTTTGAGAAATCAACTAAATAGAGCTTGCCGTCTAATACACCTTTAAAAGCTAATGAACCATCACTTCTTCTAAAGACAGATACATCAATATTTGTAAATAAACAATTATAGCCCATATGACATAATTGACTTACAGAAAGAAAATTATAACCGAGCGATTCTACTAAGAACACATTAGAAATTGAATGCTCGGTAGTGATGGCTATTTTACCCAAATCTTTAACCTTGCCTTGGTTCCCATCTCCAAATATGATCATGTCTTAGGAATCCTTGTTCTTGACATAGGAAGTGAACATTTTCTTCTGTCCCGTCATGTGGTTTGTGCATCCGTTATCAATGATCCAGCTTGTGCCCCCGGTTGCATAAACCTGCAAGGTAATTTAAGCTTGGGTTTTAGGTACCCAACTCTTGTTAGGTCCTACAAGGTTAGTCACAAAAGACATTGGAACCCAGATGCAAGTTTTGTCTCTCTTGCACTTAGGCCCCAAATTTCTAGCAACTACTTTATCATTTTTGCACAAAAGAACAAATGAAGCATCATATGTTTGATAAAGCATGGTTGGTCCATTTGATGCATTTCTAGGTGCATGAGAAGCAACATGATGAACATGGCACCTAGGTCTATTCCTACCATGAGCATAAGAAGAGCTAGATGCAAACATGTCATGAAAATTAAAAGCAGCATCATGACAAGTAGGTAAAACAACATGATTATAACATCTATCATGAAGAACATTCTTAACATGAGTATAAAGATAGGCATGGTTCTTTTTGTCATGTGAGGAATGAGAGCTACTAGCCATAGGAGCCTTCCTTTTCTCCTTGTTGAGATTGGAGGTCCTTTGGCTTGTTAAGTTCTTGGTTCCCTTTTGGAAACCAAGTCTATCCTTAATAGAGGGGTGTCTACCAATGGTGTAGGCATCCCTGACATATTTTAATTTTTCATAATCACTCTTGCAAATTTTAAGTTGAGCACTAAGATTAGCAACATCACTATTCAACTTAAGAATGGTAGAAGCATGTCCATTGCAAGCATTAATATCAAAATCTTTACACTTATTGCAAATAACAACATGCTCCATGGTTGAACTAGCAACATTTACTTTTTGCTAACTTAGCATTTAATTCAGCGTTTAAATTCTTAAGACCAGAAATGGAATCAAAACAAGAAGATAATTCAGAAGAAATAAGTTAATTTCTCTTAACTTCTAAAGCAAGATATTTTCAGCATTAACATGTTAATCATGTTCCTCAAAATAATATCTTCTTGTTTTTCTAACAATCTATCTTTCTCATTAAGGGCATCAACTAGTACATTGATCTTATCTACTTTAGATCTATCTAACCCCTAAAAGAGATCACTATAATCTACATCATCATCATACTCCTCATCACTAGAAGAAGCATACTTGGGGTTATCTCATGTACATACCTTCTTCTCCTTAGCCATGAGGCACGTGTCATGTTTGTTGGGGAAGAGGGAGGACTTGTCAAAGGTGGATGCAGCTAGTCCTTCATCGTCGGAGTCGGATGAAGAACAGTCGGAGTCCCGTTCTTTGCCAATGTGCGCCTCGCCCTTTGCCTTCATATAGTTCTTCTTTTTCTCCTGATTCCATTTCTTTTCATGTTCCTAGTCATTTTCATTATCGGGACATTGTGCAATAAAATGACTGGACTTACCGCATTTGAAGCAGGAGCGCTTTCCCTTTGGCTTGTTCTTGTTTGGGGTACTCCTTGCGTCCCTTCAAGGCGGTCTTGAAATGCTTGATTACAAGCGCCATTTCGTCCTCATTCAGCCCGGCAGCCTCCACTTGTGCTACGTTGTTAGGTAGCCCCTCCTTGCTGGTTGTTGCTTTGAGAGCAACGGGATGCGACTCATAAATAGGCAGTGGTCCATTAGCAATATCATCCACATACCTTGCTTCTTTTACCATCATGCGCCCGCTAACAAATTTTCCGAGAATTTCCTTGGGCGTCATTTTGGTGTACCTGGGATTTTCACGAATGAGGTTTATAAGATGAGGATCAATAACAGTAAATGACATTAGCATTAGTCGGATAACGTCGTGATCCGTCCATCTTGTGTTCTCGTAGCTTCGGATCCTGTTCACCAAGGTCTTGAGCCTGTTGTAGGTCTTAGTTGGCTCCTCTCCCCGTTTCATGGCGAACCTTCCCCGTTATCCTTCCACTAGTTCCATCTTTGTGATCATGGTGGCATCATTACCCTCGTGAGAGATTTTGAGGGTATCACATATTTGCTTGGCATTGTCCAAGTCGCTGACTTTGTTGTACTCATCCCTGCATAGAGACGCTAACAACACAGTAGTAGCCTGTGCATTCTTATGAATTTGTTCATTAATAAATACGGTATTGTCGCTACTATCAAAATGCATTCCATTTTCCACTATTTCCCAAATGCTAGGATGGAGAGAGAATAAATGACTATGCATTTTTATGGCTCCAAAAAGAGTAATCATCTCCATCAAAGTGGGGGGGGGTTTACCAAGTGGAATAGACAGTAAATGAGCATTTGAATTGTACGACATGCGAGAATAATCGAATGAATAATTCTGATTAACCATTTTCTTTTTCGTGGATGAGTCGTCGTCGTCCCTTGGTGAATAGGAGGAGGCTTCGTTGTTGTAGCAAATGATCTTCTTAATGTGCCTCTTCTTCTCCTCCTCCTTCCGCTTGTTGTTTGAACCTAAGTCGCTGGGCTTGTCACCTTTTGGCTCATCAACATAAAGGGTCTCCTTCTCCTTTTCTTTGTCGTTGATCACAATCCCCTTTCCCTTAGGATCCATCTCTTCGGGCGGTTATTCCTTTATGAAGAGAACGGCTTCGATACCAATTGAGAGCACCTAGAGGGGGGTAAATAGGTGATCACGTAAAAAATAGCTTAACAACACAAACTTGGACTACTATTAGGTTAGTGAAAACTAAGTCCAAGTTCAAGAGAGAAGTACAAGCGGAGTAAACTTCTTCACTTAATTGCTCTTCACAAGATGCATATCAAACTTAGAGCAATTATGCAAGTGAAGTGAATAGAAGTAGAGAGAATCACACAAGAATAAAGACAAGAGAGACAACGATTTTTATCCCATGTTCGGTCAAGTAGAATACTTGCCTACTCCATGTTATGGCGTCCTAATGGACGAGGGTTGCACTCAACCCCTTTCAAGTGATCCAAAGATCAACTTGAATACCACAGTTCTCTTTATCTCAATGATATCATGTTGTGAGGAATCTCCACACTTTGGAGTCTCTCACACCATACACAAATGGTCTCAAATGATCACAAGAGTAAGGGGGAATAGCAACAGACACAAGAGCCAATGTTGCAGCACCAACAAACACAAGACAAGAACGAGCACACAGAAGCAGCACAGCAGAGTTACAACTCAAAGAAGTGCTCGATTCTCTATCACAATGAACCAGATGCATGAATGCGAAGTCTCGGCGTCTTAGGATGTTCAAGGGGTGCTTGGTGTACTGCTTCATGCACCTAGGGGTCCCTTTTATAGCCCCAAGATAGCTAGGAGCCGTTAGAGATCCATTTGGAAGGCCATAGTTGCCTTCTATCCGTTGGCGCATCGGATAGTCCGGTGCACCACCAGACAGTGAACAGTGCATGATTTCCTTCCTTTTCTAGCGAAGCCGACCGTTACAGTCACGGCTCTCGTGGCGCACTAGACAGTCCGGTGGCACACTGGATAGTCCGTTGTGACATTCCGACCGTTGGTGAAGTCCACGTGTCACCCACTGATCGCGCGACCGACCGTTAGCATGGGCGCTGCTGACTCACCAGATAGTCTGGTGAATTATAGCCGCAACACGCTGAGTTTTTCCTGAGAGCAACCAATTCGCCGGGTGCGCCAGCCTGAGCACCAAACACTGTCCGCTGCACCGCAGGCTAGTGCAAGTTTGGCTGGGCGTAGCCAAACTTCTCCAATCCAATCTCTTTTGATTGGACAAGGTTCCTAGCACTTAGTATTATATGTTAGAACCAAAAACAATTTACTAAGGCTAGAATCATACCTTGCATTTCCATTTGCATCTTTTTACACTTAGCACAAAACAATATGTGTTGAGCATTTAATCACCAAAATATTTATAGAAATGTCCCAAGGGCACATTTCCCTTTCAAGTACACTAAAAGAGAACATGTGCGGTGATGGGCTTCGTCTAGAAACCTTGTAAGCCAGTGAGAAGCATATCCTTAAGCTTTTGCCGTGAGGTAAAAGTTTCAGGCCAAAAAGATGAGTACCAAGTTTGGGCTACACTTCTCACTACCATGACAAAAGATTTTGCCATGATTGCAGTGTTGTCTCCATAGGAAGATATTGTGGCTTAGTAGCTCATTAAAACTGCTTTAGATATGATAAACCATCATACATTGACAACTGCGATGGTCTGTATAGTGGTGGCCATGGTGTGGCTTCTAGCTCTAGTGTCAAGGTGAGAGCACCTAGAGGGGGTGAATAGGTGATCCTGTAAAATCAACACTAAATAACACAAACTTGATTTATGAAATGTTAGTGAAATCAAACCAAGGTGTTATGACAAGAGAGAGAGGTGACTTCTTCATTTAATTGCTCTTCACAAAAGTGAGTATTAAACTTAGAGCAATTATCAAGTGAGTAGAAGATCGCACAAGAATAGCAACAAGTGACACAACGATTTTTATCCTATGGTTCGGCCAAGTAGAACACTTGCCTACTTCCACGTTGTGGCGTCCCAACGGACAAGGGTTGCACTCAACCCCTTTCAAGCGATCCAATGATCCACTTGAATACCACGGTTTCTTCCTTATAATAGATGTTCCCTTTGTGAGGAATCTCCACAATTTGGAGTATCTCACCCTAACAATATTGATCTCAATGAAAACCACAAGAGTAAGGGAGGGAAAGAGACACATGTAAAAGCTATAGTCGCAGCAATGACACGCACACAAGTCAAGACATGAGCACACAAAACACAGTGCAGCGAGTCTACAACTCAACAAATGCTCAAATCTTAATCACAAGTATCTTGATGCGTGTTTGCGTAGTCTAGGCGTATTAGGATGTTCAATGGAGGCTTGGTATCGTGCTCCATGCGCCTAGGGGTCCCTTTTATAGCTCCAAGGCAGCTAGGAGCCGTTGGATCTCCATTTGGTAGGCAATTCTTATCTTCTGTTGGTTGGTGCACCGGACAGTCCGGTGCACCACCGGACATGAACAATTCTTGATTTCTTTCCTTCCCTAGCGAAGCCGACCATTGAGCCCTCAGTCCCCTTGGCACACCGTACATTGTCCGGTGCACACCGGATAGTCCGGTGCACACTGGATAGTCCGGTGCGGCCTAGTGACCGTTGGCTCTAGCCACGTGTCACCCGCTGATCACGCTGCCAACTGTTGGCGTGGGAGCTGTCGGCTCACCGGACAGTCCGGTGCGGCACCGGACAGTCCGGTAAATTTTAGGCATGGCATCCTTGGCGATTCCCGAGAGCAGCGAGTTCATCGCTGCGCCAGCCTGGGCACTAGACACTGTTTGGTGCACACCGGACTGTCCGGTGTACCACAGGCTAGTGCAAGTCTGGCTAGACTTAGCCAAACTTGTCCAATCCAATCTTATTTGATTTGATATGGTTCCTAGAACTTAGAGGAATATGTTAGTACCAAAAACAATTCATTAAGGCTAGAGTCATACCTTGATTCTTGATTTGCATCTCTTTAACACCTAGTACACATCACATTAAAACCAATATGTGTTGGGCATCTTAATCACCAAAACATTTATAGAAATTGCCCAAGGGCATATTTCCCTTTCAATCTCCCCCTTTTTGGTGATTTATGGCAACCCATTTAAAAGCGTCTCAGAGTGCAATATCATTCTCAAAGAGTGCAAATTGAAGACTAATTTATCTTACATAAAATTTGGTATATTTGGATCACTTTTGCCACCACTTGGTTTATTTTCTTAAAATAAATTCTTTTTCCTATCTCTCTATCAAAACACTTGTTTTGGCAAATCAAGAGATCTTTCAAGAGTAAATTTAATCAAATGCCACAAACTCCCCCTTTTCCCATAACGATACCTCTCCCCCATAAGGGAACAATTTTGCAATAAAGAGGGTTTTGATCAAACACAAAGATTCTAACTCTATAGTTTTTGAAATTCACAAGTGGTTGGCTGATCCATTTGCTTTGGCCTTAATTTCTCCCCCTTTGGCATGAAGCACCAAAACTTGAGACTTTTTTGGCCCTTTAACCCCATTGCCTCACCAAAAATGTCCAATAAGCACAAAAGGCAATGAGAACATAAGTACGAGCTTGGGACAAGATACATTTATACAAGAATGCAGTGGAAGCCCTTTCTTTGTCCAAGTTCACTTTTCCCTTTCAACAACCCTTTGAGACTATTTCAAGAGTACTCAACAAACAAGTTAGTCCCAAGGAAGTCAAGTTGTAGCACATCCTCCCCCTAAACATGTGCATCATTCGCATAGGGACTTCTGAGGTCAGGGGATGACTTGTACAACTTGAGCACAAAAAATAAGCAATTAAAGACATTAATGCTTAAACTAACAGATCAAAGGCATAGAACACATGGATGCTATAGATCAATCCAAGTTACGCGAATCTAAGACATTTAGCTCACTACGCAACTTGCAAAACCTTTTCTCATCTAAAGGCTTGGTGAAGATATCGGCTAGCTAGTTCTCGGTGCTAATATGATAAATATCGATATCTCCCCTTTGCTGGTGGTCATTTAAAAAGTGATGCCGGATGTCTATGTGCTTAGTGTGGCTGTGTTCAACAGGATTATCCGCCAAGTGGATTGCACTCTCATTATCACATAGGAGTGGGACTTTGCTTAGATTGTAGCCAAAGTCTCGAAGGGTTTGACTTATCCATAGTAGTTGTGCACAACACTGTCCTGCGGCAACATACTCGGCCTCAGTGGTGGATAGGGCAACAAAAGTTTGTTTCTTAGAGCTCCAAGACACTAGGGACCTTCCTAGAAACTGACAAGTCCCTGATGTGCTCTTCCTATCAAACTTGCACCCAGCATAGTCGGAATCTGAGTGTCCGATTAAGTCAATGGTAGACCCCTTTGGATACCAGATCCCGAAGCAAGGCGTAGAAACCAAATATCTAAGAATTCGCTTAACGGCCACAAGGTGACACTCCTTGGGGTCGGATCAAAATCTAGCACACATGCGTACACTTAGCATAATGTTTGGTCTACTAGCGCAAAGATAAAGCAAAGATCCTATATCATAGACCGGTATGCCTTTTGATCAACAGACTTACCTCCTTTGTTGAGGTCTAGATGTCCGTCCGTTCCCATTGGTGTCTTTGCGGGCTTTGATCCTTCATCCCAAACATCTTGAGCAAATCTTGAGTGTAATTTGTTTGGGAGATGAAGGTTCCATCCTTGAGTTGCTTCACTTGAAAACCAAGGAAGTAGTTCAACTCACCCATCATTGACATCTCAAATTCCTGCATCATCACCCTGCTAAACTTCTCACAAGACTTTTGATTAGTAGAACCAAATGTTATGTCATTGACATATATTTGGCATACAAAGAGATCACCATTACAAGTCTTAGTAAAGAGAGTAGGATCATCTTTCCCAACCTTGAAAGCATTAGAAATAAGGATATCTTTAAGGCATTCATACCATGCTCTTGGGGCTAGCTTAAGTCCATAGAGCGCCTTAGAGAGCTTGTAGACGTGGTCGGGATACCTATCATTCTCAAAGCTAGGGGGTTGTTCCACATACACTTCCTCCTTGATTGGCCCATTAAGGAAGGCGCTCTTCACATCCATTTGAAACAACTTAAAAGAGAGGTGAGCAGCATAGGCCAATAATATGCGAATTGATTCTAGCCTAGCTACAGGAGCAAAAGTCTCCTCAAAATTCAAACCTACGACATGGGCACAACCTTTTGCCACAAGTCGAGCCTTATTTCTTGTCACCACACCGTGTTCATCTTGCTTGTTGTGGAATACCGACTTCATTACCACAACATTTTGCTTCGGATGTGGCACCAGGCTCCAACACCTAGTCCGGATCCTACAAGGCTTCTTCTACCCTGAAAGGCTCAATAGAAGAAACAAACGAGTAATGCTCACAAAAATTAGCTAGAAGTGGATAGAGTACAAGCCAATCGCTTCCTTGACCTCAGCAAAGGCAGTGGAGTTCAATTAGGAGATAATGTTCAGATTTGGAATACCTAACATCATCATCATTGACCTGGGGTCTAACTTCACCAGCTCAGAGTTCTTCGATTTCTGTGAGCAAAGGAGCATTCAGATCAAATATGCATCGGTGGCACACCCAAGAGCTAATGGGCAGGTGGAAAGAGCCAACGGGATGATACTGGATGCACTCAGAAAGAAGGTGTTCAATAAAAGTGAGAAGCTTGTAGGGAAGTGGATCAGGGAACTCCCATATGTGGTATGGAGCCTGCGAACCCAGCCAAGTCGAGATCTGCATGGAAACACACCAATCTTCATGGTGTATGGGTCGGAGGTAGTGCTACCAGCTGACCTGATCTTTGGGGCGCCCAGATTAACCTTTGAAAGCATAGCCGAAGCAGAAGCAACCTAGCTAGAGGACATCGATGTGTTGGAGGAGGAACAGTTAAATATGGTAATTCAGTCGGCCAGATACCAGTAGACCTTGAGGCGCTACCACGAAAAAGCTATGCGACATCGATCCTTCGCAGTGGGAGATTTGGTCCTCCACCGAGTAATAACGAGGGAGGGACGGCACAAACTGTCACCACCATGGGAAGGAGTGTTCATCGTTGTAGAGGTCACATGGCCGGGATCCTACTGGCTCACTCAAATGGACGGCACCGAAGTGGGGAACTCATGGAATATCGAGCACCTCAGAAAATTCTACCCCTACCAATACCTCAAAACTCTTAAGGAGGAGTTGTACTTTGTAAGCAGAAGGTTACATCACTAATAAAGCTTTCATCTTCCGAGGCATTCAAGTTCTTGATTGGCAACTGACTTATATTGGGTTCAACTCGAAATCAGCACGACACAACTTAGGGTGATCACTATACCCTACTAACGGAGCAATCGGCTTAAGTCGGGAACGCCTTAAGTCGGTGCGACATGCTCAAGCTTACGCAACTCAGGGTGATCACTATACCCTACTAACAGAGCAATCGGCTTAAGTCGGGAACGCCTTAAGTCGGTGCGACATGCTCACGCTTATGCAACTTAGGGTGATCACTATACCCTACTAACGGAGTAATCGGCTTAAGTCGGTGCGACATGCTCACGCTTATGCAACTTAGGGTGATCACTATACCCTACTAACGGAGCAATCGGCTTAAGTTAGGAACGCCTTAAGTCGGTGCGACATGCTCACACTTATGCAACTTAGGGTGGTCATTATACCCTACTAACGGAGCAATCTTCTTAAGTCAGAAACGCCTTAAGTTGGTGCGACGTGCTCACGCTTACATGACTCAGGGTGATCACTATGCCCTACTAATAGAGCAATCGACTTAAGTCAGAAACGCCTTAAGTCGGTGCGACATGCTCATGCGTACACAAGTTAGGGTGATCACCATACCCTAGTAACAAAATAGCTAACTCAAATCGGGAGCACTTCAAAGAAAAATAGCTCGCTTGCAGTGTCAAGGGTGTTTTCAGCACCCTGCTGACGGAACCATCAGTTTAAACATAACAATTACATACACACAAAACACATGCTACAGTTTTTCTCTAAAAAGTACTAACTCAATGAACAAGTGTTTTTCAAGCAAATCATTGCGCTGGAGCATTCATGTAGGAAGCCTCGGCTGCAGGAGTAGCGGAAGAAGATGGTCGGCTCGTGACATCAGGCGCGACAACAACATCAGTGACAATGTCTTCAGGCACCACGACGCCAGGCCTCCTCATTAGGATCCGCCTGGTGCGAACACCCTTATCCATGGCCTTGTCGCACATCGCCTTCATAACGACGCGGTCATCCTCCAAGGCTTTGATATTGAGGCGGGCGGCCTCCAGCTCCTGAGTAACAAGCTTCTTGGAAGCACACAGCTCCTTGATGACAAAATCTTTGGTAGACAGCAGCTTACCAAGTTGGGACACTTCATCCTAGGTTGCCCTCAGTTCGTCACGATGATGGTCTAAGTCTGACATGGTAAAGCAGGTGACTCCTCTCTAGAATGGTCAAGGAAGTGCTGGCGTCGAGGTATAGCCTGTCTAGATTGTCACGAGAAGCAACGAGTGCTCGTTTTTCCTCCTGCAAAGCAAGAACAACACTGAGCATTGAAGCAAGGGAAGCAAAATAGAAGCAGCCAAGAGAGATTACCTCATAAGCCATCTTCTTGGAATCAAGCTGTGCATTCAGAGAAGAATTTAAGGCACAAGCACTATCCAAGAAAGTAGAGGTTTGGCACAAGTTGGCCTGGCTCTGGGTATACTTCTCTTCAGTTTCAGAGTATCGCCGAGGCAAATCTGATAAAGCAACAAAGAAAAGCACAAGATATAAGATAAGCAGGGTAATGGAAATGAAAAAGAAAACTATGAGCTCACTAACCAAGGTTTGAGGACTTCAGATCTTCTATCTATTTTTGAAGCAGTAAAAGGTTCCACTACATCAAGGATGAAACTTGGTCGGGGACAGGAGCACCATAGGATTTCAGTTGGGCAGATACAGAATCAAGAACATCCTGTGATTATGAAAAAATAAGCAAGAAACCAGGTTTGCTAGCATGAACGGTAAAAACGAAAGTTGATTCACCTAAAGGTTGGAGAGGAACAAAGGAAGACCCAAAGCCGAAATAATTGGTGCAGTGCTTGATGAGGGGATGTCAACAGGAACGATATCGAAGGCACGACTTGGAGAAACCTCAGCCTCGTCAGCAGGCGGCAGACTCCTGGCGTTAGGGTCACTAGCCTCTAAAGTGACCAGACCAGCGAGAGCAGCAGATAAGTGTGTGTTGGTCCTTGTTCTTGGATGCTATACATCAAGAACAAAGCAACACAAATGTTAATGATTAGAGACCTTCGTCCTTTAGAACATTATTTCCCTTCGGGTATAATGATCTTCAGACGAAGGTCATGAAAGGACACACCTTCATCATCTCAATAAATGAATATAGACGAAGGCAAGAGAAACACAAAGGAATGTAAATAATGATATATCGATGAATTGTTTACATTATCATTTAATAGACATGAATAAATATTCTTAATATTCATATTTTATTGATACCTTTGGCTTGTTAGAAGGTGTGAACGTGAGAGTGACGCGAAAGATATTATTGTGCAGCGTGAACAGTGTAGTGTTATTGTTCATCTATTTATAGGCATGGGACGCAGCCTGGACAAAATTACATTCATGCCCCTGACTTTTACTCTAACAATAAGGCAAGTTGTCAAGGGTTAAGTAGTCTTTTCTCCTTTAGGTCGGTTCCATCTTCCACCTTTGTTGTTATGCTAAGCCGAAGCTTTTTCGGCCATAGCTTCGGCGCTCGTTCATCCTGTTCCCGGGTTATATCTCCATATCATGCATGCTTTCATCCCAAAGTCGAAGCCTCCTGTATCAGTCTATGTTACACTAAAAACATATTAGTCACGTTTTTGAGGACCTTCGGAAGAGGAAGGCCCCAAATAGTAGCCCCTCGTAGTATTAATTTGTTTTTGTATTAACAAATTCAGACTGCGACGTGAACGAAGGCCTTTAGCCGAAGGTCCAAAAAAACACCTTCCCTTCGCTAGAATAGCGAAAGTCAATGACATATAGGGCCACCAAGTTGTGATGCGCTGGGCATATTAATAGGAACCCGCATTGATAGCATTTGATGTGCCATCTCAATCACTTGTCCTATTTTTTTCAAGCTTGGATTTTCTTGCTGTGGCAGATTTTGTTTGATTTGTGAGCTTCGGCATTCGCACAAGTGCTTACTAGATGGCTAAAGAGAAGAAGGTTGTTGACCCTGCACTAGCTGGGTTTTACGAGGCTTTGGAGAAGACGAACACAGAGAAGATCACCAACGAAATGCCAGCTGGGTTGTTTGAAGATTCTGGCGATAGCAAAATCTTTGATTTGGAAAGCGGAAATGAAGATGCCGAAGATTGGCCCTGGCGGCCGAGTCATACCATCTTCGAAAAGTCATCCATTAAGCAAAGTCAGATTGATGCCATGAAAGGGAGATATTTCCGTGATATTTCCATTGTGAGATCTGGAGGGGACAGCGTCGCCCGTGTGCCCGTGGTAGACGAAGTTGTTGTTTACAGGAGTTTTATGAAGGCAGGGCTTCGGTTCTTGTTGAGTAAATTTCTAGTTGAAGTGCTAAATACCTTTGAGATTTTTCTTCATCAGATTACCCCCGAAGCTATAATTAGGATGGGGATCTTTATTTGGGCCGTGAGGAGCCAGGGACTAGAGCTGAGTGTAAAATGCTTCTGCAACATGCACGAGCTGTCCTATGAGACGAAGGCTAATGGCAAGGAGCGGTATCATAATAATTTTGGTTGTTATGGCTTCGTGCCTTGCTCTGATGTGAGGTATCCAGTTCCGATGTTTCGGAAGAGGTGGCCAGGAGCCTGGATGGAAGAATGGTTTTATGTAAAGAATAACTTAGTTGAAAGGGAAGATATAAAGGGGATTATCCAATGCCCTATTTGGTCTCGCTTCGGCATCAGAAGGCCAATCATTGCTCTTGGAAATGACATCGAAGCATGACAGAAGGATTTTAATAGTGTATGCACATTTATTGGCACAAGAGACCTAGTCCAAGGGCACATTGCTTATAGAGTGTGGCCTCTTGTGAATGACTGGGAGATGCCAAAGGAGACTGCTGCTGGGTCCAGTCAAGGCGGCTTGGTTTATCTGAAATATACCTTCAGATACAGAGACCAGTTTGATGAGCCGAATGATGAATGGCTGAACTGTGTTGAGGCAACTAGCGATGAGTTGCTTGGGGCACAAGAGCCAAAGATGATGCCCAAACTTTAGCCTTTGGAGGATGAGGCAAGAAAAGATTAAACAGAGTCTTCGATGTAATTGGTTTCATATACCCAGAATATTGCTATCCCTTGCGAAAAGCAGGGAAAGAAAAGAAAAGCTGCTACTTCGGCTATCTCTGCTACGCCGAAGGGTAAGAAGATCAAGGTTTTGACACACTGGCCCAGGTACATTGAAACGGCCAGGGTGCCGAAGCTCGTCGAGGGGGCTTGTTCTGCACTGAGCCAAAATATCCCACTCCTACCGATGCCAAGGGAGAATTGGTCGTGTCAAAAGTTCGTGCAACTAAGTCGGTCGAAGCGCTGAAGCGTCCTGCCAAAGTCAAAGAGAAAACGGTCGAGGAACCAGAACTGGAGAAGCCGACAGGGCTACAAAAAATCTTGAGCCCGCTACGAGAGCCAGAGTTGCCGATATCCAAAGCTCCTGCAATAACTCCCAAGAGGAGGAGGATGGCTAGCGTGCTGGACGCTGTCTTGGAGTCGACAAGGGTGTCCACTCCTGCTTCTGCAAAGGAGACCATCAAAGCTACTACAACACGTGCTGAAGTAAAAGCTGGGCCTTCAGTGCCCATTGAAATAGGGCCTGTTGAAACTAGACAGAGTATTGAACAAGAACCTTTGGTTGTCGCTCTGGTCCTAGAAATAGAAGACGCACCCAAGAATGTTGAATCTCCTACTCCTGAAGCGTCTACTGAAGAGCTAGACTTTATTGTTTGACATGCTTCAGGTAAAAAATTGTCAGAAGAGGAAATTGCCGAAACTAGACACTATGCCCAGGAACTGAAATATCTGAAAGGATCCTTGGTGTATAATGGCAAAGATGAAGATAACTTTCTGTACTGCCTTCCAGAGAATAAGGAAATATCTCTCTGTAGCCTTGCTTACAATAGTCTGAAGGTACAAATGTTGTTGACTTATGAGCAGATTATTTTTGTATCTTTTACTCTTGTGCTGATCCTCTTCCTCCCCTTTTTTTGTAGGGCTTAATCATGAGCAACGCTTTAAGGGCACAGAAGAATGTTGAGGACGAAAGATGCCAAATAGCCCTTGGTAACCTTCGGTCATAGGTTATCAAACTGAGAAATGAAGCCATAGAGAAGGATAAAATTCTGCTTTCCTTGGTAGACAGAGTTAAGGCTAGCGAAGCCAATCTTGTTGCGCAGTCCGAAGCTCATAGATCCAAAATTGAAAGCTTAAAGAAAAAGCTTGCAGAAAAGAATGAGGATTTTGACGTGGCTAAAACAAAACAAGAAATAAGTGAATGGACTAGCGCAAGACTGCAAAAGAATGTAGATGAGCTTCGGGAATCGAAAGAGAGATATTAAGAAAAATCCTTGGATTGTGCTAAAAAGTTAAAAGATAGTTTTGCAAAGGTGGGAGCATACTCATCTGAGCAAAAATTTATTAGAGGCGATCCCAAAGGAATCATCGAATGGATCGGCGCAGAAGCTAAAGCCTTTGACGAGATACTAAGCGACCTTGGTGATTTCTGCACCTTCACCGGTGCAAGAGGGGTTGCAACAATTTTAGAAAAGACTGGCTGTGAACATGTTAAAGCTGCAACCCAGACGGAGACCGTCTTCATTGTAGACAACACGAAGGATCCTTTGGCTGAGGCTACTCTGATGGGTGGGAAATTCTATTCCAATGTTTGGTTGAAGGGCAGCCGAGAGGTAACCGACAAAGCTATAAAAAGGACGAAAAAGAATCCCTTGAAGCCTGAGAAGAAGCCAAGCGAGCCGAAGAAGCTACTGAGCGCGCGAGGCATATAGGTATTTTTATTGAATCTTAGCTTCGTTATTTTTCCTGGCTTCAGATTAATAGCACGCTACTTTATTGCAACTGAACTTTCACTGCCACCTAAGCCATATGATCCCGAGGCCGATCCAGCCATGAAAGCGGCACTAGAAACAATAAGAATTGCCGAAGAAGCTGTTGATGAAGCAGTCAACAAGCTTCTAAACGAAGCTGCGGAGAAGATCTTAAAAGAAGACTAGATTTTTGTATACTTAAGGAATGTAGTATTTGGGGAATGTAATGTTCGTACATGAGTTAAACATTGTATATCTATGTGTATATTAATGCAATAAATTTCTTTGCGATGCATGAAATTTGCGTACATACCATTTTTGAGCCTTCGGCGAAAAAACACCTTCCCTTCTTTTCATGCTTCATAAAGAGAAAACCCTTCTTCATCGTAGCTGTTGCATAATATTGCTATCGTCAAAAACTTTTTTGGGGCATATAAGACTATAATTGCCGAAGGTGTACTTTGTGCTCTAGCACATTGTCTCATTCGTCGCATGTTTTTGAAAAAAGCAACTTTCTTTCTACATAATCTTGCTGCTGATGCGACATGATGTATGATGTAATGCTATTCGAAATGATGCAATGATATGATGTGACATGATGTATATGCCGAAGTCACATACCCACAAGAAAATACACCCAGACTCTGCATCCCCTTAGGAACGTCTTTTGAGTCTCTTCACCTTATATTTCGGTGGCATTTAAGCTCTGCATCCCCTTAGGAATGACTTTGGAGCTTCTTCACCTTCTATTTCAGTGGCATTTAAGCTCTGCATCCCCTTAGGAACGACTTTGGAGCTTCTTCACCTTCTATTTTGGTGGTATTTTAGCTCTGCATTCACTTAGGAACGACTTTTGAGCTTCGGAACTTACTCTGCGCTCCCTTAGGAATGACTTTTGTAGCTTCGGAACTTACTCTGTGCTCCCTTAGGAACGACTTTTGTAACTTCGGATTCTTGTTAAGGGGATGCACCCCAGTCGACGATGTGACCACAATATTATTACATCAAATTGGAATTTAATCCTTCGTGAATTGTTTATCATACAAGAAAATAAAATGACAGAAAAAACAAAGATGCGCCAGGGTAGGATATTCTTTAGTAGATGTGCTTGGACTCGGGCACAATGCTATTGACTGTGCGAGCTTTGGACTCCTCCCGAAAATCTCGCTACTGTTGAGTGTGTTGATGCCCTTCTGGCTGTTGGCTCCGGACCAGAGTAGGTGCTAGCGGTGGTGGTGGTGGCAGCTGAGCCTAGGAAGCTTGAGAATGGCTTGCCGAAGCGACATAGGCCGTAGGCTGTTGATTGCCTACGTACTCTGGGACGTAGGGAGAATAGCATGAAGCTGTATGTAGAACCTACTTTGGCTGATTCTGCCGTGCTTCAGCTTCGGCAATTTCATTCTGCTTCTGAATCGTGACTTGGCACGATCTTTATGGTGTGGCCTTTGTCTTCGCCACAGAACAAACAAAACAATCTCCTGTGCTGATCTCCATATCTTCCTCCGAAGCTTCTGCCCCCTCTGCCTCTTGGAGCTAGTGGCCTGAAGGAACTTTGTTGCGCCCCTGATGATTGGGAGCTATGCTGCTGCCTTTGGGTTTGGTTTCCCCTATCGTCACATGGGTTGGCATTATGGATTGATCTGACATGCCTAGGGTGGAATCTTCCTCCAAAGCCCATGGCCATTTCAGAATATTTGTAAGCTTCTTCCCTTCTTTGCTGAAATCATTGTCGGCTCTGATGTATTCATCCATTTTCTGGAGAAGCTTCTCCAAAGTTTGCGGTGGCTTCCGCACAAAGTATTGCGCCATAGGTCCTGGCCGTAGCCCCTTGATCATGGCCTCAATGACGATCTCATTGGGCACTGTTGGTGCTTGAGCTCTCAGCTATAAGAACCTTCAAACATACGCCTGTAAATACTCCTTTTGGTCCTGCGTACACTGAAAAAGAGCACGGGTGGTGACCGGCTTCGTTTGGAAACCCTAAAAGCTGGTCACTAACATATCCTTTAGCTTCTGCCATGACGTGATTGTCCTTGACCGAAGAGAATAGTACCAAGTTTGGGCTACGCTTTTGACTGCCATGATGAAGGATTTTGCCATGACTGCAGTATTGCACCCATATGAAGATATGGTTGCTTCATAGCTAATCAGGAATTGTTTCGGGTCTGAGTGCCCATCATACATGGGAAGTTGAGGTGGCTTGTATGACGGTGGCCATGGGGTAGCCTGCAATTCTGCTACCAAGGGAGAAGCATCATCAAAAGCAAAATTGCCATGATGAAAGTCACCGTACCATTCATCATCATTGTATGGATTTTCTTGGCGAAGCTCCCTATGTTGGGGCCTTCGGTCTTAGTCATCCTGAGTGAAGTGATGCATTTCTTTGGTGGCTTCATCGATCTTCCTCTGGAGGTCGGCGAGCCAAAGCATCTTTTCTCTCTTCTTTTGCACCTGTTGATGGATAACTTCTAGATCCCTGGTCTCTTGATCCAGTTCCTCCTCCTGAGGTGTTGGGCTGGTAGCCTTACTCTTCTGGCTCCTAGCTTCATGTAGCATCTCCTGATTAGTGTCTAGTGGCTGCAGTGCAGCCCCTGGCGCTGTTGTCTTCTTCGGCGGCATGACGAAGGTCGATGCTTGCCAAAGGTGGTCGAATGAGTTTACCGGAGGTTGGCGCCAATGTTGATCCTTGTTCTCGGATGCTATACATCAAGAACAAAGCAACACAATCGTTAATGATTAGAGACCTTCTTCCTTTTGAACATTATTTCCCTTCGGGTATAATGATCTTCAGATGAAGGTCATGAAAGGACACACCTTCATCATCTCAATAAATGAATATAGACGAAGGCAAGACAAATACAAAAGAATGTAAATAATGATATATCGATAAATTGTTTATATTATAATTTCATATACATGAATAAATATTCTTAATATTAATATTTTTATTGATACCTTCGGCTTGTTAGAAGGCGTGAACGTGAGAGTGACGAGAAAGATATTACTGTGCAGCATGAAAAGTATGGTGTTACTGTTCATCTATTTATAGGCACGATATGCAGCCCGGACAAAGTTACATTCATGCCCCTGACTTTTACTACTAACATTAGGCAAGCTGTCAAGGTTTAAGTAGTCTTTTCTCCTTTAGGTCAGTTCCATCTTCCACCTTCGTTGTTATGCTAAGCTGAAGCTTTTTTGGCCATAGCTCTGACGCCTGTTCATCCTGTTCCTGGGTTATATCTCCATATCATGCATGCTTTCATCCCAAAGTCGAAGCCTTCTGTATCAGTCTGTGTTACACTGAAAAATATTAGTCACGTTTTTTAGGACCTTCGGAAGGGGAAGGCCCCCAATAGTGTGTCACCGTGGGCTACTCAGATTGGACCGGCAGCGATCCGACATGGACGTCCATGGAAGCAGCAGAAGAGGAGTCTGCCCAACACCCTTGGGGGCTAGGTCGCTCCTAGCACCACCCTCGGGGGTTGGGCCCTCCGTGACAGCCACTTCCAAGGCTGAAGCTCCCTCAGACATACCCAGAAGAGCCGGATGACTTGGATCAGCGGCATTGAGGGCCAGTGCGTCTTCGCGAGCTAGACTGCCCTCCAAGGTCGATGAAGCACGAGAGACTGTCCGGGTAGCCTCTTGCTGGCAGGATCGCACGATAGAGGAACATCATCTGGAACCTCTAAACAAATGATGGGATTGTCAACCTCAGGAGGCTCCGATAGAAGGTTCTCGGGGATGTCTCCTCTAGTGCATGGTCAAAATCAGATATCGACAACGACTGAAGGCTGACAAGTGCTGATAAGGCCTACATCGGAATGTCGCTGCCCCTGTTGCGATAGCTGTTCTTGTGGATTAACGGAACTTCTTCCTCCTCTTCCTCATCAAGCACACTACCGGTAACCCGAGCATCATCACAACCTTTGACATTGTACTCGAGGATGGTGCTCACTAGGACATCACCAAGGAATAATGTGGAGGGGCCAGCATCTTGCTCCAAGCATGATAACCACCGGAGTCGTCTTTTCTTCTTTCTCTCCTCGTCAGGCACAATTTTATGGTTCACCCGGCATGATCGCTTGCGACAAGCACCTTCAGGTTTCCAAATTTCCTCGTCTTCACCAAGGTTCTGCCCAATCGCAACCGCCATTGGCTCAGTGCGGGCAGAGTTGGATGATTCCCCAACCAGCATGCTAAGAACAACGTTTATCTCAGCATCGTCAGTACTGGTTGGCATCTCAAGGTGGGTCTGCCTCTCAGCCTCGGGAAGATTCCAGAAGGGAGCAATGAAAGCCTCAATGTCCACCAAGGAGGGTCACACTCTATGGCCCGAACTGCCATCTCGAACAGGAGGACTGGAAATGAAATCGGAAAAGGGACTCTACAGGGGCATATTCCAAGCAGAATAAGACGAGGGGGCACCAGAATTTGACATCATGCGCTTTAGCATCAAGTCAAGTCGGCTCAGCAGGTCCTCATCGGGAATTTGTCTATTGGTAATTGGGGTAGGGTCGTTGACCCCAGTATACAAATAAGAGGGGTACTCTGACTTTCGGAGGTTGGATGTTCTTGAAAACAATGTAAGCGACCACAACTTGAGCAGTCATGCCTCTATCTTTCAGCGAGCATATCTCAGCAAGCAACACCTTGATTCGGCTACCTCTGAACTAGTGGGGGACTCTATCCAACTAGGCATGCGGACGTTGGGCTGCCTTCCTAATTGAGGAGGGAGGGACTTGTTGTGGTTCTCCATGCTAAACCACTCAAGGCACCATCCTTCAATGCTGTCCTTAAGGGGGATGTCAAGGTACTCTACTTTCCTCCCCCGGTAAAGCTCCAAACTGGCACACCGATAAGGTGATGCTGTCCTCCGGCCATACCAGGCTGACAATGGTAAAGATATCTCCAAAGCCCAAAGTGGGGAAGAATTCCAAGGAACGCCTCGCAAAGGTGCACAAAAATGGCAATTTGAAGAATAGAGTTGGGGTTTAGATGTGTAAGATTCAGATCGTAAAAATCAAGGAGGCCGCAGAAAAATGGAGAAATGGGCAGGGCAAGCCCTCGGATGAGGAAAGGCACAAAGACGACGACTTCGTGGGTGTCCTCTGTCGGAACGGTCACCCTGCGCCAGATTCGCTAAGAACACAGCTCCTTCGGCAACAGAACCCCAGTTTCTACAAGATGCAAGAGATCGGACTCAGAAATAATGGACATATGGTTACAGGCAAACAGAAGCTGGCTATTGGGGTCAACAGGCAGAATGATTGGAGCAGCAATGCTCTGTCTCTTCCTCTTGGGGGCCATCGTAATCTCTCGAGAGAAGTGGGCAGGCTCAAGAACTCAGAAAGCGGAGAAGCGGCTGAGGAGAAAAGCAAGAATTAGGGTTCGGAACTCAAGAAGACACGTCGGCATAAGTATAAGTTGGCTCAATAAATCGGGCGCAAAGAGTGCCAGATCATAACTCGGAAAAACAAGGATCACAATCATCACTCGCGCATTACCTCTAAAATGCCAGCAAGCCTTCAAGCGTACAAACAAAAAAGCATGCAACAGCGGATAAGCAAAAGAACTGCGTTCTTTATTCATAAAGGTGAGTTCATCACAAACTTGAAGCCGATTCATTATGAGTCGGCCTCCTCCACCCTTGGTCATTACATTACACTACTGTACTACTTACACTACGCTATACTAATACTACTCTAATCCACTACTACTTACTACTACTTATTGCTACTACTATTGCTATCTATACTAATATTTAAACCAACAGCATTATGTCACTGGCCTTGTCGCTGTCATCGTCGCCTTTACCACCGTCGCCCTTGCCACCGTCGCCCTTGCTATCGTCACCGTCGCCCTTGATGCCGTCACCATCGTCCTTGCTGCTGTCGCTATTGCCCTTGCCGTCGCTGTCGCCATTGCCCTCGCCGCCGCCACCACCCTCGTCGTCGTCGTCGCCGCTGCTACCATCGTCCTCTTCGTCGTCACCAGCGCCGCCGCTCCACTCCTCGGAAGAGTCGGATGAGTCCACCTCTTCCGAGGAGACCTCCTCCGAGTCATCCGATCCACCGAGCCCGGCACGCTCGATGGAGCGCCAGTATCCTCGGACGACACCACTAGAGAGGCAGGAGCGGGCGATCGATCATACTCGGAGGAGGCCTCCTCCGAGTACTCCAAGTCGCCAAAATCCTCCGAAGGAGGACTTGGGGTGCGCTTGCGTTTGCCGTCGGCGCGGTGAGGCCAGCCTCTGCCTCTCCTACCCCTGCCTATGGTCGGGTGGAAACTGAGGGAGTGAAGAAGAAGAAGAAAGCAAGTGATCAAAGAACGAGTGAAGAAAATAGCTAGGGAAAGCGAGCTATTTAAAGAAGTCGGGGTGACCGTCCACTTCCTACCCCGCTCGCCGAACAGTCACAAGAATTCAATTAGCAATTAAAGCCGCTTGAAAAGAAGTCAGGCAACTTGCGTCGTTTCGCATAACACGGCACCGGTTGGACCTAAGTCAACTGCTCAGGCAAATGATTACACCTCTCCGTCACATCAAGTTACTACTTTGGGACAACGTGATAAACACTCTGCGCACACCCATTGTGTGTGTCGCCCAGAATTTTCAATCATTTTCTGAAGAAGTGATATCCACAAAATGTACGCAATGATTGTACCACGACAAAACGAGGAGATCGGCTGAGACAGGAGGAAGTCCAAATGTGGTTACTGAAGCACAAGTCCAATCAACAGAATCATTGAAGCACAGAGCAGGATGATGTCCAGCTGAGGGCCATCTGCCTCACCTAGCCAGATGTCCAATCTGTCACCGATCAAATTGATTTCAGACCTAACATGGCATGGATAGATGGCATCGCCTGGTTATTCAGAAAATGCGGATTTCAAAAGCATAAGATGAAGACATTTGAATGGATTATTTCTAAAATCCACTCAAAACTCGGGGGCTACACCCATTGGGTGCACCTTCGGTGCACCCAATAGATCTACAGTACCTCGAAGCCAAAATTCTTATTTCAAAAGCATAAGATGAAGACCTTTGAATGGATTATTTCTAAAATCCACTCAAAGCTCAGGGCCTAGACCCAATGGGGGTGCACCCAATAGCAGAACAGAAATTAGGCCTAACAACAAACCCATAGGCCAGACCAAGAATCTTTGGGCCGATTATTTCAAAATCAACTCAAAGATTGGGGGCTTGTGGGGGACAGATATCCCTCGGGTCCACTAGAAGGCAAAAGATCCTTGCACGGGGCCTCGCGCCAGTTACCCCGCAAGCCCGTTTCTTCGTGGGCTGGGTGGAAACTACTGGCTGAATGGGCCGGTCCGAGAAGGTGATGGACTCGAGCCCAGATGGTCCGTCGAATCGAACACTATCGCCAGAAACCGTCTGACTTTCCCGCGCCTGGTATCCTCGAATGTCGGGGTGGATCAAGGATGAGTCGGCTGTGACGGAAGCTCCCAAGTCATTAGGCCCACCTACAGTTGTCCTTGTCCATCGGACCTCAGACAACCCTACAGGTGTACTTGATCACTTGACAAGTTTGGTATCTGCATTCTTTACCTTGCCCAAGAGCATTTCACCCGTCACGCAGATATTACAACACATCGGAGGTACGAGTATGCGGAAGCGGTTACAACAACTTATTTTATATTAAAGTATAGACAGAGTAGTATTATTACAGACCAGTAAACTATAAGAGTGCTGGAGTAATATTAATACATAAATTGGGAGTCAAAAACCCCTCCCGATTATTAGTAAAAAAATTTTCTTAAAGGAGGACACTTCCTCCTGAGGCTTCAGTCTTGGTTTTCTTCCTTTGGCACCACCTTGGAACAAAAGCAACAAAAATTTGCTGCTTCCTCACCTAAAACAACATGGGACAAAGCCCTGAGTACGAAGTGTACTTTTGCAAGTCTTACCCGTCAAAATAAAAAGACTCTCAAGGATATGCTGGCCTTTGGGAGTGAAGGTATGGCTTATCAATAATCAAAGACTCTATTTGCAGAAATGCTTACTAATAGTGGATCCTTAAAAATCAAATTTTACTTGTTAGGTTAAGTAAAGATACGTGTATCTAGAGTTTTTTCTACCCTAGTTCAGGCACTTGACCTATACTAGCCAATTTCTTATCAACCCTTTTTATTCACTGGAATGCTACATGTAGGTCAGTGACCAAGTCTTCATGTTCGAGAAGTAACGGCGATCCGAATCGATTAATACCTAGCAGGGGATCTCCGATCACATGACATATGTAGCACTTAACACTTGCATATGTCAACTCGCCACCGGGGTTCTTAAGACCAGATTAGGTTCACGCCAACCGAGAGCATAGATACACCACCGTCCAGCCTCTTGCCACGGAGGGTACACGCTAATCTCGCCATCTCTATACTCCCATTGCATGTTATCTTATTCTGGTATTAGTCTGCCCGAGGCAAAGCTTACCCATGATGAGGCATGTGACCAGTTAAAAGGTCCTCGACCATCAAGCCTACATTGAGACGGTCCTTAATCGACTCAGATGGAGAC
Organism: Zea luxurians; assembly: GCA_029449295.1. Classification (NCBI taxonomy): domain Eukaryota; kingdom Viridiplantae; phylum Streptophyta; class Magnoliopsida; order Poales; family Poaceae; genus Zea; species Zea luxurians. Next base: position 44,571 of record JAOPSE010000572.1, read on the forward strand.
ACTACACCGAGACTCTCTTCTTGTGCAAACACCCGCCCGGTCTTAGCTTTACCATTTCAACCCAAAGTTTGGTACCTGGCAGAGGTACATCTTTTCCGATGTTGAACCCATCACGGCCATGATGGATCCACCATCAAGTTTTTATTTTTGAAAACATTCCCACCCATTGAGGCATCACTTTTGTTTTAAAACAAAACATTTTTTTCTAGAGCAAAGCTAAGCATAAGAAAAAACCTTTTTGTAAAACAGGGGATCAAGGAAAGTTAATCAAATTCTCAAGGAAGGAAATGCAGCAATTTGTTTAGCACACAACTCCTGTCACCTAATGCATCAAGCAAGTGAGAAAGATTTTAAAATAGCAAGGAGGTGGCAAATGCACCGGGGCTTGCCTTGTGTTATAGGTGAGTCAGGCTCTGCTCCACAGATGTCAAAGTAAAAGCAGTTTCTGGCCTGTGGTTCTTTAGGTGGTGGTGTAGCCCTTGCCTCTTCAACTTGTATCTCTTCTTCGTTTTCTATATATAACCATATATAATCATGAATGCTCATGTAATGCTCATGAAAATGCAAAGATAATAAAAGTATATAGTCTTAGGTCTTGAATACAATTTTCCTTCACGGAACTCCAGGAAACTAGGGTCTTTGGAGTCAATAGTGAGGTTCATAGGGCAGAAGACTAGGGTTTTGGGTTCTAGGTACCAAACATGGTCCAAATCATGCTAAACTTTACCCAAGGCTTCTAAATAATATTTAAAGCTTATCTAAAAAGTTTGGTGATTTTTGAAGTTATTAATTAGTTTCTAAAATTCCAGGGGTATGAGTTTTGGCTATTTTAAATACTCCATAATTCCTAATTTGGAATAAAAATCCTAAAACTATTTTTATTAAATACTTTAGAAAATCAGGAGCCTAGAAAAATTGGTCTGGTATTTTTAGCATTTTTCTATAATTTTCTAGGAATTCTCTAAGTCCAGAAGAAAAAGAAAAAGAGAAACTATGAACAGTGCTGGGCTGAATCTGGTCCAAGTTGGCCCAGAAACGGGGAGAACACATGCCCGCGCGCGTTGCGGTGTCCATTTTTGCGCAGGGGACCCTAGCGGTTTGAAATACCTATAAAGAGCCCCCACTGGTCCTCTGTCTCGCTAACATTTGCACAGAGGTCCCTCGACTTTTGTTTCTTCTCTAACTTGACCCCTTGGCCATGACGCGCTCACCGTCGATGACTCTGCTGCTCGGACCGGCCAAGATTGATGGTGGCTGCCCAAATTAACTACCGGGCAAGTATTACCGACCCAAGGCGACCCTAGAATAGGCTCTAATTGGATTAATCCGGCCCTGGATTTGCCTTCCCACGATGACAGCGATCACCAAGACCAAATCCAAGCGTTCCCAACGAGTGGATGCCGTCAAGCTCAATCAGTTGAGTCAACAAGCATCACAAGTACGCAAGGGTGCTAAAACACGAACACGCAGGGTGGGTCCGGACCTGGGAGCAGCTAGCCGTGATGAGGTGATTCACGACATCGCAGTCGACCAATTTGGGGGAAAACCCAAATTTAGTGGCTATAGTGGCTAAACAAGGGCAGGGATGGATGCTTTGGCCAGTGAATTTGGTCTCGCATGGTGGTGGCCGAAGAAAGAGGAGATCACTGGTGCAAGCGATTGGTTGCATCTACCATGGCGGCTCTCCGACGATCACCGGATATAGATAACCCGAGCTATTGTGACGTGGTTAAGGGCCTGAGGCATGGCGCAATCGCGGCGAATGACACAGACTCCGGTGACGGTCGTAAGGCCACGTCGCCGGTGCAAGTGGTCGAGGAACAGCGATGCCACAGTAGTCCGAACTCATCCGCGGCGTGATTTTTTCACCGTCGAGCTCAATCCATAGACCTGAAGCACGAATCGTGGCGATCGGCACAAATCACGGCATGGAAGTCACCGGCAGCGAAGGGTGATGCATGTAAAGATTTTTTTTGCCACTATACCATCAGAGGCTTCATCAGTAGGTCTGACAGAGCTTGTTTGGGGTGAATTTCCTCTAGATTTTGTGTGGTGACTAGATCAATACTCTACATCAAAGTTTTAGCTTATCAATTCAGCTTTAACTTTGTCACAGGGACTTTGGCTAAACATCCATTAAACCGAGCTCCACATGGTCCCAAAGTTGATCCTACACACTGATAATCAGAATTTAGGCTTTAGGTTGACTGACAGCCCAACTTTGGGTTGAATTATCTTCAAAATTTTCATGTCACCAAGACTTATCCCCTTAAGCAAAATTGTACTCCTATAGTAGCTTTACAAGTTTGGTGTGTTGACCCTAGGCAAAATCTTTGTATTTCTAGATCTACAAAGCTCCAAAGTTAGCCATATTGACTGATTTTTAGACTTAGCCATACATGAGTACTAGAGTGGCCTTTTTGCAATTAGGCCCAAATCTCATGGTTTCATTTGCAAATCTTTAAAAGTGTGAACCATATGACTTAAGGTACCCTAATTCCAAGGTTTTTGCACTTAGGTCCAAAAGTTGGCAACATTTGCATATAACCCCCTAGGGTTTGAGTCCAGGGTTTTCCAGTGGTCCTTTCTAGGGTTTTTGGCACTTCTAGAGTTTGGATGTTATCAATTCCTATTAGAGTTGATATCTTATGACCATTTCTCATGAGTTTTGAGAATTTAACTTATTTGGGCTTTATTGACACCTTAAGCTCAGTTCAGGGTTAAGTACCCTACTCTAGGGTTTTACCCATGACATGTCACATCAATACAACTTGTTTGAAATTTTTGCCTAGTGAATGCACTCTAGGTGTGACAAACACATGATATTTCAATGCTTATGATGTTATGCTCAAGTTTTAGTGACAGTAACACCAGGGGTGTTACATCCTTCCCCCCATAAAAGAATCTCGTCCCGAGATTTTAAAAGTCCTAGGGTCAGTAATGGAAAAAAATGTGTCATATTTTTTGTTGGGGGCCTTCATCCTTCGAAGGTCCTCAAAAACATGATTTAACAATATCTTCCAAGTGTGACATATGAACAAGTGCCTTCGGACTCGGGCTAAAAGCATATACAATGTAAAAAGCATGATCGTGACGAAGGTTGGAGTTGCTCCGAAGCTACGCGCAAGGGAGCTTTGGCTAAATGGCGAAAAAAGGAACCGACTTAAAGGGGAAAAGGCTATCTAGTCCTCTTAGAATTGTATATAAGTCAATAATAAATGTGAAGGGCATGTATGTAATTTCTTACAGGCTGCGTCCTGTACCTATAAATAGATGAACAGTACCCCCGTACTGTGGACGCGGACTTGTACTTGCTTTTGCGTCACGCTCGTACCTTTCGCCTTCTATCAAGTCGAAGGTACATTTGTAATTTAATATTGTCTTAGGCTTTTTAGAATAATACAATGATAATGAATTAATAATGTTATGTGATTTCCTCTTATGTTTCATATGCTTCTTCTTTTATTATCATATGTCACGTTTATGAAGGTATGTCCTTCATAACCTTCGTCCGAAGATCATTACATCCTAAGGGGAATAATGCTCTGAAGGACGAAGGACATTAACATTTAACATTTTGTGTTGCCTTGTTCTTAACTCATACCATTTGAGAACAAGTCCCCAACATTGGCGCCCACCTCCGGTGAACTCTTTCAACCACCTTCGGCAAGCACTGACCTTCATCATGCTGCCGAAGAAAGCTTCAGCACCAGGGACTCCTGCACTATAGCCGCTGGACCCAAACCAGGAAACTCTTTCTCTTCGAGAAGCTCGAAGCCAGAAGAGGAAAGCCACTAGTCCAACACTCCAGGAGGAGGACTTGGACCAAGATATCAGGGACATGGAAATAATCCATCAACAAGTACAAAGGAAGAAGGAGAAGATGGCATGGCTGACTGATCTTCAAAGGAAGATCGATGAAGCTATTGAAGAAGTGTGTCATCTTGCTCAAGATGAACAAGATCGAATGTCCCAACGCTGGGAGCTTCGTCAAGAAGGCTTGTTCAATGAAGATGGATGGTATGATGATTTTAATCATGATACCTTTACTTTTGATGATGCTTCTCCCTTGGCAGCAGAATTGCAGGCTACCCCATGGCCCCCGTCATACAAGCCACCTCAGCTTCCAATGTATGATGTGCATTCAGATCAAAAGCAGTTTCTGATGAGCTACGAAGCAACTATATCTTTGTATGGAGGCAATACTGCAGTTATGGCGAAATCCTTCATCATGGCAGTCCGGAATGTAGCCCAAACATGGTATTCTTCTCCTCGGCCAGGGACTATCATGTCATGGCAGAAGCTTAAAGACATGTTGGTTACCAGCTTCCAAGGCTTTCAAACGAAGCCGATCACAGCTTAGGCTCTGTTTCAATGCACGCAAGACCATGAAGAATACCTTCAGGCATATGTACGAAGGTTCTTGTGTTTGAGGGCACAAGCACCTACAGTGCCCAATGAAATTGTCATCGAAGCCATGATCAAGGGTCTAAGGCCAGGACCTACTGCCAGTACTTTGCCAGGAAGCCCCCATAAACTCTGGAGAAGCTGCTGCAGAAGATGGATGAGTGCATCCGGGCTGACAATGACTTCCGCCCAAGAAGGGAGGAAGCTTACAGATTCTCTGAGATGACCAGGGGCTTCGGAGGACGAATTCATCCAAGGCACGTTAGGTCAATCCATAGCTCTAGCCAGAGCGACGACAGGGGAAGCCAGCCCCAAAGATCACAGTACACCTCACAATCTTCGGGCTACCGCAAAGCACCTTCAGGCCACCAGCTCCAAGGGGTAGAGGCGCCAGGGGCTTTGGAGGAAGATATGGGGATCAGCCTAGGAAGATCTACTGCTTATTTTGTGGTGAAGACAAGGGCCATACTACAAGAATGTGCCAAATCACCATCCAAAAGCAGAAGGAAATCGTAGAAGACGAAGCTCGGCAGAGTCACTGAAGCAGGTCTTGCACACTGCTTCGTGTCACTCACCCTACATACCAGAATATGTGGGTAATCATTCTGCAGCTTCTGTTGCTTCGGCTAGCCAGCCACAGGCTTCTTGGCCATAGCTTCCACCTCCGCCACAACCTACCTATTCACGAGGTCAGCAGCCAGAAGGGTGCCAACACGCCCAACAGCAGCGGGATTTCAGGGAGGAATCCGAAGCTCGCACAGTCAACAGTACTGTGCTGGAGTCAAAGCACATATATTGAGAGATATCCTACCTTCTGAAACACTTTTTTATTCTATGTCAGTTTGTTTTTTAATAAGGGACAAGTAATGCAAATCTAGTTTTAATTCCTTGTAATAGTTTTGCTTTTATTAAAATGAAATATATCTTCTTCACAGATTTTACGAAGTTCAAAAATTGCCGAAGCTCAAAAAGTCGTTCCTAAGGGAGCGCAGCATAAGTTTTGCCGAAGCTACAAAAAGTCGTTCCCAAGGGAGCACAGTGTAAGTTTTCTGCTCAAAAGTCATTCCTAACGGAATGCAGAGCCAAATACCGCCGAAATATAAGTCGAAGCGTGAAAAGTCAACACGAAAAATACCGCCGAAATATAAGGCGAAGCGCGAAAAGTCAACAACTTCATTGATTGTCTAAAAAAGTTTTTTCATCAGTCCTCTTTCAGGACCTTTTCTGCAATTTCATTCAACAACTTGTTAACAACTTCGTCAACAATAGATTCGGTTATATTGATGATTTCTATCGCTTTCTTCGTTTCTGGGTCGACCAGGGGGTCGAACGGTTCCGGTGGAGGAGACAGTTTAGCTGCAGTGGAAAAAATTAATCAGTTCGAAGTCACGAAAACAAACGACGAAGCCAAAGGCTGTAAAACAATACCTATTCGTCTCTCGCGTTCTACAGCTTCCTCAGCTTTTTTCACCGCTTCTCGGGCGTCATGAATATCTTTTTCAGTTTCTTCATTATTTCGTGGGCCATTTCTCGGCCGTCATTTGCCCAGATGTTAGTGTAAAATTTTCTGCCCATTAAGCTTCCTTCGGCTGAGGGATCCTTCGTGACATCCACGGAGAAGGCAGCTTTGGCCTAGGCCAGGGTTTTGACATGTTCGCAACTCGCCTTCTCCAAGATGGCTGAAATTCTTCTCGCACTAGAAAATGCGCAGACATCCCCGCGATCACTCAAAATTTCTTCAAAAGCTTCGGCCTCTCCGCTTATCCATTCTATAACACCTTCGGGGTCACCTCGTATAAAGTTATCTTCATTTGAATAGGTGCCCACGTTGGCGAAGCTAGCCTTTATCTTCTCCACACAGCCCAGGGATTTTTCGAAACATCTTTCTTTGGATGCGCGGAGTTCTGCAACTATTTTTTTCTAAATAATTTCTCCAATATTCGCTGGCATCTTAGTTAGCTTCTGCGAGAGCACATTTTTCTTTGGCTTCGGCCAGCTGTTTCCGAAGGTCTTCAATCACAATTTTTTGGGCCTCTGTTTGACCCCTGAAACTAGACTCATCTTCCTTTACTTTATCCACCAATGAAAGTAGAATCTTGTCTTTTTCCATAGCTTTGTTTCTCAGCCTGATAACCTCTGATCGAAGGTTGTTGAGAGCTATAGTGCAACTCTCATCTTCAGCATTCTTTTGTGCCCTTAGTGCGTTGCTAAGTATTAAGCCCTGCAAGAAAAAATAAAAGGATTCACATAAGAATAAAAAGACCCCATTCCAGAGTCCATAAGCTTCAAAATTAACAACTTCAGTACCTTCAGACTATTGTACGCAAGACTATCTGCGAGATCGTCCTTCGTCATGGCACAGAGGCTAGCTTCGAGCTTCGGAAAACCCATACTTCTGGCCATCTCCTGGCAGACAGATAATCCTTTGTTGTCTTGGAGGCAGTACAGGAAATCATCTTCGTCTGTACCATTAAACACTAAGGCCCCATTCGGATACTTTAGTTCTTGGGCATATTGTTTAGCTTCAAAATTTTCTTCTTTGGATAATCTCTTTCCCGAAGCATGTCGAATGATATAATCAAGATCCTCAAAGAGTGCTTCAGGAGTAAGGGAATCGGCCTATTTGGCCGCACTCTTCTCAAAAGCTATATTAGCATCTAGAGTTATTCCTTCGGCCCCCTGCTCGGTTGGGGCAAGCTTCGTCTCAGCAGGCACTGAGGGCCCCGCCTCGGTTTCGGCTTGGATTATTTTAGCTTCAATTTCTGTCTGCTTAGTATCAGCCTTGGATTGCGTCTTGTCAGCTTCAGCAATCTTCCTTGTGGGAGCAGGACTTATGGAGTCAGTTGTTTCCAGTACATCTAATACATTTACCATCCTCCTCCTAAGAGTTATGGCAGAACTCTTTTGTACCTTCAGCGCTCTTGCTTCTGTCGAAGGACATAAAATCCCTGGCATCTTTGTCACCTCTTCAGTTGTTGACCTGTGAACCTTATCTTTGTCAACCTTCATTTCAACTAGCTCAACCGAAGGTGCCTTCAGCATTGTAGCCGACTCTTCAGCCTTCTGCGTAGGAGGAACAGGTTCTCTTGGTTCAGCAGCTCAAGAGGCATCCCCGCAAACTCAGGCACCAAGGCCGGTTCAATATAGCGCGGCCGGTGGGTAAGAACCTTTAACTTTTTGCCCTTCGGCACAGGCTCGTCTGGAGTGGCCGAAAAGGCAGTTTTTCTCTTTTTTCCCTGTCCTCACAGCGGATAGCGGTAGTCGGGGTAGACGAAGCCAATGGCGTCAAAAACTCTATTTATTCTCTTTTTTCCCCAACCTCCGAAGGCTATGGATAGTGCATTATCTTCTGCCTTAGAATATGATCCAAGCAGTTCATCACTTGTAACTTCGATGTATTTTAGCCAGTCATCGTTTGGTTCATCGAATTTATCCCCATATCTGAATGTGTACTTCAGCTGGACCAGATCACCTTCACTAGATTCGGTGATGGTCTCCTTCGGCATTTCCTAGCTCTCTACAAGCGGCCATACTCTGAATGCTATATGCCCTTGAATTAAATCTCTGGTACCAATGAAGAAGCAGACAGTACCAAATGCCTTCTGGCATGCTTTGGCGGCTTCGTCAATTTCAACCTTCTGCCTTCGGAGGCCGAAGCGGGACCATATGGGGCGCATAATAACCTCCTTGATGTCCTCTCTTGCTATCAAGTCGTTCTTCACATAAAACCATTCTTCCATCCAATTTTTGGGCCATCTCTTCCGAAAGGTTGGCACTGGATGGCTTGCGTTGGGACAGGCGATAAATCCATAACAACCGAAGTTGTTATGATACTGTTCTTTCCGCATGGCCTTTGTCTCATACAGAAGTTCATGCATGCTGCAGAAGCACTTCGCACTTGGCTCTATCCCTTGGCTTCTTACTGCCCAGACAAAGACTCCCATCCTCAGTATGGCTTCGGGGGTCAGCTGATGAAGGAAAACTTGGTAGTTTTTCAACACTTCAACTACAAACATGCTCAGTGGAAACCGAAGCCTAGCTTTGAAGAAGCTTCGGAAAATCACAACTTTGTTTTCCTCAGGCGCAGGAACATTGTTGTCTCCGCCATCCCTCACAATAGACATATCCCGAAAGTACCTTCCCCTCATGTTTTCATGGTGACTTTGCTTAATGGTAGATTTTCTGAAAATTGTATTACTTGGTCTCTAGGGTCTATCCTCGGAATCTTCGCCTCCACTTTCTGCATCATAACTGTCACTGTCACCGGTATCTTCAGACAGGCCCTCCAGTATCTCCTTAGTGATCTTTTCTGTATTCGATTTTGCCATTGACTCGATAAAGCTAGCAATGTAAGGATTCACAGCCTTCTTCTCCTCAAAAAGCTTCTCCTCTTCAGTTAGCTTCATCTCAGTAGCAATCTTCTTGTCTTGAGACATTTTTTCCTCCAGAGATGACGAAAATGTGTCTTTCTAGCCGAAGCTTAGGAAGCTTGAGAAGCTAGCAAGCGTTAGTGAGCAAGAGCTATAAAACTGAGAAAGCAAAGCAAATGGCACAAACAGCGTACCAAATGTGGTTTGTGCGAGTTCTTATTTATACGCTCGGCACGCTCCAAATTGGGGGGCCCCGTCTGTCATTGACTGTTGCTATTCCAGCAAGGGGAAGGTGTTTTTTTGGACCTTCGGCTTAAGGCCTTCGTCCATGTCGCAGTCTGAATTCGCTATCATAAACAAATTAATATTGCGAGGGGCTACTGTTGGGGGCCTTCGTCCTCCGAAGGTCCTCAAAAACGTGATTTAACAATATCTTCCAAGTGTGACATATGAACAGGTACCTTCGGACTTGGGCTAAAGGCATATACGATGTAAAAAGCATGATCGTGACGAAGGTTGGACTTGCTCCGAAGCTACGCGCAAGGGAGCTTCGGCTAAATGGCAGGAAAAGGAACCGACTTAAAGGAGAAAAGGCTATCTAGTCCTCATAGAATTGTATATAAGTCAATAATAAATGTGAAGGGCATGTATGTAATTTCTTACAGGCTGCGTCCTATACCTATAAATAGATGAACAGTACCGCGTACTGTGGACGCGGACTTGTACTTGCTTTTGCGTCACGCTCGTACCTTTCGCCTTCTATCAAGTCGAAGGTACATTTGTAATTCAATATTGTCTCTGCCTTTTTAGAGTAATACAATGATAATGAATTAATAATGTTATGTGATTGCTCATCTTGCCTCTTATGTTTCATATGCTTCTTCTTTTATTATCATATGTCACGTTTATGAAGGTATGTCCTTCATAACCTTCGTCCGAAGACCATTACATCCTAAGGGGAATAATGCTCTGAAGGACGAAGGACATTAACATTTAACATTTTGTGTTGCCTTGTTCTTAACTCATAGCATTTGAGAACAAGTCCCCAACATTTTTATTTCCTTAATTTTGGTACAAGGCAGGGTGGTATGCGGCTTATTTGTTTATTACAACAAGTGTACATATCTTACAATTTACATGAAGCTAAAAAGCCTCAGAAATTCCTTTCTAAAAAGTCTTGAGTTTCCCAAGTAGCTCCATCCTCCGTGTGTTGGTTCCATTGTATCTTATAAAACTTGAGAGTTCTCCTTCGGGTAATTTGGTCCTTTTGATCCAAGACCCGAACCGGATGTTTTGAATACGTCAGATGTGGTTGTAAGGCAACATTCGTTACTTCAACAGTTCGATCTGGAATCTGGAGGCACTTCCTCAATTGAGATACATGGAACACATTGTGCACAGCAGATAATGTTTCGGGTAATTGGAGTCGGTATGCCACTGGTCCATATCTTTCAAGGATAGGAAAAGGACCAATGTACCGGGGTGCAAGCTTCCCTTTTACCTCGAAACGAGATACACCCTTCACTGGTGAGACTTTCATGTAGACATAATCTTCAACTTGAAAGTACAAGGGTTAGCGTCGTTTGTCTACATAACTCTTTTGGCGAGCTTGGGCTTCTTTCAAATTATGTATTATTCGTTGAACGTTCTCTTCTGTTTCTTTTACCATATCAGGCCTGAAAAACCATCGCTCTCCTGGTTCAGACTAGTTTAACGGAGTACGACACCGTCGTCCATACAAAGTTTCAAATGGTGCCATTTTGATGCTCTCTTGATAGCTATTGTTGTACGAGAACTCCACCAATGGTAAGCAATCATCCCATTTCTGGGGGAATTCCAGAACACATGCTCACAACATATCTTCAAGTATCTGATTTACTCTCTCAATTTGCCCACTAGTTTGAGGATGATAGGACGAACTGTGGAGCAACTTAGTACCTAAGGATTTGTGAAGTTCTTCCACTACAGGAGACACAGGCATTTTCGACGGCCAGAAGCCGCTGAAAATAAGGCCTTTGCCGCCGAAAATAAGCTATTTTCGGCGGTTTTAAGCTTATTTTCGGCGGTTTTTGGCCGCCAGAAAAAATCAACCGAAAATAAGCCTTTATTTTCGGCGGCCAGGTACCAGCCGCCGAAAATAGCTTATTTTCGGCAGCCAACAAGCTAGCCACCGAAAATAAGGGATTATTTTCGGCGGCCAGGCTGCGCCGCCGAAAACAACAGCCGCCGAAAACAGTAGCCGCTTATTTTCGGCGGCCTCAGTTGGCCGCCGAAAATTAACATTTTCAGAGAAAAAAATTGAAAAAAATGCAAAAAACAGCAATTTTATCAACAATATAATCACAATAAAATGACATAAACATTAGACCACATTGTATCACACTTCTTCACAACCACATTGTAGTTTACCAACATTAAGTTCACAAATGGTTCACCACATCAAAGTTCACAAATACAACTTCACAGTTCACAAATAGTTCATTACAACATAATATCTCTCTCCAGAAGCGAAAAACTCAAACCATCACATATCAGGGTTGTTGGAGTTGTGACCACTACCTCCATAAGCAAAAAACTCGTTGACGAAGTCGTGTAACGGGTTTGGATTCTAAAGAAAAAAGAAGACATTAATAATGGCAGTGTTTACATGACCACTATTCAAACAGATTGTTTGTCAAACTAACCTCTCTTGTAGTATCTCCCTCCCCTGCATAAGCTCCTCCTGGTGCTGGTATCATCGGTGGTGGCGTGTTGTGGCCCATGACCCCGGATCCCTACAAAATCAAGTTTAGTCAAGATTTAAAAGGTTAATACAAACGACAAGTCTTAACTAAATTGAAGCACCTGAGGTGGAGGTGGCGGAGCATATAATCCTCACTGAGGCATCAACGACTGAAATTGAGGGAAAACAAATGGTTGTTGTTGTGCCTGCTCTGGAAACCAAGACCGTTGCGAATACAATATATTAGTTATAGGACCAATATTGACCGTGTTGAGAATAAATAAGACACTCACGTTCATTGCTTGTTGCGCCTGTGCGTTGTAAGCAGCCATGTACTCTACTTGATGTTGGAGGAATGTCATTTGTTGTCGCCGTCTGTACGCCTTTCCAATATTATTTGTTGTTGGAGAAAATATTTGCTGTTGGAGAAAATAAGAAAATTAGCTATTCGGTCATAGTTGCAATATTATTGAAAAAATTCACAATTTAATACCGTCCATGCGCCTTTCCTCCAATAGAATGAACAACTTTAGCGTCGATGGTACCACATATTAATATGAAATTAATGCCTAAATACAATATACCCCTAATCCCTAAACCACATATACCACTAATACATTAATGAAATCGAACTAAACAATAATACTAATCACACACACTAATCAAACAAACACAATTACAAATACATACTAATTTCGGTGGCAATTAAATAACGGCTGCCGAAAATATGGAATAAAAAATGCAAAAAATACCTTTCGATGCGGAAGAGCTTGGCGGCGACGATGGAGTGGTTGCACGAGGAGGGCTTGGCCGCGGCCGGTCGACGGAGGCTTAGAACGGCGGCGGACGACGGTGGCGGCTCGGGGCGGCACGGGCGGCCGGCGCTGGGGTGCTGGGCGGCACAGGGGCGGCCAGGGAGCAGCGGCGTGGGTGCTCCGCGCAGCTGGCGGTGCGGGACTGGGCGGCCCAGGGAGCGGCGGCGTGGATGCTACGGGCGGCGGTCGGTCGCGTGAGACAGAGAAAAAGGAAGAAACAGAGAAAGAAGGATTCGGTCGGCCGTTTTAAAAGCATAATTTTCGGTGGCCAGGACTTGGCCGCCGAAAATAAGAGGTTATTTTCGGTGGCTGTATCACTGGCCGCCGAAAATAACCTTATTTTCGGTGGCTATGTCAGTAGCCGCGGAAAATAACCTTATTTTCGGGGGCTATGTCAGTAGCCGCCGAAAATAACCTTATTTTCGGTGGCTATGTCACTAGCCGCTGAAAATAACCTTATTTTCGGGGGCTAGCGTCAGCCGCCGAAAATAGCCGCTTATTTTTGGCGGCCAAGCCCTGGCCGCCGAAAATAAGCTTGGCCGCCGAAAATGGTGCATAGTGCTGTTGTGTTCCCAGAATTTGGATACAAATTGAGGTCCACGATCCGACACTATTGTCTTCGGAACACCGTGCAAACTGAGGACGCGAGCAATATACATCTGGGCATAAGTGATGACCGGGTAATATGTCTTGACTGGCTGAAAATGAGCGATTTTCGTAAGCCAATCAATTATAACACAAATAGAATCATATCCTTTTGTTGTCCTAGGCAATCCCACAGTAAAGTCCATGCTTATATCCTCTCATTTCCAAGTTGGGATACGTAACTATTGCAATGGACCAGCAGTTTTCATATGTATGGCCTTGACACGTCTGTAAGTGTCACATCTCGCCTGTTGGGGACTTGTTCTCAAATGCTAAGAGTTAAGAACAAGGCAACATAAAAAGTGTTAAATGTTAAAGTCCTTCGTCCTTCAAGACATTATGTCCCTTCGGATATAATGAATTTCGGACGAAGGTTATGAAGGAAGAGACCTTCGTAAGTCCGATGGATGATGAAGAAGAATACATATATGAAATACGAATAATAATACAGATATTATCATTAACTTATTTTTATTTTGCATTATCAGAATCATAATAATAAATTATAAATGTACCTTCGGATTGACGAAAAGTAAAGGTACAGGCGTGATGCGAAAAGCAAATGCCAAATCAGCATGAACAGTACGGGAGCACTGTTCATCTATTTATAGGCACATGACGCAGCCCGTGGAGAATTACATTAATGCCCTTTACATTTATCAATACTCTATAGTGATTCTTCGAGGTCTAATTTGGCTTTTCATCATATAAGTCGGTTCCCCTTTTCTACTGTCATACCAAAGCTTTTTCTGCGCATAGCTTCGTGATCATCTTATCCTTCGTCATGATCGCCTTCCATCCTACTCAAGCTTCGTCTTGACCATACTCTTGTATACTCGTGACCCGATTCCGAAGATACCTGTTCACATATTTCACTTGAAAACATTGTCAAATCATGTTTTTGAGGACCTTCGGAAGCCGAAGGCCCCCAACATCGCCACATAGCATGCAATTTCAATCTTCATCTTCGTCCACCAATAATGATTCTTTAGATCATGATACATCTTAGTGCTTCTGGGATGAATAGAATAGCGACTAAGATGTGCTTCATCTAAAATTTGCTGGAGGATCTCATCATTCTTGGGCACAACTATGCGGTTGTTAAACCATACAACGCCTTGATCATCTTTCCTGAAGCAGTTGGCTTTACCTGCCTCCATTTTCTCATGAATGTGTTTCATACCCTCATCATTTCTTTGTGCATCAATTATTCTTTGCAGAAGAACCGACTCAAGCTTCAAGTGATTTGAAGTTCCATGTTGAATCATTCCTAGGTTCAACTTCTCCATTTCTTAGCATAATGTAATGTCAGAAGTCCTCATTGTAAGACAATGGCAGGAAGCCTTGCGACTTAGAGCATCTGCCACTACATTGGCCTTGCCTGGGTGAGTGAACTTCCAATTCATAATCCTTAATCAGCTCGAGCCATCTCCTTTGCCTCATAGTTAGCTCTGACTGGGTAAAGATGTACTTCAAACTTTTATGATCTGTATAGATATGGCAGCTATTCCTCAGCAGATAATGACGCCATATTTTCAGGGCATGAACCACAACAGCTAATTCCAGGTCATGAGTTGGATAATGTTCCTCATGCCGGCGCAACTGTCTTGAGGCATATGCTACAACTCGGCCTTCTTGCATCAAGACACAACCTAAACCACTGCCTGATGTGTCACAATATACATCAAAAGGCTTTTCAATGTCCGGTTGAGCTAATACCAGAGCAGTGGTCAATAACACCTTCAACTGCTCGAAGGCTTCATTGCATCTTGAAGACCAATTAAATTTGGTATTGTTCTTCAATAAACATGTGATTGGCTTCACAAGCTTGGAAAAATCTAGAATAAATCGACGGTAATAACCAGACAGTCTAAGGAAACTTCGGAATTGATATACAGTAGTTGGTGGTTTCCACTCCAAAATGTCCTTGACTTTGCTCGGATCCACCACAATCCCCTTGGCAGACAATACGTGTCCCAAAAATTGGATCTCCTCTAGCCAGAACGTGCATTTACTAAATTTAGCATATAGTTGATGCTCCCTTAAGCGCGTTAACACGACCCGCAAATGCCGAGCATGCTCCTCTTCATTCTTGGAATATATCAAAATGTCATCAATGAAGACTACCACAAATTTATCCAACTCGGGCATGAATACCGAGTTCATAAGATATGTGAAGTGGGTAGGAGCATTTGTTAATCCGAAAGACATAACCAGATATTCAAATAATCCATACCGTGTAGTGAATGCGGTCTTTGGTATATCTTTGGGTCAGATACGGATCTGATGGTAACCCGACCTGAGGTCAATCTTGGAAAATACCCGAGCTTCGGTAAGTTGATCAAACAAGATATCAATCTGGGGAAGAGGGTACTTATTCTTGATTGTGACCACATTAAGGGGTCTGTAATCCACGCACATCCGAAGCGTTTGGTCCTTCTTGACAAAGATGGCTGGACAACGCCAAGGTGACGAGCTTGGTCGTATAAATCCCTTTTCTAATAGATCATGTAATTGTGTCTTGAGTTCTGCCATCTCATTCGGAGGAATTCGGTACGACCTTCTAGAAATAGGAGTCGTACTAGGCTTCAATTCAATCACAAATTCTACATCTCTCTCTGGAGGCAATCCAGGCAGATCTTCCGGAAAGACATCCGGGAATTCACATACTACCGGAATATCTTGGATCTCTAGTATGATGGCTTCATAAACTCTGCCAAATGGTTTAGCTGTAGTAGCTATGGGAATGGACAAGAGAACCTCTTGCTGGCCATGGCTCAACCTGATGGTTCTCAGATCAGTGTTGAGGATAGCTTTATGCTGGGCTAACCAATTCATGCCCAGAATTACATCTATATCTTGGCCTTTCAAAACAATCGTATTTGTGGGAAAGTCCCGTTCAGCCAATGTTACGGGCACATGGAAAGCCATTTCTTTAGTGAATATTTGTCCGCCAAGCGAATGAATAATGAACCCTTCCCTTGATTCAATGCATGGAATGCAATATTTCTCCACAAACTTCTTGCTTATGAATGTATGTGAAGCAGCAGTATCAAAGAGAATGACTGCAGGGTGTTTGCCCACGAGAAGCATACCCATCATGACTGGTTCTCCCTTCGGTGTAGTGGCCACTTGTGTATAATAGATTCGCCTAGTTTTCTTCATATTCTTGCCCACTGCATTATTTGCCGTGTTTCCCTTGCCTTGGCTGAAACTTCCCGGGTTCTACTGATTATTGGAGTTGCTCTGCTTCGGATATGGGTAGTCTTTGATGAAATGTCCAGACTTCCCACAATTGAAGCAACTAGTAGATGAACTTGGGAGTGTAGGGAAACGAGTACCAGGGGCAGTCGGCTGAGTTGTTGAAGTGGGGGCAGTGGCAGGGCGGATGAATACAGGCTGTTTAAAGGGGTAGGAGGGTGGACGAGGTGAAGAACGGTTTTGATTGAAAGGTCGGATCACCAACCTTTGTCGTTTTTCAGGCCCTTGGTTGGACCTGTCACCACCATAGCCCATTGACTTGCCTGGGCCTACATACTTGGCTTCAACTACCAGTGCCGTGCTGACAGCCTTGCTGTAGGAGAGGTCGAGGCAGGTGGTCATCTTCCATTGTAGCCGGTCATTAAGGCCCCTCGTAAAACAGTTCTTCTTTTTCAGATAAGTGTTGACCTGGTCATTTGCGTACTGGGACAAATGATTGAACTTGTTGAGATATTGTGTAACAGTATCTCCACCTTGCTTAAGCTTCATAAATTCTTCTTGCTTCATATGGAGCACTCCTTCAGGAATGTAGTGCTCCCGAAATGCCAATTTAAATTCGTCCCAAGTGACTTGATGGCCGGTAGGCTGAATGGCCACATAGTTTCCCCACCAGGTGCTGGCAGGGCCTCTTAACTGCTAAGCCACAAATAATGGCTTCTGGGTCTCCATGCATCGGAGGAGTCCAAACTTCTGCTCAATGACCCGAATCCATTCGTCAGCTTCGAGGGGATCTTCAGCTTTGACGAATAGTGGGGGACGGGTTTCCGAGAAATCCAAATACGAAGTTTCATGGTGTCCTTGTGGATAAGCCCTCCCGCCTTGTTGTTGAAGTTGTTGTCCTGCCATTTCACGAAGGAAGCGGGTGTTGTCAACGGTTTTGGTGACCAAGGCGGCGATAGCCTCGGCCAGTGTGGGTGGAGCCGGCGGTGGATTTGGTGTATCTTCTTGGCCACGGGATGTTCCCGCGCTGTCATGTGCACGAGTTCGAGATGGCATCTGAAGCAAAGAAATATTTGGAAAATATCACATGCTGATACATACCATCATTTTACATTACTTGAGAGGTAATGATACAAACTCAATGTACAACATGACATCATTACCTATTTTGCATTAACATTATTTCTAAACTATACTACTACTAGTACTTATTATCCTTAGCGGCTTCGTTGTCGGGTGTAGGGGTCCATTCATCAGCCAGGTTCATTGAAGGAGGGGGCTTGAAAAGATCCAGTTCCCCACCAAATGCTTCACCTGCTGTTCCAGAAGGTCCAACTCCCATTCTGACAGAGTTTGCAGGTACATCACGGTGCAGTTGTGAATACAATTCATGAACTTCGTCATGCAATGTATTGCAGTACACCTGCAAGTTATCCACGGCCGTGCTAAGCTCCTCCACATGGGCTCGAGCTTTGGCCTCTCAGTCCCAAGCAATGGAATCAAGTGCCAAATCTCATTCGGCAAGCTCGTCTTACAGATGCCGGATGTCAGTTCTTAACTCATTTATGCGCTGACCATCCTCGACCCACACACTGTTTCTATGACGCAAATTGTAACGCCCCGAATTTCGAGTTGAATTTTTTGCTTTCTCTATCACTCGCTAAATTCGGGCGTTACCTCTCTTTCCCATTTCTTTTCGCTAAAACCTCACCCGTCCTCAAAACTTTAAGTCATGTGAAAATACTAAACCCTAGGGTTATTTTCTTTGGTTTGCTACACCATGTCGAACCATGCATTTTTTGATTGTTTGAAAGTGTGAAAGCATTCATATAGAAAATAGATATAAAAAAAGGAAAATCTTTTTATTTTCTCTCCCCTCCCTTTCCTCCCCTTTTGGCCCAGCCGGCCTTGCCCCCCTCCCCCTTTTCCCCCTTGCGCCGTGGGCCGGCGTTGTCGCGGCCCAGCCCGCCTCCCCCCCCCCGCGCCCCCTCCACTTTGGGCCCAGGAGCCGGCCCAGCCGTGCCCCCTCCCGCATTCCCCGCGCGCGGCGCAACGGTTACGCCCGCCGCCGCCTCCCCCCCCTCACGGGCCCCACCTGTCACCCCCTCTCCCCACCCCAGATCTCTCTCTCCTCCCCTGCCCAACCCGCCCACTCTCCTGCTCGCCCGAAACCGCCGCCGCCCACCTGCGCCCTCGCCCGCAGTGAGCCCGGCCTCCCTTCCCTCTCCCCCTCCCTCTCCCCTCCCACCTCCTTTCCCCGCACACGCCGGCGCCCTCCCCGCGCCGCGTCCACCCCGCCTCGGCGCTCGCTGGCCCCGTCCGCCCTGCCCCCGGCGCTCGCCGAACCCGCTCCCTCCCCGCGCCCTCGTTGGTGCGGCTCGCCCGCCCACGCTCGGCACGGCGGCACTCGGCCCGGCCTCGCCGGCCATGGTGGCCCGGCGTCCCACCCCGGCGCGAGCTCCCCCGCCCCTCCCCTCAGCGCGGCCGGCCATGGTAGCCCGGCGCCCTCCCGCGGCGCGGCGTGCCCCGCCCTGCCCGCGCGCGCTCGTACCCCCGCCCGGCCTCGGCCCCGTCCCAGCCATGGCGCGGCCATGGTGGCCCGCCGTGGTGCACGGCATCCTCACCCCGCCCGGCGAGCCCCCTGCCCCGACTCCGGCGCCCTGCGCGCGCGCTCGTACCCCCGCCCGGTGTTCCGCCCCGCCCGCCCGGCCTCGCCGGCTATGGCGCGTGGCCATGGCGCGCCCGCCCCGGCATGCTCGCCCGCCCGCCCCAGCGTGTCCTGCTCGTGTCGTGACGGCCCCGGCGCGGCCTCGAGCTCGGCCCAGCGTGCCTATGGCGCGCGGCCTTGAGCTCGGCCAGCGCGCAGCCCCGACGTGTGCACGACTAGTTCGCGGCGCGTGTGCGTGGCCTTGTGCGCGCGCGTGCTCGCATAGTGTGCGGTGCTTTGGCACGGCTCGTCGTTCCCTCGTCTACCCCTAGACGTGCCCGTCTACCCCCCTTATATTTTATGCGCGCTAATCACATTGTTCATGTTAATGAAATAGGAAACTCAATTTAGAAATTGGTTACGTTAGTTAATTCATATAGTTAATCGTCTATCCCATTTAATGTTGATCAACTGAAAGTGGTTATGTTTCTATTAGTGCATGTAGCTAATCCTTTTTGTTGGAGCTAAGTGAAACTAGAGCACGTAACGTCTAGTTATTCGTCTACCCGTAATGCGCCTCGAGCATAAGCTTTAACCCCTGCGAGACCTTCCCTCGTCTCTTTCTAGCCATGGCCAATGCAATATTGTATGTCATATTCTATGCATGTTTAATCTACTTGTTCTCTTGTATGGTGTACTGTTTGTTTCCTAATTTGAATGGATGGATGTATGTATGTTTGCGCTCGCATAGAGAACGATCCGGTTGAGGAGCCCGAAGAAATCATAGGAGAAGCCCCTGAGCAGAAGTCCGTTGGTGGAGGCAAGTGTCCCTTGACCTATCTATGTCCTATTCATTCTTTAATTCACCTCCCGCATTACACATTTATACCTAAGGATTTACTAGTTTTGTTATCCATGTCCTTGTTTACCTATTTGGGTTGGATTATTATTGTTTAGCTTTATGCTATTGCTCAACTCTAATCAATGAACATGATGAGAATTATCAATGATACGCCATTTTCCCTTCTTTATTAAGATGTTTTACTTGTGGCTTTTAAGGGGACTTGAGCGGTTTCTCGAGTGCCTCTCCGTAAGGACCTGTTCGTTGGATGACCGCCCGGGAAAACAGTGCAACCATGAGGGTGGAGTGGGACGCCCTTAGCTGAGTAATTAGAGGAACCGTCAATGGGGCTCGGTGTATGCGGCTCGCTCTGCCAAGGTTGATTTGTCCCTTGGGGAGGAGTGCGGTACATTTAGGAAACCTAACGGGCGGCTGCAGCCCCGGGGAATCTTTATAAAGGCTACGTAGTGAGACCCTGCCTATTCACCTTGGGAGTGTTCAAGGGTCCGTACAACCCGAGGCAAAAAGGGAATCACGGCTCATGGGTAAAGTGTACAACCTCTACAGAGTGTTAGAAAACTGATATATCAGCCGTGCTCGCGGTTATGAGCGGCCAAGGGAGCTCCAGTGATTAGTGATACTTGATCAGAGATGGTAATGGTAGGTGGTACTCTTTCCGTTTGGAAAGGAGTACGTTTGGGCTAATAACATGGGTTAACTCTAAAACTTGGCTTTCTCTACTAGTAATAATAATCTGACCAACTAAAAGCAACTGCTTGACTTATCCCCACATAAAGCTAGTCCACTACAGCCAAACAGGATACTTGCTGAGTATGTTGATGTGTACTCACCCTTGCTCTACACACAACCCCCCCTAGGTTGTCCGCATTGCAACCACTGCTCAGGAGAAGATGAAGCCGTGGAAGGAGACTTCCAGGAGTTTCAAGACTACGACGAGTTCTAGGCGTGGGTTAGCGGCAACCCCTAGTCAGTTGCCTGTGAAGGCCGCTTTAATCTATGTTTCGTTTTCGCACTTTGATTTATTGTAAAGACTATGTGGATGTCTCAGACATATGATGTAATCGACTACTATTTCCCTTTTTAATACTATTTGAGCACTGTGTGATGATGTCCATGTTATGTAACTACTGTGTACGTGAATTGCTGATCCTGGCACGTACATGGTTCGCATTCGGTTTGCCTTCTAAAACCGGGTGTGACACAAATCCGTTCGAAGTTGCTCCACCTAAGCTTCTAGATCTCCAATGGGATCATTGCTGCCGCTGCTACTATCCTCATGTCTAGGAGAAAGCTGATGGCGAGGCACGCCAATTGGTCCAGTGGACTTGCGCGCAGTTTTCCTTGTGCGCGATGGCATATCTCCATAAGGGGGAAAATCTTATTAGTATAGTTTTTAACATGATGCATGCATAATTACAGAATCAACCTTAGTTGATTCACAACCTTCTATACATTGCACTCTACTATCTGGTCTTAATATAAGTATTTCAGAAGGTAGTTAGATAAGAGGGAAAGAAATTTTCTAAGATAAGTCTTTAAAAATTCTTTTTGAAAATGTCTCATAACATCTGCAGAGATGGGCGTCGCTCCGATACCAGCTGTGACGGAACCTCCCAAGTCATTAGGCCCACCTACAGTTGTCCTTGTCCATCGAACCTCAGACAACCCTGCAGGTGTACCTGATCACTTGACAAGTTCAGTATCTGCATTCTTTACCTTGCCCAAGAGTGTTTCACCCGTCACGCAGATATTACAACACATCGGAGGTACGAGTATGCAGAAGCGGTTACAACAACTTATTTTATATTAAAGTATAGAAAGAGTAGTATTATTACAGACCAGTAAACTATAAGAGTGCTAGAGTAATATTATTACATAACTTGGGAGGCAAAAACCCCTCCTCATTAACAGTAAAAAGTTTTTCTTAAAGGAGGACACTTCCTCCTGAGGCTTCAGTCTTGGTTTTCTTCCTTTGGCACCTCCTTGGAACAAAAGCAACAAAAATTTGCTGCTTCCTCACCTAAAACAACATGGGATAAAGCCCTGAGTACAAAGTGTACTTTCGCAAGTCTTACCTGTCAAAATAAAACGACTCTCAAGGATATGCTGGCCTTTGGGAGTCAAGGTATGGCTTATCAATAATCAAAGACTCTGTTTGCATAAATGCTTATTAATAGTGGATCCTTAAAAAACAAATTTTACTTGTCAGGTTAAGTAAAGTTACTTGTATCTAGAGTTCTTTCTACCCTAGTTCAGGCACTTGACCTATACTAGTTAATTTCTTATCAACCCTTTTTATTCACTCGAATGCTACGTGTAGGTCAGTGACCAAGTCTTCATGTCCGAGAAGTAATGGCGATCCGAATCGATTAATACCCAGCTACAGATCTCCGATTACACGACATATGTAGCACTTAACCCTTGCATACGTTAACTCGCCACCGAGGTTCTTAAGACCAGATCAGGTTCACGCCAACCGAGAGCACAGCTACACCACCATCCAACCTCTTGCCACAGAGGGTACACTCTACTCTCGCCATCTCTCCACTCCCATTGTGTGTTATCTTATTCTGGTATTAGTCTGCCTGAGGCAAAGCTTACCCGTGATGAGGCATGTGACCAGTTAAAAGGTCCTCGATCATCAAGCCTACATCGAGACAGTCCTTAATCGACTCAGACGGAGACATTACACCGAGACTGTCTTCTCGTGCAAGTCACCTGCCCGATCTTAGCTTTATCATTTCAACCCAAAGTTTGGTACCTGGCAGAGGTACATCTTTTCCGATGTTGAACCCATCACGATCATGATGGATCCACCATCAAGTTTTTATTTTTGAAAACATTCCCACCCACTGAGGCATCACTTTTGTTTTAAAACAAAACATTTTTTTCTAGAGCAAAGCTAAGCATAAGAAAAACTTTTTTGTAAAATAGGGGATCAAGGAAAGGTAATCAAATTCTCAAGGAAGGAAATGCAGCAATTTGTTTAGCACACAACTCCTATCACCTAATGCATCAAGCAAGTGAGAAAGATTTTAAAATAGCAAGGAGGTGGCAAATGCATCAGGGCTTGCCTTATGTTATAGGTGAGTTAGGCTCTGCTCCACAGATGTCAAAGTAAAAGCAGTTTCCGGCATGTGGTTCTTCAGGTGGTGGTGTAGCCCTTGCCTCTTCAGCTTCTATCTCTTCTTCATTTTCTATATATAACCATATATAATCATGAATGCTCATGTAATGCTCATGAAAATGCAAAGATAATAAAAGTATATAGTCTTAGGTCTTGAATATAATTTTCCTTCATAGAACTCTAGGAAACTAGGGTCTTTGGAGTCAATAGTGAAGTTCATAGGGCAGAAGACTAGGGTTTTGGGTTCTAGGTACCAAACATAGTCCAAATCATGCCAAACTTTACCCAAGGCTTTTAAATAATATCTAAAGCTTATCTAAAAAGTTTGGTGATTTTTGAAATTATTAATTAATTTCTAAAATTCTAGGGGTATGAGTTTTGGCTATTTTAAATACTCCATAATTCCTTATTTGGAATGAAAATCCTAAAACTATTTTTATTAAATACTATAGAAAATCAGGAGCCTAGCAAAATTGGTCTGGTATTTTCAGCATTTTTCTATAATTTTCTAGGAATTCTCTAATTCTAGAAGAAAAAGAAAAAGAGAAACTATGAACAGTGCTGGGCTGAATCTGGTCCAAGTCGGCCTAGAAACGAGGAGGACGCGCGCCCGCGCGCGTTGCGGTGTCCATTATTGTGCGGGGGACCCTGGCGGTTTGAAATACCTATAAAGAGCCCCCCACTGTTCCTCTGTCTCGCTGACATTTGCACAGAGGTCCCTCGACTTCTATTTCTTCTCTAACTTGACCCCTTGGCCACGGCGCGCTCACCGCGACGACTCTGCTACTCGGACCAGCCAAGACTGACGGCGCCTACCCAAATTAACTACGGGACAAGTATTACCGACCTGAGGCGACCCTAGAACAGGCTCTAATTGGATTAATCCGGCCCTGGATTTGCGTGCCCACGATGATAGCAATCACTGAGACCAAATCCAGGCGTTCCTGACGAGTGGATGCCGTCAAGCTCAGTCAGTTGAGTCAACAAGCATCACAAGTATGCGAGGGTGCTAAAACATGAACACGGAGGGTGGGTGCAGACCTGGGAGCAGCTAGCCGCGATGAGGTGATTCACGGCGGCGAAGTCGACCAATTTGGGGGAAAGCCCAAATTCAGTGGTTGTAGTGGCTAATCGAGGGCAGGGATGGATGCTTTGGCTTGGTGATAACTTAGCGAAGCAGACCGTGCCATCAATTTATAAGGGCGCTAAGTGGTGGCCACTGAATTTGGTCTCGCACGGTGGCGGCCGGAGAAAGAGGAGATCACTAGTGCAAGCGATTGGTGGCATCTACCGTGGCGGCTCTCCAGCGATCACCAGATATAGATAACCCGAGCTATTGCGACGTGGTTAAGGGCCTGAGGCGTGGCGCAATCGTGGTGAATGACGTAGACTCCGGTGACGGCCGTAAGGCCACGTCGCCAGTGCAAGTGGTCGAGGAACAGCGAGGCCACATTAGTCCGAACTCATCCGCGGCGTGATCTTTTCACCATCGAGCTCAATCCATAGACCTAAAGCACGAATCGTGGCGATCGACACCAATCACAGCACGGAAGTCATCGGCGGCGAAGGGTGATGCATCTTAAGATTTTTTTGCCACTGTACCATCAGAGGCTTCATCAGTAGGTCTGACAAAGCTTGTTTGGGGCGAATTTTCTCTAGATTTTGTGTGGTGACTAGATCAATACTCTGCATCAAAGTTGTAGCTTATCAATCCAGCTTTAACTTTGTCACAGGGACTTTTGCTAAACATCCATTAAACCGAGCTCCACATGGTCCCAAAGTTGATCCTACACACTAATAATCAGAATTCAGGCTTTAGGCTGACTGACAGCCCAACTTTGGGTCGAATTATCTTCAAAATTTTCATGTCACCAAGACTTAACCCCTTAAGCAAAATTGTACTCCTATAGTAGCTTTACAAGTTTGGTGTGTTGACCCTAGGCAAAATCTTTGTATTTCTAGATCTACAAAGCTCCAAAGTTAGCCATATTGACTGATTTTTAGACTTAGCCATACATGAGCACTAGAGTGGCCTTTTTGCAATTAGGCCCAAATCTCATGGTTTCATTTGCAAATCTTTAAAAGTGTGAACCATTTGACTTAAGGTACCCTAATTCCAAGGTTTTTGCACTTAGGTCCAAAAGTTTGCAACATTTGCATATAACCCCCTAGGGTTTCAGTCCAGGGTTTTCCAGTGGTCCTTTCTAGGGTTTTTGGCACTTCTAGAGTTTGGATGTTATCAATTCCTATTAGAGTTGATATCTTATGACCATTTCTCATGAGTTTTGAGAAATTAACTTATTTGGGCTTTATTGACACCCTAAGCTCAGTTCAGAGTTAAGTACCCTACTCTAGGGTTTTACCCATGACATGTCACATCAATACA
Organism: Zea luxurians; assembly: GCA_029449295.1. Classification (NCBI taxonomy): domain Eukaryota; kingdom Viridiplantae; phylum Streptophyta; class Magnoliopsida; order Poales; family Poaceae; genus Zea; species Zea luxurians. The sequence continues at coordinate 69,753 of JAOPSE010000572.1, forward strand.
ACTTGTTTGAAATTTTTGCCTAGTGAATGCACTCTAGGTGTGACAAACACATGATATGCCAATGCTTATGATGTTATGCTCAAGTTTTAGTGACAGTAACACTAGGGGTGTTACATCGGCGAGATTTTTGTGAGATTGGTTAAGTCAGTTCGCTATTGTTGGTCACTTGTTCTCAAATGCTACGAGTTAAGAACAAGGGAACACAAATGTTAATGGGTAAAGACCTTCGTCCTCCAAAGCATTATCTCCCTTAGGATATAATGGTTCTCAGACGAAGGTTATGAAGGACATACCTTCATCATCTCAATATGCAATGAAAAGCAGGAACATGTGGTACGTATAAAGAATATGAATAATCATATCAAATCATTAGATTATTTATATTCTTATTGTATAATCACGAATAAACATTAACGATATCGAATTACATTTATACCTTCATCTTGCCAGAAGGTAAGAATCCAAGAATGATGTGCAAGTGAATATAAGTCAGCGTGAACAGTACAGGGGTACTGTTCTCCTATTTATAGGCACGGGATGCAACCCGGTCAAAATTACATTTATATCCTTGATAACTAGTTATAATCATGACACAAATTATCAGGGACTAAGCGGTCTTTTCCTCTTTAAGTTGGTGCTGCTCTTCGTCTTAGTCATGTCATCATGTCGAAGCTCCCTTGATTACAGCTTCGGCATATACCTTCGTGTTGTGCCTGCTTGCATATGGCCTTGCCGAAGATGTTTTTGCTTAGAGGACCTTCGGCGGAGAAGAAGGCCCCCAACAGTAGCCCCTTCGCTAGATCGTTTTTCGTAACGAGCTCGATCCGCAAAAAAACTCGAAGGCTTCGGAGTGCCGAAGGTCCGAAAAACACCTTCCCTGAGCTCGTTCACGAGAAACGATTATAATATTCCGAGCGCTGAGTGGTCCACCGTTCAGCAATTGCGGGCGACCTGGCAATTCATCTTCCCACCTGCAGCACTATATAAACAGACGGGTTCGTGAGGAGTTACCACAACATTCATTGCCATTGCATTGTTGTGCTGTTAAAAAAATTAACCATAGCCGAAGCTTTCTGCGCTGCGCTCTCTAGCGAGCACTTCATCATTTAAAGTAAGCTTCGTCAGACGAGTTAGCTTCGTTAAATTGTTAAAAACATCCAAATGGCTAGAGTGCGATCAACTGCAAGGGTGTCTCGTGAGGAAGAAGAGACCAAGGTCACTGAGACAGCGCCAATTTCAGAAGTCATGCAACGATTAGGACTAGTTGTAACAGAGGGAGCTATTGACGAAGGTACTCCTGATGCCAAAGCTGAACAGACTGTTGTTGAAGAAGAAAATGTTGATGAAGTTGATGAAGATTATAGTATTTTGATCCCCACAAAACCTAGCCATCTAGATTTTAAGAAATCTACTATGTCCGAAGATGACATGGCCATGATGATGAAGCTTGGCTACTTTGGAGAAACTAAAAGAAAACTTGTCCGATTTGCCAGAGATGAGACTACCCCTGCACCGAAGAATGATGAAGTAGTGGTTTTTAAAAGCTTCTTCATAGCAGGACTACGATTTCCTCTAAACGAGATGATAGGGGAGGTGCTAAGGAATTTTGAAATATATCTTCTGTTGGGGGCTTGTTCTCAAATGCTAAGAGTTAAGAACAAGGCAACACAGAAAATGTTAAATATTAAGGTCCTTCGTCCTCCACTTCATTATATCCCTTCGGGACATAAGGAACTTCGGACGAAGGTTACGAAGGACGCACCTTCGTAAACATAATAACGTAGAATGAAGCATTCATATAAATCATGAGGTATAAAATGGACATTCAAATGTTAACATATAATCATTTCCATTTCTATTAATACGAATGAATATAAATGACAGATGTACCTTCGGTCTTGAGGAAGGCAGGAGTACAAGTGTGATGCGAAGGCAAATGACAGGTTCGCGTGAACAGTGCAGAGGTACTGTTCATCTATTTATAGGCACAGGTCGCAGCCTGTGACAAATTACAATTATGCCCCTTACAAATGTTTACAACATTGACTCAGACCTATATGAATAAAAAGGTCATTCTATCTCTATGTCGGTTTAAAACGCCGAAGCTCCATGAAAAGGAACCTTCGGCTATCTCTTGGAGACGACTTCAGCCGAAGCTGCTTCTTCGTGTGAGGCCTTCGGCGCACCGAAGCACGACCCCAACAGTAGCCCCTTTCGCGGTGCTAGATCGTTTTTCGTAACGAGCTTGACCCGTGAAAAAAGAGCCTCTTCAGCTTCGGGAAGCCGAAGGTCCAAAAAACACCTTCCCTGAGCTCGTTGCGGAGAAACGATCCGGCTTCCGAGCACGTACCAGGCCCACCTTGCAGAGTACTGTTTGATCTTTTGCGGTCCACTGCACAGCGAGTACAAGTGACCGCCCGTCTGGTGTAAAAATCTTGCCGCTTCGCCTTCTTACCTGCAGCACTATATAAACAAACGGGTAGGTGTGAAGTTACCACAGCATTCATTGCTATTTGCACTGTTTTGCTGCCAAAATTTTCCACCATAGCCGAAGCTTGACTCTTAGAATCGAACGAAGGTCCGTCTCGACGCTTGCTTCGTCAGAAAGGAGAGCTTCGGAGAAAAGAAAAAAGAAAAACGTTTCTGACTTCCCCAAACTCAGAATCACATGGCACGAGTGCGATCTACTGCCAAAGTTGTACGTGAGGGAGACGAAGCCGAAGGTTCGGACACTGTGCCCATCTCCGAAGCGATGCAGCGCTCCGGTCTAGTGACTGCGGAAGAAAGGCCTGCTGCCGAAGCAAACCCGACAACAGCCGAAGAAGAAGAAGAAAACATTGATGGGACTGACTCCGAAGATGACTACCACATTGCCATGCCCAGCAAGCCCAGTCACCTGGATTTTGGGAAATCAACTGTCTCAAAAGCTGATCTTTCGAAGATGGTGAAAGCAGGTTATTTCAATGAAGATCAGAAGAAGCTACTCCGCTTCGGGGGAGAAGAAACCACCCCGAAGCCAGGGAAGGATGAGATTGTTATCTTCAAAAGCTTTTTAAAGGCTGGGCTGAGATTTCCTCTGCACAATATTATTGCAGAGATATTGAGGAGGTTTGGTATCTACTTTCATCAATTGACTCCTAACGCCATCGTTAGGCTCAATGTTTATATCTGGGCCCTTCGAAGCCAGGCCGTGGAACCGTTTGCTGACAGCTTCTGCCGAGTTCACGAATTACACTACCAAACAAAGGCCAGAAAAGATGGGCTACATGATAATTTCGGTTGCTATAATTTTGCCTACCGGAAGACAACAAAATGTCCTGTCATCAGCTACCGAAGCAAATGGCCAGCAGGCTGGAAATCTGAGTGGTTTTATGTGAAAGTTGATGAAGACAGAGAAAAATTGGTACAAAGCCCTTTGGAGTTAATCTTCGGAGAGACGAGGCCACGATGCCGCATCGGCGATCTAAAAGGTCCCACCTGGGCTGCTCTGGGTGAATTTGAAATCATTTCAAAACATATTGGCACCAGGGATCTAGTTCAGGAATTTTTGGCATTCAGAGTTTTCCCTACTCTAAAAGAGTGGGAAATGCCGAAGCTGAAGGGAGAAAAGAAGAAGGGGGAGCTGGTCCGTCTGCCCTATCACTTTAAATTCATGAAGTACTTTAAGAAACCCTGCAAAGAGTGGTTAGACACAGTTGAGACAATGTGCAATGAAATCTTGGGGAATTACTCCAAAAAAGAGGATCAATTAATGACAGCGGCCTTCGGCGCCCGACCGAAGCGAAGGCTGAACCGAGTATTCGATGCCCTGGGCTTCGAGTACACAGACTATGAGCAGTCGAACAAGGGTGCCGAGGGCCACAAAAGAAAAAGAGTGGCCGAAAGTCTGACCAAAGATGAAGAGCAACCAGCAGCAGAGAAGAAGATTCCCAAGAAAAGGAAAATATCAACTCCGAAACGGAAAATATCCGAAGAAGAGGGGACCCCCACACCACCTTCTACCAGCGACGTGGAAGAAATTTTAAAGGTAATGACTGAACCCATGCCCGCGAAGCTAAGTCCATTAGGGCTCCATCTGACGAAGCTTTTTCAAAAGGTGGACGAGCCGGATCAGACGAAGATAAGCAAACCCAAGCGGCAAAGAATCATTACGGTAACTGAAGTTATCGATAAGACGCCGCCAAGGGCGTCAGTTCAGAAAACAGCAGCTGCCGAAAGCACCAAAAACGTCGAAGTCGCACCTTCGGAGGTCGCGGCTACCGAAGCCGCTACAGCCGAAGGTTTTAATTTAGAAACAACCATTGAGGATATTAACAAAATTTTGGAAGACATAGATGCAGAAGAAGCTGGTGTTGCTACTGAAAAATCCATGGCCACAGTGCCTGAAAAAGGAAAAGAAATAGCCGAAGATACTTCGGATGACGAAGCCTACTCCTTTCAGAATTTAATTGGACAAAAACTGACGAAGGATGAAATAGAAGAACTTAAAGACTATGCCAAATCTTGCGGCTACAGGTCAGGTGCCCTCCTATTTGGAGGTGTAGACGATGAAAAACTAGGCTGCATTCGAGACCAGACTGGTGCTAAGGTAATCGGTACTCTATCAAAGAGTATCGGTTTTCCGAAGCTAGAGACAGACATCAGCCGCTACCGACGACAACATATCGTCGGCAGCTTATTTTATTCTAACTTCAGGGTAAACAACCTTTTCTCTGGTTTTTATTGCTGTTAACAATGAAAATATTACTAATATAAGTTGTTTCTGTACAGAGCATGCTACTGAGCAAAGCTCTGAAGATGCAACAAGACTTGGAGGACAAAAAGCACGAAGCTATAATTGAAAACTTAGAAAGCAAAATAAAAGAGCAATCTGCCATCATTGAAAAGAAAGACTTCGAGCTCCAATCGACCGAAGGCTTACTGGCTGAGACTGAGGCTAAATTATCAGAGTTGAATTCGAAGCTTATCAATCAATCAAAACAATTCGACCAGGAGAAGCTAGAACTGAATTCGAAGCTTAAAGCCGAAGTCCAGACCAGCTCAGAGTTGAAGAAAACATTAACAAGCCTTCAAGGCAAATGCTTGAACTTTGGCAATAATTGCATTGGACGATTAAAGAAGATATTTTACTCTGTTGGAGCCAGCAGCGGGAAATTTAACCCTTCAGCAGAAAATTTACCCCAGGCCTTCGATCATATTGAAGCTGAAATCGAAGAGCTTGACGAAGTTATAGCCGGGCACGGCGACTTCTGTGCCTGGGTAGCTTCTCGGGGTACCGCTGCTGCATTTCTGAAGGCCGGCTGCGAACATGGAAAAATTGTCAACAGGCCCAACTTCACCTTATCTCCATCAATCCTGGATGATATGCCTGACCTCGCCCGAAGTATCTCCAATAGATTTATAAAAATGATATGGACAAAAGGCGGGCGGGAGAAGGCTGGAGACGAAGCCCGAAGTCATCTTGAACCAGTAAGAAATGATATTTCGTACTTACCTTTTCCTTTGGGCTTGATTTTTACTTACGATTCCTTGATTCATGTAGGATGACGAAGGTGAAGATGATGCCTAAGATATGTCGCCGAAGCTGTCGCCGAAGCTGAAGCTTAATGAAGATTAGTAGAAGTGTGCTATAGAAAAACTCAGGATATTTTTGTAACAACTCTTGTAAATAGAATTAAACTGTTCTTCAAGGAACTTTGTACATACCTTGTAATATATTCTTACCCTTCGATTGAGGCGCTTTGATGTGGACGAAATCAGTATTTTGAGCCGAAGGCGAAAAAACACCTTCCCTTCTTTTCGTACACAACGAAGCATAAAAACAATTCTTCTTTTTGCCGAGCAACGAAACTTTTCTCTTTTGTACACAACATAGCATAACAAATCATAAAAACGCACTTCTCCGAAGCTTTTCTTTTACATAACGAATCATAAAAAGCCTCTTCTCCGAAGCTTTTTGCCGAAGCAGCCACTTGGGAACTCAAATGCTATGAATGAATGCTTATGCATGCAAATGTTATGATGTAATGTAATGCGCGAATGAATGTCCGAAGCATATGTCCGAAGCCACATTGTCAGCCATTACTTAGAAACAACCACACATTAGCTCTGCATTCCCTTAGGAACGACTTTGGAGCCTCTTCGCCTTTTACTTAGGCAGTATCAGCGTTGACTTTTCGCTGTAAGCTCTGCATCCCCTTAGGGACGTCTTTGGAGCTTCTTCGCCTTTTACTTAGACGGTATAAGCTCTGCATTCCCTTGGGAACGTCTTTGGAGCTTCTTCGCCTTTTACTTTCGGCGGTATCAGCGTTGACTTTTCGCTGTAAGTTCTGCATCCCCTTAGGGACGTCTTCGGAGCTTTTTTCTCTTTTTCAGTTTCGGCACTCGATGGTGCGCTCTCAGCTTTTACATTTACATTCTTTGGGGGATTTTGCTCTTATAAAACTAAAAAGGAAAATTACATATGATGGCCCCATTAAAAACCTTTCTCCCCCTTTAGAAAGGAAAAGGGTGCCATGAAAAAGAAAAGAAAAGACAAAATTACATCAAGTTATACATAAAACCGCCGAAGCTCATCCGCATTCCAAGATCTTGGAATTTCATTGCCATCCATGTCCTTCAGTCTGTACGAACCAGGCCTTGACGAAGATGCTACTAAGAAAGGCCCTTCCCATTTCAGTTGCAACTTGCCTACTGTATCCGGGTTGGCCACTCTCCGAAGCACCAAATGTCCTGGCTCAATATTTTTTAGCCGGACTTTTCTATCTCGCCATTTGATTGTTTCAGCCTGGTATTTGTTGATATTTTCCACGGCCTGAAGCCTGATCCCTTCTAAGGCATCTTTTTCCACAAGACAAGTATCTTCGGCACCTGATTCTGCCGAAGCTACCACTCTTATTGATCCAGCTTTAGCTTCTTCTGGAGTTATCGCTTCGTCACCGAATAATAACTTGAATGGGGTAAAGCCTGTAGACCTTGATGTTGTTGTATTGTGGCTCCACACCACTTTGGTCAACTGATCTGGCCATTTTCCCCTTGGTTGATTAAAAATTAGCTTCATTATTCCTGTCATTATGATGCCGTTGGCCCTTTCAACAAGCCCATTCGACTCCGGATGCCTGACTGACGCAAAGTGGATCTTCGTGCCAATTTGATCACAGAAATTTCTGAAATCTTCGGAGTCGAACTGTGTTCCATTATCTACAGTGATAGCCTTCGGCACTCCGAAGCGACAGACAATACTCTGCCAGAAAAATTTTTGGACAGTGGCCGAAGTTATTGTGGCTAATGGCTTCGCCTCAATCCACTTAGAAAAATACTCCACAGCCACTATAACATATTTCAGATTGCCTTGAGCCGGTGGTAATGGACCCAGCAAATCGAGGCCCCACCTTTGCAATGGCCAGATGGGTTGTATCAGCTGTGTCAAAGACGAAGGTTGCTTTTGTTCTCTTGCACATTTTTGACAACCTTCGCACTTTTGAACTAACTCCGCTGCATCCGAAGCTGCCTTCGGCCAATAAAATCCTTGGCGGAACACTTTTCCAAGTAACGGCCTGGATCCGATGTGGGATCCGCACAGGCCTGCATGTATCTCCTTCATCAACTCTATACCTTCGGCCCTAGACAAGCACTTGAGCAGCGGGGCACAAACTCCATGCTTGTATAATTCCCCTTCTATCATGACATAAGGACGAGCTCTTGCCTCTATCCTTTTATTATAAGCTTCGTCATCTGATAAGAAGTTACCCTGAAGGTAAGAGATTATTTCAGTTCTCCAATCTTCACTGTACACAGGAGAAATGTTAAGGACTGCTCTTTCAAGTAGCTCCACTGAAGGTGCCTTTATTGTTTCGAAGAACACATCCGAAGGTAGCGGCAGCCCCTGTGCTGCAGACTTGGCCAACAAATCAGCATGCTCATTTTGTCCTCGAGGGATATTCTTAACAGAAAATCCTTCGAAGGAAGCTTCGATCCTTCGGACCGTGTCTAGGTATTTTTCAAGCTTCGGGTCTTTAGCCTTGCAACTTTTGTCAATATGACCCGAAACAACCTGAGAATCAATTTTAAGGATCGCCCTTCTGATCCCCATTGCCTTTAGTTTCCGAAGACCCAGGAGCAAGGCTTCGTACTCAGCGATATTATTTGTGCAGCTGAAGTCAAGTCTTGCTGCATAGCAAGTTTTAACTTTTGATGGAGAGACCAACACAGCAGCTGCACCTGCTCCGAAGGTTCCCCAAGAGCCATCACAAAACACTGTCCATGCTTCGGCATCTTTATTCGCTTCTTCGTCCTGAGCCCCTGGCGTCCAGTCGACAATGAAATCTGCCAATGCTTGAGACTGAATTGAGGATCTATGCACATAATCAATGTAAAATTCATTGAGTTCCGCAGCCCATTTTCCAATACGCCCAGTAGCTTCTCTATTCCTCATGATGTCCTTCAACGGCTGTGAAGAAGGAACAATAATGTTGAATGCCTGAAAGTAATGCCGAAGCTTCCTGGATGCCATTAAAACGGCATACAACACCTTCTCCAGCTCTGTATAATTTTTCTTTGAAACACTAAGGACCTCAGATACAAAATATACTGGGACCTGCTTCTTGACTTGTCCATCAAACTTCTCCTGGACAAGCGCTGCACTTACTGCTGAGTGCGAAGCTGCCACATACAACAACAGAGGAGCCCCTGGCATTGGTGGAGTTAATGTTGTGAGATCTATTAAGTATTGCTTCAGCTCTTCGAAGGCTTTTTGTTGACTTGGGCCCCATTGAAAGACTTCAGCTGACTTCAGCACCTCGAAGAATGGTAAGTTTCTTTCTGCTGATCTGGATATAAATCTGTTGAGGGATGCCAGCCTTCCTGTCAATCTTTGGGCCCCCTTTCTTGTGGTTGGTGGCTCCATTCGAAGTATAGCTTCGATTTTGTTTGGATTAGCTTCGATTCCCTTCGTTGAAACCAAACATCCAAGAAATTTACCCTTCTTCACTCCGAAGACACATTTTTCTGGATTCAGCTTCAGCCCAGCTTGTCTGAAGCTGGCGAAGGTCTCCTGCAGATCAGCAATATGATTTTCTTGCTTCGTGCTCTTTACAATGATGTCATCAACATAGGTCAACACATTTCTGCCTATCTGAGATTGGAGAACCTTCGCAGTCATTCTGCTGAAACTCCCTCCAGCATTCTTGAGCCCCTCAGGCATCCGAAGATAGCAATATGTACCACTTGGGGTTATGAAGCTAGTCTTCGGCTCATCTTCCTTCTTCATCCAGATTTGATGATAGCCTGAGTAGCAGTCCAGGAGACTCATGAGCTCCGAAGAAGCTGCTGCGTCAACTAAAGAATCTATCCTTGGCAGCGGGAATTCATCCTTCGGACAAGCCTTGTTGAGATCTGTGAAATCAATACACATTCTCCACTTGCCATTGGCCTTCTTCACCATAACGGTGTTAGCTAACCACTCTGGATACTTTACTTCTCTGATAACTCCTGCACTGAGGAGTCTTTTTACTTCATTGCGAGCCCCTTCGGCCTTGTCATCAGACATTTTCCGAAGCCTCTGCTTTCGGGGTCTGAAGGATGGGTCAACATTGAGCGAATGTTCAATAACATCCCGATTCACTCCACAAAGATCATTGGCTGACCATGCAAAAACATCTTTGTTGTTGAATAAAAACCTTATCAAGGTTTTCTCCTGGTCTTCAGATAGTTGCGAGCCCAACAGCACCTTCTGCTCTGCTATGTCTTCACACAATAACATGGGCTTCGGCTGGTCTGCTGAAGCTGCCTTCTCCCTCCTGAATTTGTACTGTTCACAAGCTTCAGCTCCATCTATGTTATGGATTGCCTTAGAGTCAGTCCAGCTTCCTTCGGCCCTTCTAGCAGCTTCCTGGCTTCCATGAATAGCAATAGGTCCTTGGTCCGAAGGTATCTTCATGCAGAGATAAGCTGGGTGAAGAATTGCTTCGAAAGCATTAAGAGTTCCGCGACCAATGATAGCATTGTAAGGATATTCCATGTCAACAATATCAAACACAATTTGCTCAGTCCTTGTGTTGTTAACAAACCCGAAGGTTACCGGCATGGTAATCTTCCCAAGTGCCACAATCTGCCGCCCTCCGAAGCCACAAAGAGGGTGCGTAGCATCATGAATCTTGTCTTCGGGCTCTTGCATTTGTCTGAAGGCTTTAGCAAATATAATGTCAGCTGCACTGCCTGTGTCAACTAGGACATTGTGGACCAGAAATCCTTTGATCACGCAAGAGATAACCATGGCATCATTGTGGGGATAATCCTTAAGCTGAAGGTCTTCCTGAGAGAAGGTAACTGGAATATGGGACCATTTTGACTTGATGAAGGGTCCCTGCACTCCAACATGCTGCACCCTTCTCTGAGCCTCCTTCTTCTGCTTCTTGTTAGCCGGCTCTGAGCAAGAACCGCCTGTTATCGGGAGCACCAGCTTCGAAGCCGAAGCAGCTCCAGCTTGGTTGTTGAACGAAGCCATTAGCTCAGAAAAGTGGAAGTGAGTTCACCGGAGGTGGGCGCCAATGTTGGGGGCTTGTTCTCAAATGCTAAGAGTTAAGAACAAGGCAACACAGAAAATGTTAAATATTAAGGTCCTTCGTCCTCCACTTCATTATATCCCTTCGGGACATAAGGAACTTCGGACGAAGGTTACGAAGGACGCACCTTCGTAAACATAATAACGTAGAATGAAGCATTCATATAAATCATGAGGTATAAAATGGACATTCAAATGTTAACATATAATCATTTCCATTTCTATTAATACGAATGAATATAAATGACAGATGTACCTTCGGTCTTGAGGAAGGCAGGAGTACAAGTGTGATGCGAAGGCAAATGACAGGTTCGCGTGAACAGTGCAGAGGTACTGTTCATCTATTTATAGGCACAGGTCGCAGCCTGTGACAAATTACAATTATGCCCCTTACAAATGTTTACAACATTGACTCAGACCTATATGAATAAAAAGGTCATTCTATCTCTATGTCGGTTTAAAACGCCGAAGCTCCATGAAAAGGAACCTTCGGCTATCTCTTGGAGACGACTTCAGCCGAAGCTGCTTCTTCGTGTGAGGCCTTCGGCGCACCGAAGCACGACCCCAACATCTTCATCAGCTGACTCCTAACGCTATCGTTAGGCTCAGTGTCTTCATCTAGGCCCTCCGAAGCCAAGGGATGAACCCAGATGCTGAAGCCTTCTGCCGCGTGCATGAGCTGCACTATCAGACGAAGGCCAGGGCAGATGGCCTTCACGAAAATTTTGGATGTTATAATTTTGCGTATCGCAAGGATATGAAGGCACCAGTCCTCAGCTACCGTACAAAGTGGCCGACTGGCTGGAAAAATGAATGGTTTTACATGAAAGCTGATGAGAAAAAGAGAGGGAAACTGATGACGATGGTCATGAGTCCGCTGTCTTTGAACTTCGGAATGACCAGGCCTCTATGCAACATGCAGCTGGGGTCACCATGTAAGCTAGCTGAAGTGGAGTTCAGAGTGGTAGCTGAACAAATCAGTACCAGGGACCTGGTGCAAGAATATCTGGCTAACCGGACATATCCAACATCAAGCGGCTGGGGAATGCCAAAGATGAAAGAAACGAAGAAAAAGCATGAACTTGTTCGACTAGCTTATCATTTCAAGTTTGAAAAATAGTTTAAAGAACCTTGCCAAGAATGGCTGGACATGATCGAAACAATGTGTAATGAAATACTGGGGAATTACACCAAGAAAGAAGACCAATTGATGACGGCAGCCTTCGGCACCCGGCCAAAATGAAGGTTAAACCGGGTGATGGATGCCCTAAAATCTGAATAACCTGATTATGAAAGATTTGATAAGCGTGCCAAAGGTGCAAAAAGAAAGAGAGTTGTCAGTATTCTGAGTAGGCAAGCTACTAGAATGGTGAAGGAGGATGAAAAGGCTTCAAAGAAAAGAAAAACCACTCCTGAGCCGAAGGCTGCTACTACGAAGAAGAGGAAGGCTGAAATTCCAGAGCCAAAGATATTCGAGGCAATAGAGGAGACTCCTTCGATGCCTCCTACTGCCAAAATAACAGAAATTTTAAAAGTAATGATTGAATCTTTACCCGTCAAGCTGCTAAGTCCTCTAGGGCTAGAACTGATGAAACTTTTACAGAAGAAGGACGAGCCTTCGGCTACATAGAAGAAAGCGGATGGGCAGAAAAACGAAGAATAGTTACTGTTATGCAAGCTATTGAATGGACACCACTGTCGGCCTCGGCATCCAGAATAACACCTGTTGCAAGCGCCGAGGCCACTGTCAAAGCTAAAACATCTGCCGAAGCTACCAACTTGGAGAGCACACTGTCTGGAATTGATAAAATACTATTGGGTATGGCTGCAGAAGAAACAGCTATAGCTGCAGAGAAGGCCATGGCCACAGTGCCTGGCAAAGGGAAAAAGATTGCCAATGCCGCTTCGGAGGAAATGGACTTCGACCTTCGGAACCTAGTCGGTCAAAAATTATCCGAGGCTGAAAAGAAGGAGCTACAGGAATATGGTATATCCTGTGGCTACCAGCCAGGAGCCATGCTCTTTGGTGGAATCAATGAAGGGGCCCTAGGATGTATTCGAGACCGCGTCGGGGCAAAGATAATCGGCACTCTTTCGAAGAGTGTCGGATTTCTGAGGCTTGAAGCTGACATTAGTGGCTACCGACGACAACATATCGTCGGCAGTCTGTTCTACTCCAATTTCAAGGTAAAATTCCTTTTGCTAAGTTTTTTTTTAATTTTGTGATGAAGCAAAGTTTTCTGATGAAGGCTTATTTCTACAGAGTATGCTACTGAGTAAAGCACTGAGGATGCAACAAGACCTCGAAGACAAGAAAAACGAAATCATAATCGAGGGCATGGAAAACAAGATTAAAGACTACGAAGCTTCTCTAGAGAAAAAAGACTTCCTGCTTCTGACAATGGAGGGTTCACTTGCAGAAAATCAAGCCAAAAATGCTAAATTAAGCGAGGAACTTGTCCAAAAATCAGAGAGCTTTGAACAAGAGAAAAAAGATTTGCAAACAAAATTTGAAGCTGAAGCTGACAAAAATGCAAAGCTGCAGCAATCTTTGAAAGAGCTTCGGAACATGTGTTTGAACTTTGACAGCCGCTGCGTACAACGATTGAAAAGAGTCTTCAACTCGGTTGGAGCCAGCTACGAAGAATTTACCCCTTCGGCTGAAAACATACCAAACACCTTCGAACATATTGAAAACGAAGTTGAGGCGCTTGATGAAGTGATAGCCATGCATGGTGACTTCTATGCCTTGCTAGCTTCTCATGGTACAGCTGTAGCATTTATGAAGGCTGGTTGCACGCACGGAAAAGCAGTAAATAAACCAACCTTCAGCCTGTCTCCGGCAGACTTGGTTGATATCCCTAGCAAAGCCCGAAGCATTGGAAACAGATTTATAACTCAAATTTGGGCTAAGGGTGGGCGAGAGCTGGCTGGTGATGAAGCCCGAAGCTTTCTTAAGCCGGTATGAAACTTATACCTGTTGCTTGCCTTAGCTCATGTAATTACTTTTTACCTTATACAGCTTGTTTGTTTGCAGGATGGTGGTGCCGAAGATTAATAATCCAAAGCACCTTCCGAAGGCTGCTGGAGCTACTCTTTAAGCCTGCCTCTATAGAGCTTAGAAGCATTTGTATTATCTTTGTAAAAGAAAATTATGATCAAGAATTGAACAGTACTTTGTACACTTGTCCATACCTTGTAATATGTTTTTACCTTTCCATCCATGTATAAGTTGCTTTGCTGTGGACGAAACTTTTATCTTTTGAGCCGAAGGCAAAAAACACCTTCCCTTCTTTTCGTACGCAACAAAGCAAATCCTTTCAAAAAATGTGTATGTTTAAAACGAAGCTTCTTCGTGTTCATCGAAGCACTGTCGTCGAAGATGGAGTGTTTCTGTTCATGCCTCATGTTATGATGATGATGATCCTACGAATGTCTAAATGAATGTTTGTATGAATGTAATGAATGATGTGATGCAACGTGCAAATGAATGTCCCAAACACACACGAAGCCGCACCCAGACTCTGCATCCCCTTAGGAACAACTTTTGAGTCTTTAAGCTCTACATCCCCTTAGGAACGACTTTGGAGCTTCTTCACCTTATATTTCGGTGGCATTTAAGCTCTGCATCCCCTTAGGAAGGACTTTTCAGCTTCTTCACCTTCTATTTCGGTGGCATTTAAGCTCTGCATTCCCTTAGGAACGACTTTTGAGCTTCTTCACCTTCTATTTCGGTGGTATTTGGCTCTGCATTCCCTTAGGAACGACTTTTGAGTAGAAAACTTACTCTGCGCTCCCTTAGGAATGACTTTTTGTAGCTTCGTCATGCTCTGCATCCCCTTGGGGACGTCTTTTGAGCTTCTCCTTGTTTTTTTCTTTTTGCACTCAATGGTGCAAGCTCTGATTTTACATATTACATCTTCGAGGAATTTTGGCCCTTGTATTATGTAGGGCTAAATAAGAATGAAAAAATTACAAGCTATGGCCCCATTAAAAACCTTTCTCCCCTCCTGAAAGGAAAAGGGAGCCATAGAAAAAATGGAAAAAGATTACATCAAATTACACATAGTACCGTCGAAGCTCATCCGCATTCTAAGGTCTGGGTATGTCGTTGCCGTCCATATCCTTCAATCTGTAAGAACCGGGTCTTGACGAAGATACAACCAGAAAAGGACCTTCCCACTTCAGTTGTAATTTACCCACTGTATCTGGGTTGGCCATTCTCCGAAGCACCAGATGCCCTGGCTTAATGTTTTTCAATCGAACCTTCCTATCACGCCACCTTATTGTTTCGGCCTGATATTTATTGATGTGTTCTATAGCCTGAAGTCTGGTCCCTTCTATTGTATCATTTGTTGTTTGATAATCAGCTTCGTCTTTCGCCGAAGCTGTTGTTCTTATTGATTCTATCTTTGCTTCTTCTGGTGTTATTGCTTCGTCACCAAACAGGAGCTTGAAGGGTGTAAATCTTGTTGACCTTGACATGGTTGTGTTATGGCTCCACACCACTTTAATCAACTCATCTGGCCATTTTCCTCTGGGCTGGTTGAAGATTAACTTCATTATTCCTGTCATTATAATGCCATTTGCTCTTTCTACCAGTCCATTTGATTCTGGATGCCTTACTGATGCAAAATGAATCTTTGTACCAATTCGGTTACAGAAATCCTTGAATGTTTCAGCATCAAATTGTGTTCCATTGTCCACAGTTATTGTCTTCGGCACGCTGAAGCGGCAAACAATGTTTTGCCAAAAGAACTTCTGTACTATGGCCGAAGTTATTGTGGCTAAAGGTTTTGCTTCGATCCACTTAGAGAAATATTCGACTGCTACAACGACATATTTCAAATTTCTTTGTGCAGGTGGAAGTGGACCTAACAAATCCAGACCCCACCTTTGCAGTGGCCAGGTTGGCTATATTAACTGGGTTAGAGATGAAGGTTGCTTCTGGTCTCTTGCACATCTTTGACAATTTTTACACTTTTGAACCAGATCTGCTACATCCGAAGCTGCCTTCGGCCAATAAAATCTTTGTCTGAAAACCTTCCCCAGCAAAGGCCTAGACCCAATATGAGATCCACATAAACCTGCATGTATCTCATTCATCAGCTCTTGACCTTCGATTCTGGATAAACACTTGAGTAGTGGAGAGCACACTCCATGTTTGTACAAATCCCCTTCTATTATCACACATGGTCTTACTCTTGCTTCCATTCTTTTATTATAAACTTCATCATCCGAAAGACAGTTACCTTGGAGGAAAGATATAATTTCAGTCCTCCAATCTTCACTAGGTACAGGTGATATTGCAAGTACTGCTCTCTCCTTAAGTTCAACCGAAGGTGCTATTATTGTCTCAAAGAATACTCCCGAACGTAGAGGGAGCCCCTGTGCCGCTGACTTAGCTAGCAGATCTGCATGCTCATTTTCCCCTCTTGGAATATTTTTTACAGAAAATCCATCAAAAGAAGCCTCCAATCTTTAGACTGTATCCAAGTATTTTTCAAGCTTCGGATCCCTTGCCTTGCTGCTCTTATCTACATGGCCAAAAATAACTTGAGAATCAGTTTTAAGGACTGTCCTTCTTATTCCCATTGCCTTTAGCTTCCGAAGCCCCAATAGAAGGGCTTCGTATTCAGCAATGTTATTTGTACAACTAAAGTCCAGCCTTGCTGTGTAGCATGTCCTGACTTTAGAGGGCGCTACTAAAACAGTAGCCGCTCCTGCGCCAAAGGTTCCCCAAGAACCGTCACATAATACTGTCCAAGCTTCGGTGTCTTTTATTGCTTCTTCTCCTTGAGCCCCTAGCGTCCAATCAGCAATGAAATCTGCTAACGCCTGGGCTGAATTGAGGATCTATGTACATAATCAATAGTTAATTCATTGAGTTCCGCAGCCCATTTTCTAATTCTTCCTGTAGCTTCTCTGTTTCTCATTATGTCCTTCAGAGGTTGTGATGAAGGTACAATTATATGATAGGCTTGAAAATAATGCCGAAGCTTTCTAGAGGCCATTAGCACAACATAGAGTACCTTCTCCAATTCTGTGTAATTTTTCTTTGATAAAATGAGTACTTCGGAGACGAAGTATACTGGTGCTTGTCTTTTTACTTGACCATCTTGCTTCTCCTGCACTAATGCCGCACTGACTACAGAATGGGAGGCTGCCACATACAGGAGTAATGGAGTCCCTGATGAAGGTGGAGTTAAAGTTGTCAAGTCTATCAAGTATTGCTTTAATTCTTCAAAAGCCTTTTGTTCAGCCGGACCCCATTGGAAAACTTTAGCTGACTTTAGTAATTCAAAGAATGACAGATTCCTTTCTTCTAATCTTGATATAAATCTATTTAATGATGCCAACCTTCCTGCCAATCGTTGAGCCCCCTTTTTTGAATTTGGCGGCTCCATCCAAAGGATAGCTTCGATCTTACTTGGGTTAGCTTTGATTCCCTCCGTTGATACCAGACAACCAAGGAACTTGCCCTTCTTTACTCTAAAAACACACTTTTCTGGATTTAGCTTAAAATCAGCTTGCCTGAAATTGGCAAACGTCTCTTGCAAGTCAGCAATATGATTCTCTTATTTTGTGTTTTTTACTATGATGTCATCAACATAAGTCAGCACATTCCTACCTATTTGAGAATGAAGGACCTTGGCTGTCATTCTGCTGAAGCTTCCTCCAGCATTCTTGAGCCCCTCAAGCATCCGAAGGTAACAATAAGTACCACTGGGAGTTATGAAGCTTGTTTTTGGCTCATCTTCTTTATTCATCCAAATCTGGTGATAGCCTGAGTAGCAGTTCAGTAGGCTCATAAGTTCCGAAGAAGCTGCTACATCGACAAGGGACTCTATTCTTGGTAAAGGGAACTCGTCCTTTGGACATGCCTTGTTGAGATCTGTGAAATCAATAAACATTCTCCATTTCCCATTAGTCTTCTTCACCATAACAATGTTGGCTAGCCAATCTAGATATGTTACTTCTCTGATAACACCAGCACTGAGAAGTCTTTTTACTTCATTCCGAGCACCTTCGGCTTTATCCTCAGACATTTTCTGAAGTCTTTGCTTCCTTGGCCTGAAAGATGGATCCACGTTGAGTGAATGTTCAATGATATCTCTGTTAACACCACAGAGATCATTAGTTGTCCAAGCAAAGACATCCGTGTTGTTGAACAAAAATCTTAGCAGAGTCTTTTCTTGTTCATTAGATAACTGAGATCCTAGCAGCACCCTTTGATCTGCTACATCTTCACATAAGAGCATAGGCTTCGGCTGATCTGCCGAAGCAGCCTTCTCTCTTTTGTGCTTATATTATTGACAAGCTTCGACTCCATCTATGTTATGTATCACCTTCGAATCCGTCCAACTCCCTTCAGCTCTCCTGGCAGCTTCTTGACTCCCATGGACAGTAATGGGCCCCTGTTCCGAAGGTATCTTCATGAACAAGTACGCTAGGTAGAGTATGGCTTCGAAGGCATTAAGAGTGCCCCGACCAATGAATGCATTGTATGGGTATTCCATGTCAACGATATCAAAGACAACTTGTTCAGACCTTGTGTTGTGGACATAACCGAAGGTAACTGACATTGTGATTTTACCAAGTGCTACAATCTGCCTCCCCCTGAAGCCACAAAGAGTGTGTGTTGCATCATGAATCTTGTCCTCTAGTTCTTGCATCTGTCTGAAAGCCTTTGCAAATATGATGTCCGCTGCACTACCTGTGTCAACCAGAACATTGTGGACCAGAAATCCCTTGATAACATAAGATATAACCATGGCATCATTGTGAGGATAGTATTTAAGCTGAAGATCCTCCTGGGAGAAGGTGATTGGGATATGTGACCACTTGGATATGATGAAGGGTCCTTGCACCCCAACATGCTGCACTCTTCTCTATGCTTCCTTCTTCTGCTTCTTGTTAGTTGGCTCTGAGCTCGAACCGCCTGTTATTAGGAGCACCAGCTTCGTGACTGAAGGTGCTTCAGCTTGGTTGTTGTACAAAGCCATGGGCACAACAGTGGAAGTGAGTTCACTAGATGTGGGCGCCAATGGTGGTCACTTGTTCTCAAATGATATGAGTTAAGAAAAAGGCAACACAAATGTTAATGGTTAAAGACCTTCGTCCTTCGAAGCATTAATGGTCCTCGGATGAAGGTTATGAATGGCATACCTTCGTCATCTCAATATGCAATGAAAAGCAGGAACATGTGGTACGTATAAAGAATATGAATAATCATATCAAATCATTAGATTATTTATATTCTCATTGTATAATCACGAATAAACATTAACGATATCGAATTACAGTTATACCTTCATCTTGCCAGAAGGTAAGAATCCAAGAATGGCGTGCAAGTGAATACAAGTCAGCATGAACAGTACGGGGGTGCTGTTCACCTATTTATAGGCACGGCACGCAACCCAGTCAAAATTACATTTATATCTTTGATAACTAGTTATAATCATGACACAAATTATCAGGGACTAAGCGGTCTTTTCCTCTTTAAGTTGGTGCTGCCCTTCGTCGTAGTCGTGTCATCATGCCGAAGCTCCCTTGATTACAGCTTCGGCATATACCTTCGTGTTGTGCCTGCATGCATATGGCCTTGCCGAAGGTGTTTTTGCTTAGAGGACCTTCGGCGGAGAAAAAGGCCCCCAACAACTATTGGTTAGGAGATATGTGATCATCATGTATGTAAGGAGTGTCCCATGGTTGCGTATATAAGGCCTAGGGGGGACCTGTAAGGCCCAAAATTTGTATAAGAAACATAATAATAATAAAAATAAATATATGAAGAAATAAAATAGCAAATTCAGATATCTCAACTTATACTTGAGCAATGAATGTTGAGGACTGGATTTTTGAAAACCAAGAATTATTTAGGAAAGAAGTAATAGAAAAGTTTTTTATTCAACTAAATGATTGTGCATATCATTAAATGATACACCATAAGCATTTATTTACATGAATATTTAATTTTGAAGTAACTCTTACTTCTTACCTCATATTCAAAATACTAGTTTTCTAAAAAGAATGAAAATAATAGGAGTGTGTTTTATATTTCAAACATTTATCAAACAAATAAATTAATTAGAATAAATAGATATCTACTGCATCATGATTGACTAGGTGTGTGCCCGTGCGTTGCAACGGAACCGTATAATAACACGATAACTTATGTACATATGTGTGTTATATTGTTATTAGAAAATGTTTCGGAATCCATTTGTATATATGTGCATTTTAATCTAGCTATTTTACCATTACATTGCAACCATCAGTACCATATAGACTTCTATATATGATTTTAATGATGTCATTGAGTTATAATGACAACACGATTAGGGAAGTGTTATTTACAACTCAAATCTCAGAAAAAGGGTACTAAGAAACCACGTAAATAAGGTAATTAACTCTGTCACATGAACCAAGTGAACAATGAAATATCTCCATTCCAGCAAACAACATGACAGCCTAAAACTCGGAAAAAGATCAATACAATATTGACCATATATCATGGCCATCACCATTGTCATCATTTATCAAGCATGGATAATATCGATCACATCGCGCACCTCCAGCATGCATTGAAAGCTCTGTTTCCACCCCTAATGATGAAGAGGTCGAAGCAGAGGTCCTTGACGGAGCGACGGTGCGGGCGTCCCGGACGAGCTTGCTGCACCAGGCAAGGCGAAACTGCTCGAGCACGTGCGCGAGGTGCGCGACATCGCTGCAGGTCTGGAGCGTGGTGACCGTGAAAGCGAGGCCGATATCCATGTAGAGGCAGGGCTTAAAATACCACATGAGCATGAGCTGATGTTTTGTGCTTGGTTCACCCCCTGTCATAGTACAGAGAACAATGGTGGTCAATGATCACAATGTAGTCGGAGGAAGGCAATTGAATGGCGTCGAAAGGAATTTTGCAGATACAGTCGACGACAACACTCTACATATGCTACCACGAGACGAATGAAACCAGAAAGGTACAAATTTTTAGCCAGCTTGATCTCGAGAATAACAACCGACCTGTACTAGCGAAGCAGCTATCAAAAGTCTGACAACACTACCACACGGGCTAGGACACAGCCATTGGGGACGCTAGCAGGCCCACCAGTTCGACTGTGATGGCCACTGTTATCTGATTGAAAAACGACCTAGACAGAGAGTATCTCGAAACAACCCTGTTCAGGAATTAAGGAGTTAGGAGACAAGATTTCAGTTTTCATCACCACCTTCCTCAAAGATGCTACCACCGGGAGAGCTCCTATAAAAATCTAGATACATTAAATATGTTTTGCCACTTTATACCTGTTGGGGACTTGTTCTCAAATGCTAAGAGTTAAGAACAAGGCAACATGAAAAGTGTTAAGTAATAAGCTCCTTCGTCCTTTGAAACATCATTTCCTTTCGGGATATAATGTGCTCCGGACGAAGGTCACAAATAATATATCTTCGTAAGTTATGACGAAGGATTTACACGCAACATAAAAGGTAATGTAAACATTTAAATTTTATCACAATGCCATTTCTATTTTATTATCATATAACAATAGAAATGACTTCAAATTACAAGTGTACCTTCGGATTGCAGGAAGACAAAGGTACAAGGATGACGCAAAAGCGAATGCCAAGTCAGCGTGAACAGTACGGGAGTACTGTTCATCTATTTATAGGCATGGGACGCAGCCCATGTAAAATTACATTCATGCCCATTACATTTGTTAATGACTTATGGGAATCTGTCAAGGCCTAAGTAGTCTTTTCATCTTTAAGTTGGTTCCCCTTCCTGCTATCGTGACGAAGCTTTCTTGCGCACAGCTTCGGGTGTGCACCATCCTTCGTACAACTTGGTAACCAGCCCGTCCTTCATCTCAATCCCCCTTCGTCTGGCTTAGGCTTCGTCCTGACCGTACTTCATGTTCATAATTCTGAGTCTGAAGATACCTGTTCATATAATCCACTTGGAAAATATTGTCAAATCATGTTTTTGAGGACCTTCGGAGGATGAAGGCCCCCAACAGTAGCCCCTCGCAATATTAATGATAAATTCAGATTGCGATATGGACGAAGGCCTTGAGCCGAAGGTCCGAAAAAACACCTTCCCTTTGCTAGAATAGCAACATTCACTGACAAGCGGGGTCCTTCAATTTTCAACGCACTGGGCGTATAAATAAGATCATACCGCAAACTCATTTGGTACGCTCACTTGCCATCTGCTTCCGCTCACTAAATTTTTAGCTCTTGCGCACTAAGATTTGCTGATCTTTTGGTTTTAAAGCTTCGGCTTTGAAAACAGTTTTTTAGTGTTTCCGAAGATGTCTGAAGATAAGAAGGTCGCTGCTGAGATGAAGCTGAGCCTCGACGAAGAGAAGAACTTGGGGTTCCTTATAGCGATGGCGGAGACCAATACAGAAAAATCACCAAGGAGATTCTGGAAGGTTTATCTGAAGATACTGGTGACAGCGACAGTTATGATGCAGAAAGCTGTGGGGGAGAGTCCGAAGATCGACCATGGCGGCCAAGTCACACGGTTTTCGGGAAAACCACTGTTAAGCAGAGCCATATT
Organism: Zea luxurians; assembly: GCA_029449295.1. Lineage (NCBI taxonomy): Eukaryota > Viridiplantae > Streptophyta > Magnoliopsida > Poales > Poaceae > Zea > Zea luxurians. The sequence goes on from JAOPSE010000572.1 coordinate 91,880, forward strand.
GACAATATGAGGGGGAGATATTTTCGAGATATATCTATTGTGAGGGCTGATGCTGGAGAAAAAACTTCTCCCACCCCCGAAGAAGATGAAGTCGTAATCTTCCGAAGCTTTCTCAAGGCTGGGCTTCGATTCCCCCTAAGCAGCTTTGTTGTCGAAGTTCTGAATACATTTCAAATCTACCTTCATCAAATTACTCCCGAAGCTATCATTAGAATGGGGATCTTTGTCTGGGCTGTGAGAAGCCAAGGTTTAGAACCAAATGCTAAAAGCTTTTGCAACATTCATGAGTTGTTATACGAGACGAAGCCCTGGGGGAAAGAACAATATCACAACAACTTTGGTTGCTACAGCTTCGGTGCCCGCACCGGGTCAAGCTGCCCCGTGCCGACCTTTCGGAAGAGGTGGCCCGGTGCCTGGATGACAGAATGGTTCTATGTAAAGAATGACTTGACAGCGCAGGAAGATGTTAAGAGTATCATTATGCGCCCCATCTGGCAACGCTTCGGACTTCGAAGGCCGAAGGTTGAAATGGATGAAGCAGCCGAGGAATGCCAAAGAGCCTTCGGCGTGGTCTGCTCTTTCATTGGGACAAGGGATCTGGTCCAAGAGCATATTGCCTTCAGGGTGTGGCCACTTGCAGGAAAGTGGGAAATGTCGAAGGAGACCATCAAAGAATCTGACGAAGGCGGAGTAGTCAGACTGAAATACACATTCAAATACGGGGATAAGTTTGTTGAACCAAATGACGACTGGTTAAAAAGCATTGAAACGTTAAGCGACGAACTGCTTGGGGCATATTCGAAGGCCGAGAACACTGCATTATCGGCAGCCTTCGGAGGCCGAAAGAAGAAAAGGCTCAACCGGGTATTTGATGCAATCGGGTTTGTCTACCCTGACTATCATTATCCGGTGTTGGGCCGTAAAAGAAAAAATACTTCTCCTGCAACAGAAGTTGCCACAAGTGCCTCTAGCGAGCCAACGCCGCAAAGAAAAAAGATGAAGGTGCCCACCCACCGGGCGCGTTTTATTGAGCCGGCCACAGTGCCTGAATTTATTGGTGAAGTCTCTTTGGCCACTGAGACTACAGAACCAGCTCCAGTGCCGAAGATAGAAGAAAAAACTGAAGCGCCTTCAGCAGAGAAGGCAGAAAAACCGAAGATTGAAGGTCAAAAGATATTGGAAATCTTAAGTCCTTCAACAAATGTCGAAACAATAAAAAATCAAAAGGGCCCATCGGTGACCCCAAAAAGAAAAGGAATGGTGAACGTGCTAGATGTCTTGGAGACAATTAAGTCTTCAAGCACAACTCCAAAGAAGACTGTTGAACTTGCTGAAGCGTCTACTGAAGCTCTGAAGCAACAACTTGAAGCTGAAGCTGGGCCTTCAGAGCCCACCAAGGAACAATCTTTGGAAACCGAAAAAATAAAAATATCAGAACCAGTTTTGGTTGAAGAAATTGACACTGCCGCCCCCGAAGCTCCTTCCAACATATACGATTACATCGTGCGACATGCTTCGGGGAAGAAATTATCTGAAGAAGAGACTTATGAAGCCAATCACTATGCTAGAGAGTTAAAATATCCAAAGGGGGCACTAGTGTTTAATGGGACAAATGAAGATGACTTCCTATACTGCCTCCCTGACAACAAAGAATTATCTGTCTGCCGGGAGATGGCTAGAAGTATGGGGTTTCCGAAGCTCGAAGCTGGATTATGTGCTATGACGAAGGAGGATCTCGCGGACAGTCTTGCGTACAATAGCCTAAAGGTATGAGAATTAGGCGCTTGAAAAAATTTTATAATTCGTAATTCATTCTTTTATTCTTATATGCATTCTTTTTCGTATAGGGTTTAATTCTAAGCAACGCATTAAGAGCACAAAAGAGTGCCGAAGACGAGAGCTATGAAATTGCGTTCAACAATTTACGATCAGAAGTTATTAAACTGAGAAACGAAGCTCTAGAAAAAGACAAAATTCTGCTTACATTAGTAGACAAGATAAAAAAGGACGAAGCTGCTGCAAAGGTTCAGGCCGAAGCTCACAGACGCGAAACTAAAGATCTTCAGAAGCAATTGGCCCGGGCGAAAGAAGAACGCATACTTGAAGAAACAAGACGGGAATGTAGCGACCAATGGGCTGATCATTTGGAAGGAACCGTTGAAGAGCTTCGGTCTTCTAAGAAAAGATGCTACGAAAAATCCATGGAATGTGTAAAGAAAATAAAAACCAGCTTCGCCAGCGTTGGCGCATTCTCTAGTGAAGAGAATTTCTCAAGAGGCAATCCCGAAGGTCCACTGGATTGGATCAGTCACGAAGCAGAGGCCTTCGAGGAAATCCTGAGTAGCCGCGGTGACATCTGCGCTTTTTCGGGCGCCAGAGGAGTTGCTACTGTTTTGGAGAGGAAAGGTTGTGACCATATTAAGCTTCTTGCGCAATCTGAAGCCACTTTATCCGCTGAAGATATTAAAGACCCCTCGACCGAAGCTAGCCAGGCTGGTGGAAAATTTTTCACCGACGTCTGGGACAATGGTGGCCGAGAAATGGACCAAGAAATTATTCGAAGAAGCGAGCAAGGTATCCATGATGCTAGGGAAGTAGCCAAGGCTGCTGAAAAAAGCGCAGAGCCCAAAAGCCAAATAGGTACCAACTAGTGGTTTTTAGGTCTGTTGTAATTTTTGATTTTCGAACTTGCTTATGGTTTGTAATAGTAACATAGACATATATTCTCTTCCCTCAGAACCTGCTGGATCATCTGCTGACCCTCACACGAAAGGGGATGACGAAATTAAACAAATGGCCGAAGGTATCATGGATAAAGTTGTTGAACAACTTCTAAATGAGGCTGCCGAAGTAGTACTAAGAGAAGACTAGATGTTATTAGAAAAAACATTTGAAGTGTGATCTGTGTAATATTTTGTACAGTTGAATGTAATATTCAAGTCTCTTTTCATTATTCAATTCTTTACGATGCATGAAATTCTACATACATACCATTTTTGAGCCTTCGGCGAAAAAACACCTTCCCTTCTTTTCATGCTTCGTGAAGAAGACATTCTCCTTTAATACTACTCTGATGAAGCACATCCACGCTTCGTGAAAATATTCTCCGAAGCCGTACAATTTCGATATTACTCTGATGAAGCACGTCCATGTTTCGTGAAAACATTCTCCGAAGCTGTATTCCGAAGATCAACATTGTATTCCCTCGTGACTTTGCACGATTTTCACTTTCTCAAAGCGTCCTTTCGAAGGTTGATACTGTGTCCCCTTCTTTTGCCATATGCAACATGATGTATGATGCTTATGCTATGCAAAATGATGTGATGATGCTATGTTATGTAGATGACATTTGTTCCGAAGATACACACATATCCCCATAAAACACAAAATATCTTTATATCAGCGCTGACTTTTCGCTGTAAGCTCTGCATTCCCTTAGGAACGTCTTTGGAGCTTCTTCGCCTTTTACTTAAGCGGTATCAGCGTTGACTTTTTGCTGTAAGCTCTGCATTCCCTTAGGAACGTCTTTGGAGCTTCTTCGCCTTTTACTTAGGCGGTATCAGCGTTGACTTTTCGCTGTAAGCTCTGCATTCCCTTAGGAACGACTTTGGAGCAGAAAACTTACACTGCGCTCCCTTTGGAACGGCTTTTTGTGACTTCAGCAACTTACTCTGCGTTCCTTATAACGACTTTTTGTTGCTTCGAAGGATTTTTTATAATTCGAAGGTCCTCCTTGTTATCGCAAATTTTTAAGCTTCAGCAACTTAAGCCTGTGGAGAAAATAGGTTTTCCTCATGAACTACCACGAAGCTATTACATGAAAACTGAAATGTTCTTTATTACACAGAAAATAGAACTAAATGGAAAAGACTGCTATCAAGGTAGGATATTTGTCAATAAATGTGCTTCGACTCTGGCACAGTGCTATTGACTGTGCGAGCTTCAGATTGTTCTCTGAGATCCCTTTGGTGTGGAACATATTGGCTCCCTTCCGGCTGTTGGCCTTGTTGCAGCGGTGGTGGAGGCGGGGGCTGTTGCCATGAAGCTTGAGGTTGACTCGCCGAAGCTACAGAAACTGCAGGGTGGTTGCCCACGTATTCTGGGATGTAAGGCTGATGGTACGAAGCAGTATGCATGACCTGCTTCGGCTGGCCCTGTTGCGCTGCAGCTTCTGCTAGCTCCTTTTGCTTCTGGATGGTAACATGGCACATCCTGGTGGTATGGCCCTTGTTTTCACCACAGAATAAGCAAAATACTCTCCTTGGTTGATCTCCAAATCTTCCGCCGAAGCCCCTGGCGCCTCTGCCTCTTGGAGCTGGTGGCCGGAAGAAAGTTTGCTGTTGCCCCGAAGCTTGTGAGGAGCACTGCGGCCTGCTCTGCTGACTCCCCTTATCATCATTTTGAGTAGAGTTGTGGATGGACCTGACATGCCTCGGATAGAATCTTCCTCCGAAGCCCCTGGTCATTTCAGAAAATCTGAAAGCCTCCTCCCTTCTTTGGCGAAAATCATTGTCGGCACGAATGTACTCGTCCATCTTCTGGAGCAGCTTCTCCAAAGTCTGAGGAGGCTTCCTAGCAAAGTATTGAGCTGAAGGTCCAGGGCAAAGCCCCTTGATCATGGCTTCGATGACAATTTCATTGGGAACCGTTGGTGCCTGCGCCCTCAAACGTAAGAACCTTCTGACATACGCCTGAAGGTATTCTTCATGATCCTGAGTGCACTGGAACAAGGCTTGAGAAGTGACCGGCTTCATCTGAAACCCTTGAAAGCTGGTTAACAACATGTCCTTCAGCTTTTGCCATGAAGTGATCGTTCCTGGTCGAAGGGAGGAATACCAGGTCTGAGCAACATTCCTGACAGCCATAACAAAAGACTTTGCCATGACTGCAGCATTGCCACCATACGAAGACACTGTTGCTTCGTAGTTCATCAAAAACTGCTTCGGGTCTGAATGGCCATCGAACATGGGAAGCTGGGGTGGCTTGTAGGACAGAGGCCAGGGTGTAGCCTGTAGCTCAGCGGACAGGGGAGAAGCATCATCGAAAACAAAATTTCCATGATGGAAATTGTCATACCAGTCATCTTCGTTGAAGAAGCCCTCCTGATGAAGGTCTTTTTGTTGAGGCCTTCTGTTCTGCTCATCGTGAGTAAGATGGCGAACTTCTTCAGAAGCTTCGTCTATCTGCCTTTGCAGCTCAGCTAGCCTGGCCATCTTTTCCTTCTTCCTCTGCACCTGTTGATGAAGCATCTCCATATCCCTAATCTCTTGGTCTAGCTCATCCTCCTGAAGCGTCGGGCTGACGGCCTTCCTCTTCTGGCTTCGGGCCTCCCGAAGAGAGACAGTCTCCTGGTTGGGGTCCAGCGGTTGCAGTGCTGCAGCCCCAGTCGCTGAAGCTTTCTTCGGCGCCATAGCGAGGGTCTATGGCTTCCGAAGGTGTTCAAAAAACTCAAAGTGGAAGTGAGTTCACCGGAGGTGGGCGCCAATGTTGGGGACTTGTTCTCAAATGCTAAGAGTTAAGAACAAGGCAACATGAAAAGTGTTAAGTAATAAGCTCCTTCGTCCTTTGAAACATCATTTCCTTTCGGGATATAATGTGCTCCGGACGAAGGTCACAAATAATATATCTTCGTAAGTTATGACGAAGGATTTACACGCAACATAAAAGGTAATGTAAACATTTAAATTTTATCACAATGTCATTTCTATTTTATTATCATATAACAATAGAAATGACTTCAAATTACAAGTGTACCTTCGGATTGCAGGAAGACAAAGGTACAAGGATGACGCAAAAGCGAATGCCAAGTCAGCGTGAACAGTACGGGAGTACTGTTCATCTATTTATAGGCGTGGGACGCAGCCCATGTAAAATTACATTCATGCCCATTACATTTGTTAATGACTTATGGGAATCTGTCAAGGCCTAAGTAGTCTTTTCATCTTTAAGTTGGTTCCCCTTCCTGCTATCGTGATGAAGCTTCTTGCGCACAGCTTCGGCTGTGCACCATCCTTCGTACAACTTGGTAACCAGCCCGTTCTTCATCTCAATCCCCCTTCGTCTGGCTTAGGCTTCGTCCTGACCGTACTTCATGTTCATAATTCTGAGTCCGAAGATACCTGTTCATATAATCCACTTGGAAAATATTGTCAAATCATGTTTTTGAGGACCTTCGGAGGACGAAGGCCCCCAACAATACCCCTTCTTAAGGTGTTATAGGCTTATAGTTTTGCCAACCTTCTCTTTAACATCTGACTCCGGTAAGAATGTTGTAATAGAAACTCTAATACATAAGGGTTAATTATTCAACCACTATAAATGAACAAAAAGGTAGTCAATTTGTGAAGCAGCAGCAACATGTAAGCCTGAGATTCTAAAAAATATGGAACATGCTCAAAATATTAAAATTGAGATTTTCCTCACAAATATAAATAAAAACTAACCTAAATGGAGCTAAAGGTTTTGCTTTTAGTGAGCTAGACGCTCTGCTGAATTCTTGACACTATTGGCAATGTCGTATTCGTAGTAGTCAAACACATTCCACATGTTTGCAATTCCACGTACTGCAGCAATAGAAAAAACTAAAACAGATAGCAGTTAAAGCAAACCAATACAAGAAACTTTAATAAAATGCATGTAGATACAGACCAAGCGAGGTTATTTGAAACGCTCTTGTGTGTAGCTCCAATTGAAACATTATAATTGGATCATTTTGCAACAGACGGAAAGAATCGAAAACATTCCTATGTTCCCTTGAAAGAAGAGCAGTTGAGTTAAAAACATAGGTAGTAGGTTCAATCCAGTCATCTGATTCTAATGAATTGCTAGATGAATGTCCTAACACAAACATAGGCAGCAGCTAAAACTACGCGGGGCTGGCGGGGCGCGGCTGTGAGCACGGGAGGCAGAACGTGCGCCACGGACGGCTGTGGACGCCTGCGTTACGTACTTAAGAAGTAGTACCGATAATGAATTCCCACCTGCACACATTAATGCATAGCCTTTCACAATTCATAGAGCATGCTAGAATGTCCCATTTACTCGATTCTCAGTATGAACCAAACACATTAACATATTGTAGGAAATGTAGAAGGTTAGGAACCGAAACATGATGCATAATTGCATATGCAAAATCAATAACTATGCAAGATTTACTGACTTACATATTGTGTGCGATACAGGATTCTCCGTTCACTGATGCACAGATCTCTTGCTAGTTGTTTTAGCAGTAATGTTCTGTTGGCTTGCTTTGCATTCATTGAAACTTCTTGAGAGCCAGCGCCACCCTGAAACATTATCGGTTCACTCCAAAAACTGATCATGGTGATTTGTGTACAAAAGCATTTATCAAAGGATGACAGGATCAAATAATAATGATGATGATAGGATAACAGATTGTCAAGATCTTATGAGAGGTTGTAGTGTGCAAGAGATGGCATGGAAAGGACATCACCTCTAAGTACTTTGTATATTTTTCTATATTAGATTCACAGCAGTCCAAGATAAACTGAAGGGTCTATTCTTCCAGGCCAGGATAATTCAATCCAGGTTTGGATGAAGTTTTATTAGATGCAGCAGCAGCCATCTGCAAGGATAATTTGGCAGATGTTATTACTAAGTGACACAAGCTCAATTTATACTGAATTTCCTTCTAACTATAGCACCGTTGACAATTTGAAACCATATCAGTTTCAAACTAACAGCCACAAACCTCCTCAAAGCATTGACTCATGTCAGGTGGACTGACCACAAGGAAGGCATAAGCCATCGCTCAACTGGCCATCCTATTGAGAAAAGATCTGATAATATCAGAAATATACGTTGTAAAATATACATTGTAAAATTGATATGGAATTAAACTACGCAAATCTGATAATATCAGAAATATACATTGTAAAATCATCACATGGAATTCAAATAAACAGAGAATGATGTACATGATGCTGAGCTGATAGTAGGTTCAGTTTCCCCCAAACAAAATTAGATGGCATAAGCTGGCTTATTCTGGTAAAAGAACTGGTTTCTGTTTCAATGAAATGCATTTTACATCTACTATATGCAATCATGATTTTCGTAATATATTCTGAGTACTATATTTTTGTATTCTATTCTGAATACTATGTCAAAGTAATCTATTCTAAGTACTATATTTGAGGACTGTTCTAATCCAACAAATGGTCATTTAGCGTGATTACAATATAGAACAGAGTAATGAGAACTTATTCTAACAAACCATTTCGCTTCAGTGCTTGTAATTTTTCTTTATAGCAATTATCAGACTTATCAAGAGACACCAACAGTTCAACTGAATAATTTGGATTTGTTCCCTCTTTTGGAACAAAACCATATGAAAGCAATAGCTTACCACTAGATTTCTTCCCATAAGATATAAATACCTTAAGACAATAAATCAAAACATGTAGTTAACAGACAAAACAACGCCAGTTACCCCCAGACTTAGAACATACAAAAAGAAATTAGGTCAAAACCAAACAAATTTCATGTAACTACAATACCAATTAAAGGATGGCTACAAATACAGTTTTGTTCATGTAGCCCTGCTGGAGCCAACTATGTGATTTATGTACTAAAAATAGACATAGTCCTAAGGTTTAGTTGACACGGACTAAACTTATTATCGAGATTTCAGAATCGAAACTAAAGATGACTCAACTATAGGGCCTGTTTGGAACAAAGAAATTGAAAACAGCGGGATAGAAATTGAACCACTTCGGAAAATCTTAGAGGGCGCACACTTTGATCAATCTAGATTTACAGATTTACTATCTACTTCTATCATGTTCACAGCACGAAATCATTGTCTAACATAAACTTGAGTGGCGGAACTCTGAGCCAGAGCACACAATTGCGGTGGACCATTGCAGTGGAACTCTAAGCCAGGGCACATAATAAAGGCTATTATGTTCATATGTTCAGTGAAATCTACAACTTATCATTGTGTAACTGGCAATTTTTCACATGTGAAGCTTGCCATATTTCACGCAAGAAGTATAGTTTCAGTTAGTGAGACATGCCTTTTTCTAGCAGCTTTTTCAGGCTCCTTGGTCGTCGAGGAGCGAGCAAGCAACACTTCATTGCCAGCAACCTGCTGGAAGGCACATGTGGCGAGTGTCATGCTGAACACTCCCCAAACAGTAACCTACAACGCAGCGAACATTACAACAAGCAACTGGTAAGGCACCAACGGGAAGAAAATATATATGACCGTTGCTACAGGCTAAATAACAGAACCATTACGTAGATGACTTTGACAAACTTTATTTAAACCACCAGGTTCAAATCTATCTTTTAGTGCGTTTGACCAGGCTCATGCATGGTGTCTGCAGAACCTGGTCCCAATCGCTGCACCCCATATATATGCTCCTCACTTTCATGGGCTATATAATCGAGCGGCGGTAGCCAGCTAGCTGGCATGATTCCACCCCTCAATGTGTCCACACCATCCATAATTCTGTCGGTCCAAACTTTTGCTTGGTATACGCTCGGTGGGTGATGCATGCATCTCCCACCAAGCCATTCCTTGTGCACCATGGACAGCCACTTCGGTACTGAAATAAAAAACATGGACTATAGATACCGAGCTGAGGAAGGTATGTGTGATCGATTGAGAAAAAAAGATCCAAACATGTGCCTATTGGTAGCTAGTTGTGGGGTTGGGATGACCACTGCTAAAGGTTAAAGCTTTCTCCCACATTTAGAATCTGATCCCAGACCAACAGCACTTGACTCACCCCCATTAATTCCACTGGTCATTATTCAGCAGAGCAAAAACTAATGTAACCCACAAGCATCCAAAGAGAAGATCAGGATGGCATCAGTCTGCCAGCACTAAACCAATAAACCATGAAGTTTCTTTATTTCATAACTGCTGGGCGCATCAATCACAAAGCCTCGCCAGAAAAAGAAACAATAGCACAGGGTGCCTGCCATGGAATAGCCTGACAGTTGGTAGAATCAACATATGGTAACCAAAATCTTGATTATTGGGTCGCTAGGTTCCATGGACAACCATGTGGTGATAAAGTTCACTTTTCAAGAATGAATGCTATGGTACAAGTTCTAGAAAAAAAATAACATCGAAACAATTACATGGTCGCATACCTGTTTCAATCTGATGGATATGGATCACACGCAATAACTCATTGGACAACATTTATCGTATCTGACCCCCTACTTCGAGTTCCCTGTGCCCAGCTATTACTGGTGCAGCACGAAGAAGTTGGGCTAATCATCCCAGGTGCACAAGTCTTGGTCAACAAGAAGGACGCCGCCATGGCGCTGTACGTGCTCTGCAGCGGCACGCGTGAGAACCGGCAGCGCGCCGTGGAGACCGGCGACATGCGGCCCCTGCTGGACCTCGTGGCCGACCCGGACTCCGGCATGGTGGACAAAGCCGCGTACGTCCTCCACTCCATGGTGAGCTCCGGCAAAAACCGCGCCGCCGCCGTCGAGGAAGGCGGCATCCCCGTCCTGGTCGAGATGGTGGAGGTCGGCACCTCACGCCAGAAGGAGATCACCACCCTCTCCCTCCTGTAGATCGGGATCGATCGCGATGGGGTGGATGACGGGGATCACGGAGCAGAGGGGGAGGATGTCGGCGGGGTCGATGGAAGGTGGCGGACTTACCATGGACGGTGGACCTCCCAGTAATGGGGAGAGTAGATCTGCGCGGGCGCGAGCGCGGTACTGGGAGGAGTTGAAGTGGCAGATCCACGACGCGTAGAGAGCGGCGATTGGTACAGAGGACCTTCCATTGAGGTGGCTATAGCGGGTGCGGGGAGCGCGTAGATAGCGGCGATGGCGGGGGCAAGGAGTGCATTGATCGCGGCGGCGGTGGGGATGAGGGTGGGCGCATCCACGTGGGGTAGAAGCGCGTTGATTGCGGCGGCGGTGGGGAGGAGGGTGGGGGATCCGTGTGGCACAGGAGCGCGTTGATTGCGGCGGCGGGGAACCGAGGCAGAACCGTCTAGTGTGGACGCCTACAATAGAGACTTATCTACTGCATCATGATTGATTTATAGCGGGTATTAAAATTTGAATTCTTAAACTATATCTTAGATTGGAATTGTAATTTTATAATGTAAAAAAAATATATTAAAGTCTAAAGTGGAATTTAAGATCTAAAAGAAATTCTAGAATTTAGAAAAGAAAAGAAAGAAGATATTATGTGAGTAAAAGTAAGAATAAAGAAAATATATATAATAAAATATAATATTTCTATACTAGGATTTGAATGTGTACATTTGATTCAAAGGTGAAACTCATATTCAAATTCAAAATTTAGATTTAAAAGAATTAAAAATAAAAGAAAACAAAAAATAAAACATAAAAGGAAAAGAAAAGGAGAACTTACCTGGGCTTTGGAACCCATTTCGGCCCACCAGAAGCATCCGTGCGGCCCAACTCGTCACTCGCGCACGCGCCGACGCGTTAGGTCCAGCAGTCAGCCACTCAATACGCTCGCGCCTATTCTATTCACTGACCTACGGACCCCACCTACGTCGGCCACTCACGCGTGATTGCACGCCTGCTTAACCTGACATGTGGGGCATGTGTGCTAGTTACTGGTGGGGATGTCGCTGAACCTGCGTGTCGGACCCGCCTGTCAAGCATACCCGCGTCCGCTATTGTTGTGCTCGGGTCAACTCGCGTCCACCATTGCCGCAACACGCCGTGCATGGTGGAACCACGAGCCGCACCCGCGGGGCATAAAGCATTCCCCACCTCATGGTAGCCCCCTCCTTGCCCAGTCGCCGTTAGCCCCTTGATTCAGCCAGTTGGTACCCAGACCTGGGTTTTCACTCGCACCGGTACCCGTGGTGACACAACCGTAAGCCACCTCCGGTGAACCCTCATTCGCGCTGAAGTTCCAGCCTCGGTGTGTGGCCGACGATGCGCGCTTGAGTTCGGGGAAGGCAGTCATGGCATCTAGGCAGGCCCTGCGTCTTCATGGCGCCAGGAATTCCTCATCGAGCGGTGAGGAACACGCCGTGCCGCACGTCGTCGCGGGCTGCTCCACCTTCATCAGCATTGTGGGTGAGAAAGGCGGGTACTCCGCGTCGTGTAGGGTTAAGGAATTGGGTTTGGGCCAGTGGATTGCCGGTTTGCGATTCGCTGGAGGTCGCTCCGCCATGGGGATCCCGTGCTGCCGTGGGTTGGTGGCTTGGAGGAAGGAGAAAGGCAGGTAGCCGTTAGATCCGTAGCGGGCGGTCAGATTCGACTTTGGTCCCGATAGCACCTCAGCCGTTGATCCTCGGATGAGTGGCCACGATTAGATTTTAGATACCCCTTCGTCGATTTAGATCTGGTGCATTGATCAGTGATCGTACGGTCAGAAGGGCGTCGGGGTCACAGGCAATCCTCGGCCGTCGATCTTGGATCGAACGTTGGATGTGAGTAACTTTTTCGCAGAATGATAGTTTTAATCTGGGCCGCTAGTTTGTAACCGGACGACTCCAATTACCAGATACCCCTTCGGCTTGTCTGTTTCGCAAAAGAGTCCCTAGGCTTGTTAATAATAAACCCGCCGTCCAGTACATCAACGCTCTGAGTCAAAGGAATTTTTGTAGTTTGGCCCCTACTGTTCCTTATTTTAATGCGCTCAGTCCAGAGAATTATAAAACCAGAGAAAACTTATTAGAAAAGGATTTTTAATGTAAAAATATACCCTAGAACTTGCATAAATCATAGAAAATTCATATGAACTCCAAATTGATCCATTCCAGTTTCTAAAATTTTGTAATATTATTGTTTATCACCTAGAGTCTCTGTTTTGACATGAAAGCAGTAATAAAATTGATTTCTCAATTAATCATATATCAAACACATAAAACCTTTGGAAATTCATATCTTAAAATCTATAACTCAAAAATTAATGATTCTTGTTCCTATGATCTTATTTTAATGTGTAGATTAGTATTATGTAATTTGTTTACGTAGTTGGTGTGATGTTAATTTTCTCTATATATTGTGCTGGTTTGTATTGTGGCGAGTAGAGGAGCCAGTGGCTGAGAATCCTAGTGCCCAGCAGATAGAAATTGCTGAGCAGGAGCTCATTGAAGGCAAGTTGTGCCCTTGACCACTTTTTACCCAATAATGTTCTTTAATACCACTTATTCATGTATAGGTTTAATTTTGATGGGACCCAATAGGTCACCCTAGTCTGTTTATCATTTTTCCCTTGTTTACCTCTGAATCATTTGGGTAGTTATGCTATTGCTTTACATGGTTTTGGGTTAATATTTCATTATATGTATGTTCCAATTATTCTATTATTTTATTTATGTTCATGTCAAGATCATCCTTATTGTTAATTGGAACATGGAGCTTAACTTGAGAAACACGTGCCACCATAAGGGTGGAATGGGACACCCTTGGCTGACTAATTAGGAAAGCTAGTGGAAGACTACCTTACCCAAAAGGAGAAAGGGCAGTAGGGGAGTTGCATGCAGGGAGGTTCTCGGGTTGATTTTGCTACGATGGCGGTCAAACTGGGGATTCTTGCAAGTGTTCTTCCCATAAACTATAGCGGGTTTTCGAAAGCTAGTGGAACTTTGCAAAGGCCTCGTAGTGGATCCCTAGCCATTCACCTCGGTAGTGTCTTAGGGCCTTGCGAACCCTAGCAACATGGGATACAAGACTTGTGGGTATAGGGTACAACCTCTGCAGAGTGTAAAATTGGTATACTAGCCGAGCTCACGGTCATGAGCGGCTCATGACTCCGCATGATTAAATATGGAACTTAAATTCAATTTGTAATTTGCATTGCATGGGATTATTTATTAATTTTGCTCTATTATTCTTATTATGGTCTGGTATTCACTTACATTTAGTAACTGCTAATAAAATTTGACCAACTTATTAAAAGCAATGTTCAGCTTTAACCCCTATTGTTGATTAGCCTTACACATCACATGCACTGCCACCTTTGGTGAGTTCATGCACACTGGTTTCCCCACAAATTGTTGAGCTATGATCATGTGTGAGCTCACCCTTGCTGTCTCACACCCCCACAGGAGAAGAACAGATGGTTCAAGAGGCGCCACACAACGAGGAGTTTGATTTGATCTAGGTGGCGTCTCCTAGTTGACTTATTAGCACTAAGGATGGATTTAGTTCATTTTATATTTATCTTTTATTTTTGTAAGACTTCCGCTATGTAATAAGTACTCTGATGTTATTGTGACATTTATCTCTATACACTATGTTATTATATGTGTTGTCTTCTTTGGCACATATATGAGATGCACCCGGCTTTGTCCCTTAAATCCGGGTGTGACAGAAGTGGTATCAGAGGAATGTTGACTGTAGAAAGAAACCTAGATAGAACTGGACAACTAATACCTACTTATCTTTGCTACTCTGATTCCTTTCTAATCTTTTCTTAATCTTTTCTCATTTATGTCTGCTTTACTCTGATTATTCTTACCTTTTCACTTCTAAAGATAAATGTGGATTTCACACTTCGAAATCCTGTGCCTAAAGTGACCTTTAGGACTAGGAGACCTACTCTTAGGAACAAAAAAAACAAAACTATTTTTATAGGTATCTATACGCTTGAGTGTTTATTCTTATGATATTTGTCTGATTTGGATCTTTGATTGAGTGTGATGAGTCGTGGAGTAATGTCCACAACTCCATCTACATTCATGAGATAACTAAACCTCTTAGATCATCCTCCATTAAAGTGTACCTATTTTATATAGATCCCCCTTATCTTAAAAGACTATCTCTTATCTTAATAGATCCATCTTATCTTAAAAGGTTCTCTCTTATCTTAATAGATCCATCTTATCTCGAAAAGATTCTATCCTATCCTAATAGATCTGACCAATCTCAAAAGATTTTATCTCATTCTTAGAGACTCATCTTGACCTAATAAGCATACTTATCCCCACCACTTTGCTTATCTCATAATAGTGTAACAACCATGATCTATTCCAAAATAAATTAAGTAGATCTTATCTAGTCTAATCTGATTGCACCAATTTAATTCTGATTCCATCCAATTTGATCAGATCTAATCTAATGGACAAACATGTTAGATAATACTGGTAAAATAAGATTGGATCCTCCTCTTATAAATATGTTTTAACTTAAATTGGAGTCCTAGTCCAACCTGACCATATGCAACTACCTTAACCACCAGATAGTTGCATAACCCCTCTGTTTTAACCTAACAAAGATTCTGACCTACCTACACCATATAATCTATCTTATCTCAAAAGATTCTAACATGTCCTAATAATGTATATCCTACCCTGGTAGACCTATCTAACCGAAACTAGTCCAATCTAGTTATATCCAATCTAAAGGGAATTACTTAAACAAGATAGTTAATACTGGTAACATAGATTAGACCATATTTCTATGAATGAGTTTTAAACCTAAATTGGTGTCTTAGATCAACTCGTCCATGAAATCACGACCTAGTCTATGTTACAAGTTGCCTAACCCATTTATCTCAAAAAAAAGCAAAAGTAAGACTTTGTTTAAATCTACCTACCCCATGTAACCGCAATTGTTGTCCCAGCTCAGATAATGGCATCTAACACCACGACCAATGGTCCATAAAACAGACCCAAGAAGGTTAACTTCGACAATGAATGAGATGAGTAGAAACAGATCTTCAGATGAATCAAGATCCACCACACGGAATAAAAATCTTCCTTGCCTAACTTTCTTCCACCCCAAATCTTCTCTATGACCACCTAATGGCCAAAAATCTGATGTACCCTTGTTTTCAATGCCACACCTATTAATGGCATGAAAATTTTTGGTATAAAAAAATATATACTAATAGGAAGTTCCACTTATATATATATATATATACTGGAATTTCGTAAAGATAAAAGTCAGCTTGACATGCTCAACTAAACGGTATTCTTAAATAAGGATTGTAAAATCTAATGTGATCTACTTGAACAGTTTAGTGATATTGGTAGAAGAGATTATACCCTAGCCTATCTCACGCATATCCATCTCATCTCGACAGATTATATCATACCTTTGGATAATTACCTTATACGACTAGTTACCCCAATTTGGACATAAAACAAAGATTAAGCCCTGCTAAAGAATCTTCATATCATAACCAGCTAATAGCCTATTCATTCTGCTTACCAAAAACTTTTCATTGCAAAACTATCCTACCATATGCTCCTAACTCTC
Organism: Zea luxurians; assembly: GCA_029449295.1. Taxonomy (NCBI): domain Eukaryota; kingdom Viridiplantae; phylum Streptophyta; class Magnoliopsida; order Poales; family Poaceae; genus Zea; species Zea luxurians. The sequence continues at coordinate 108,071 of JAOPSE010000572.1, forward strand.
ATGATCAATACCAGGAAGAGAAGATTATCAGGCAACAGCAAACAAGAATGAATCCCCCAGATCCTCCACCGGTCGGAATCGATCAAGTGGTTGCTGCCCAAATGATGGTAATACAACAAATGGCAAACATAGTTACTGAAATGCAAAATCAGATAAGGCAAGAACGCCATGAAATACGTTAGGACCGGCTGGAGATACGTCAAGAAATAAGGCAAGCACGGTTGGAAAGACAACAACAACGCCCACTACCTCCACCACCACCACCGGCTCCACCAAGCTACATATATATATATATATATTACTATTTTAGTTAAATGTTACTTTAGTTAGTGGTTGGTATGATACTATTTTAGAAGGAATAATAAGGTCTAATTGACCCTACGTGTTGATAATAAATTATGCATCATGCTGAGATTTTGTTTGCGCATATGTTCTGATATAACATGGTTATGCAACCTTTTCTTACAAATCTCGAGGACGAGATTTCTGTTAAGGGGGTAGGATTTGTAAGGCCCAAAATTTGTATAAGAAAAAATAATAATAATAAAATAAATACATGAAGAAATAAAATAGCAAATCAGATATCTCAACTTATACTTGAGCAATGAATGTTGAGGGCTAGATTTTCGAAAACCAAGAATTATTTAGGAAAGAAGTAATACAAAAGTTTTCTATTCAACTAAATGATTATGCATATCATTAAATGATACACCATAAGCATTTATTTACATGAATATTTAATTTTGAAGTAACTCTTACTTCTTACCTCACATTCAAAATACTATTTTTCTAAAAAGAAAGAAAATAATAGGAGTGTGTTTCATATTTCAAACATTTATCAAACAAATAAATTAATTAGAATAAATAGATGTCTACTGCATCATGATTGATTTATAGCGGGTATTAAAATTTAAATTCTTAAACGATATCTTAGATTAGAAATGTAATTTTGTAATGTAAAAAGAAATATATTAAAGTCTAAAGTGGAATTTAAGATCTAAAACAAACTCTAGAATTTAGAAAAGAGGAGAAAGAAGATATTATGTGAGTAAAAGTAAGAATAATGAAAAAATATATAATAAAATATAATATTTCTATACTAGGACTTGAATGTGTACATTTGATTCAAAGGTGAAACTCATATTCAAATTCAAAATTTGGATTCAAAAGAATTAAAAATAAAAGAAAACATAAAATAAAACATAAAAGAAAAAGAAAAGGAAAACTTACCTGGGCTTCGGAACCCATTTCGGCCCACCAGAAGCATCCGCGCGGCCCAACTCGTCACTCGCACACGCGCCGACGCGTTGGGTCTAGCAATCAGCCACTCAATGCGCTCACGCCCGTTCTATTCACTGACTTGCGGACCCCACCTACTTCGGCCACTCACGAGCGACTGCACACCTGCTTAACCTGACAAGTGGGGCGTGTGTACCAGTTACTAGCGGGGATGTCGCTGAACCTGCGTGTGGGACCCGCCTGCCAGGCATACCCGCCTCCGCTATTGTTGCGCTCGGGTCAACTCGCCTCCGCCATTGCTGCAACACGCCGTGCATGGTGGAACCACGAGCCGCACCCACAGGGCATAAAGCTTTCCCCACCTCACGGCAGCCCCCTCCTCACCTAGTCATCGTTAACTCCTTGATTCAGCCAGTTGGTAGCCAGACCCGGGGGTTTCCACTCGCACCGGTACCCGCGGTGACACAACCGTAAGCCGCCGCCAGTGAACCCTCATTCGTGCTGAAGTTCAAGCCTCGGTGTGTGGCCGACGACGTGCGCCTGAGTCCGGGGAAGCCAATCGTGGCATCTAGGCGGGCCATGCGTCTTCACGGCGCTAGGAATTACTCATCGGGCGGCGAGGATCACGCCGTGTCGCACGTCGTCGCGGGCTGCTCCACCTTCATCAACATCATGGGTGAGAACCTCGCCTTCGATTTTGCTTTGGTACTCCGCGTCGTGTACGTTAAAGGAATTGGGTTTTGGGCCAGTGGATTGTCGGTTTGTGATTCGCAAGAGGTCGCTCTGCCGTGGGGATCCCGTGTTGCCAGGGGTTGGTGGCTGGGAGGAAGGAGAAAGGTGGGTAGCCGTTAGATCCATAGCGGGCAGTTAGATTTGACTCCGGTCCCAATAGCACATCGGCCGTTGATCCTCGGATGAGTGGCCACGATTAGATTTTAGATACCCCTTCGTCGATTTAGATCTGGCGCATTGATCAGTGATCGTACAGTCAGAAGGGTGTCGGGGTCACAGGCAATTCTCGGCTGTCGATCTTGGATCGGACGTTGGATGTGAGTAACTGATTCATGGAATGATAGTTTTAATTTGGGCCGCCAGTTTGTAATCGGACGACTCCAATTACTAGATAAACCTTTGGCCTGTCAGTTTCGCAAAAGACTCCCTAGGCTTGTTAATAATAAACTCGTCGTCCAGTACATCAACGCTCTGAGTCACAGGAATTTTTGTAGTTTGGCCCCTTTTGTTCCCTATTTTAATGCGCCTAGTCCAGAGAATTATAAAACCAAAGAAAACTTATTAGAAAAGGATTTTTAATGTAAAAATAAACCCTAGAACTTGTATAAATCATAGAAAATTCATATGAACTCCAAATTGATCCATTCCAGTTTCTAAAATTCTGTAATATTATTGTTTATCACCTAGAGTCTCTGTTTTGACATGAAAACAATAATAAAATTGGTTTCTCAATTAATCATATATCAAGCACATAAAACCTTTGGAAATTCATATCTTAAAATCTATAACTCCAAAATTAATGATTCATGTTCCTATGATCTTTTTTAATGTGTAGATTAGTATTATGTATTTTGTTTACATGTTTGGTGTGATGTTAATTTACTCTATATATTGTGCTTGTTTGTATTATGGCGAGTAGAGGAGCCAGTGGCTGAGAATCCTGGTGCACAGCAGATAGAAGTTGCTGAGCAGGAGGTCATTAAAGGCATGTTATGCCCTTGACCACTTTTTACCCAATAATGTTCTTTAATACCACTTATTCATGCATAGATTTAATTTTGATGGGACCCAAGAGGTCACCCTAGTCTGTTTATCATTTTCCCTTGTTTACCCCTGAATCATTTGGGTGGTTATGCTATTGCTTTACATGGTTTTGGGTTAATATTTCATTATATCCATGTACCAATTATTCTGTTATTTTATTTATGTTCATGTTAAGATCATCATTATTGTTAATTGGAACATGGAGCTTAACTTGAAAAACACATGCCACCACAAGGGTGGAATGGGACGCCCTTGGCTGACTAATTAGGAAAGCTAGTGGAAGACTTCCTTACTCGATAAGGACAAGGGCAGTAGGGGAGTTGCATGCAGGGAGGTTCTCGGGTTGATTTTGCTGCGATGGCGGTCAGACGGGGGATTCTTGCAAGTGCTCTTCCTATAAACTATAGCGGGTTTTTGGAAGCAAGTGGAACTTTGTAAAGGCCTTGTAGTGGATCCCTAGCCATTCACCTCGTTAGTGTCTAAGGGCCTTGCAAACCCTGGCGACATGGGATACACGACTTGTGGGTACAGGGTACAACCTCTGCAGAGTGTAAAACTGGTATACTAGCCAAGCTCATGGTCATGAGCAGCTCAGGACTCTCGCATTATTAAATATGGAACTTAAATTCAATTTGTCATTTGCATTGCATGGGATTATTTATTAATTTTGTTCTATTATTCTTATTATGGTTTGGTATTCACTTGCATTTAATAACTGCAAATAAAGTTTGACCAACTTATTAAAAGCAATGCTCAGCTTTAACCCCTATTGTTGATCAGCCTTACACATCACATGCACTCCCACCTTGGGTGAGTTCATGCACACTGGTTTCCCCACAACTTGTTGAGCTATGATCATGTGTGAGCTCACCCTTGCTGTCTCACACCCCCCACAGGAGAACAACAGGTGGTTCAAGAGGAGCCACACAACGAGGAGTTTGATCTAATCTAGGTGGCGTCTCCCAGTTGACTTATTGGTGCCAAGGATGGATTTAGTTTGTTTTATATTTATCTTTTATTTTTGTTAGACTTCCGCTATGTAATAAGTACTCTGATGTTATTGTGACATTTATCTCTACACACTCTGTTATTATATGTGTTGTCTTCTTTGGCGCATATATGAGATGCACCCGGCTTTGTCCCTTAAATCCAGGTGTGACAGGACCCATCATTTTCATCTCACTAGTGTCGGCGTTTCGAGACCGGGGGGTCCCTAGGCCGACGAGTGAATGTCGCCGCGTGCCCCAGCCCAGATGGGTCGAGCGCGAGGCCGAGCGCGAAGGGGGAGAGCGAGGCGGCCGGAGACCGGCGCGAGAGAGGTGGGAATCCCGCGGCCTTCGTGTTCGTCCCGCGCCCAGGTCGGGTGCGCTTGCAGTAGGGGGTTACAAGCGTCCACATGGGAGAGGGAGCGAGCGGCTCCAAGCGAGCGCGTATCTCGTCCTCGTCCCCGCGCGGCCAACCCTCTCTAAGAGGGCCCTGGTCCTTCCTTTTATAGGCGCAAGGAGAGGATCCAGGTGTACAATGGGGGGTGTAGCAGAGTGCTACGTGTCTAGCGGAGGAGAGCTAGCGCCCTAAGTACATGCCGTTGTGGCAGCCGGAGAGATTTTGGCACCCAGCTGGTGTGATGTCGTGGCCGTCGGAGGAGCGATGGAGCCTGGCGGAGGGACAGCTGTCGGAGCGGTTGAATCCTTGCTGATGTCCTCTTGCTTCCGTAAGGGGGCTGAGAGCTGCCGTCGTCACAGAGTATGCAGGGCGCCATCATTGCCTATCTGGCGGAGCGAGCCAAATGGGACGCCGGTCTTGTTCCCTGCGGCCCGAGTCAGCTCGGGGTAGGGTGATGATGGCGCCTCCTGTTGACGTGGCTGGTCTGCGCCCTAGGTTGGGCGATGTGGAACCTCCTCCGAAGCCGAGGTCGAGTCTGTCTTCCGTGGCCGAGGTCGGGTCCGAGCCCCAGGTTCGGGCGAGGCGGAGATCGCCGGCTGATGCCGGGGCGGAGTCCGAGCCCTGTGGTCGGGCGGAGCGGAGTTCGCCGTCTTCCGGGACTTAGCCCGAGTCCGAGCCCTGGGGTCGGGCGAAGCGGAGCTTCCTATGGTGCCTTCGGCAGGGCCTGACTGCCTGTCACTCTCACTCTGTCAAGTGGCACCGCAATCGGAGTGGTGCAGGCGGCGCTGTCCTTCTGTCAGTCCGGTCAGTGGAGCGGCGAAGTGACGGCGGTCACTTTGGCTTTGCCGGCTGGGGGGCGCGCGTCAGCATAAAGGTGTCAGGCCACCTTTGCATTAAATGCTCCTACGACTTGGTCGGTCGGTGCGGCGATTTGGTCAGGGTTGCTTCTTAGCGAAGATAGGGCCTCGGGCGAGCCGGGAACACATTCGCCGTTGGAGGGGGGCCTCAGGCGAGACGAAGATCCTCCGGGGTCGGATGCCCTTGTCCGAGGCTAGGCTCGGTCGAGGCGTGATCGAGTCCCTCGTATGGACCGATCTCTGACTTAATCGCACCCATCAGGCCTTTGCAGCTTTATGCTGATGGGGGTTACCAGCTGAGAATTAGGAGCCTTGAGGGTACCCCTAATTATGGTCCCCGACAGTACCCCCCGAGCCTCAAAGGGAGTGTTAGCACTCGCTTGGAGGCTTTCGTCGCACTTTTTTGCAAAGGGACCAGCCTTTCTCGGTTGCGTTTTGTTCCGGTGGGTGCGCGCGAGCGCACCCGCCGGGTGTAGCCCCCGAGGCCTCGGAGGAGTGGTTTCACTCCTTCGAGGTCTTAATGCCTCACGTAATGCTTCGGCTGGTCTGGTCGTCCCTCATGCGAGCTGGTCGTAGCCCGGGTGTACGGTCGGGTCCCAAGTTCTCGGGCTGGTATGTTGACGCTGTCAACGGTTCGGCCGGAGCCGGGTTTGCAAAAGCAGCCCCCGAGCCTCTGCTCAGGGCGAGAGGACGATTAGGGACAGACTCGACTTTTTTACATACGCCCCTGCGTCGCCTCTCCGCAAGGAGGAGGGGGGAAAGCGCCATGTTGCCCTCGTTGGGCGCCGAACATGGTGTCTCCGGTGAGCTGCAAGCGGGTAATCCGAGTGGACGTCCGTGCCCCATTCGTTAGGGGTCAGCTAGGGGCCCAGAGGCACGCCCAAAAGTACCTGCGGGTGATCTGCCGGACCCGGTCCCCTGGCGACAGGGTCCGAGGGCTCGATGCCTCCCTCTGATGGGATTCTGTTACAAGATCGTTCCCGCTGGTCTCGGAAATGTCCTAGGGTACCTCGGGAGCGCAGCCCGAGCCTTGGTTATGTATCGAACGTACCCATGGTCATCCCTCGCTCGGCGTCTGAGGCGGCTGTGAACCCTTCGGGGGCCAGCCTTCGAACCCCTGATCAGTAATGGGCGCGGAGCCCGAGTAGCCTGAGGCGACCGTGGAACCCTTCCGAGGGGCCGGCCTTCGAACCTCTGACCAGTAGTGGGTGTAGGGCCCACGTGATCTGAGGCGGCTGTCGAACCCTTCCGGGGGGCCAGCCTTCGAACCTCTGAAAAGTAGGGGGGCTCGGAGCCTGGTTCCTTCACGGGGAAGGATCCTTTTCGGGGTAACCCCTTTTCCCGGTCCCTGTTGCAAGAGAGAGAAAGAGGAAAAAAGGAAAAGGATACGAAATCGAACGACGCGGCGTACCTTTTTTGACGCGGTCATTATGGCGAAGGCGAAGCGTCGCCCGCTTCTCCTGCCAGAGGCGCCGCCTGTCCTACCGCGGAGTTAATGCGACGGGGCGAGTGGTTGGCAGGGCGGCCGTTGCGAGTGCGCGAGCCATTCGAGGAACGGAGCACGGGCGCGTTGTCTTCACGCCGTGAGAGAGGGTTCTCTTGCTGCCCCTGGATGGGACGTGAGCTTGGCTGACGACGTGGCCGCTGCTCCTGCCCGCCTGCCACCGCCATTACTACCGGCCCATTTTTGGCCGCATTGACCGCCGCGCCAGGCTGGCGCTGTTGGGTCGTGCGCTGGGTCGCCTCGAGTCGCGGTATTGGCTCCGCAGTCGAGGAGGTACGGTAGTGGCGCAAGTGGCGGTGCAGTTGCATGCACGAAGCATTTGGCGCGCCGGTTGCATGACGCGTGGGCCTGGGCCCCCATGCCGGGCGTGTTGGGAGTCGGAGAAATGTGCCCACTTGGCGCGGTTGCATGCCGCCTGCATGGCTGCCCGCCCTTTTGCCCGCTGGTCTCGGCAAAAGTGGAGGGTCGCCTGTAACCGCTGGGCGGTTGTGCGCACCGTGCATGGCGGTTTGGCTTCTTCTGCTCTGAGCCGGTTTGCATGACGTGTGGGACCTAGCCCTCGCGCCGTAGGGGAGGACCTTGGAGCATGTTGGAGAAGACTCAGCCCACGACGGCTGGGGACGCAAGTAGGGAGAGTCGCCTTTAAAAGGAGGGTGACCCCCTTGGAAGGCGACCATGTCTTCGCGCTCCCTTATGCATCGTGTCTTTCCGCCTTCCAAGCCCCGGATGGGGGATATCCGCCGTCTTTCCGCTTCGTCGTCGAGGGAACGCAACTCCGCGGGAGTTGGTACCTTTCAGCCGTCGTTCGGCTTCAAGGATTTTCTTCATGCAGCCCGGCTGCACCCCTCCGCCGGCGGTCACCCAAGATGGTGACCTCCAGTTCGATGGCGAGGGAGAGCGAACCAGGCCACGGCCTCTGCCCCTCCCTCAGCCTCAAGGATTTTCATCACAAGGGCTGGGGAGGGGAGTGTGCCGAGTTGGGGTCGGCCCCTGCGTGTGTGGTGGCCCGCTCCTTCCATCAGTGATCGGGGGGAAGGGCGGGAGACGTCCGTGGCGCTGGCAGCTGCAGCGTGCCCGGCTCTCTGAGCCGAGCGGCTTCGGAGCCGCTCCCGGTGCCGCCTTCCGCCACGGCAGCTGGAAGAGGTTCCGCCGCCGACGAGCCTGCCGGCGCCACCCGCGGACCGACCTCCAACTCTACGGCCTTCTGCCCGTCCTTGCCTCACGAGTTTGGGCACGGGCGGGGGCCTCCTGGCAGCAACATCCGCCCTGAGGTCATCGCTGCTGCTGTTCGGCCCCCCGGAGCAGAAGTCTTCATCGTCGCCGCTGCTGGGGCGGGCGACGGTGAGCCGTTCGTCGGTCTTCTATTGCTCCGCAGGCCCCCCAGTCGCGTGGGGTTGTTCGTACCTGCGGAGGTGGAACCGGAGTTCCGTTGGTAATGGCACTTTGAATGCTAGTGTTTTTGTTCATTGTGGCTGTCGAGGCCTGAACATGTATGTATTTTCGGCACGGAGCCGTGTTTTTTCCTCATTTTCGAGCACTAAGACTCGCCTGTTGGTTGTCTGAACCGCTTCACCAAGCGTGAGTCGCCCCGTGTAAAGGTGACGAGTGAGGTATCCATATGCCGGAGGCGTAGGAGTCCCTCGGCTCGGTCGGCCTTGTTGTCCGAGGCTTCTCTAGCTTAATTAAAGGAACCCCTCGGCCGCTCTTTGATGAGCCAAGGCCAGGGGTAGCGGTGTCAGCATGAACAGAGGCGGGGTTGGCTCGAAAAGGAAACCTGGTTGGCCGGAGCCTAGCCGGGTCGTCCGTTAGCGGGACCGACGCCGGAGTTGACCAGCCGAGCCGCCTGCTCGGGCCGGGTTCCCGGAGAAGACCCTGGCGGTGATGGCCCGGGCGTGGCGATGACGTCGTCCTTCAGAGTGGAGATCCTCGGACCGCGTCGCCGTCCGAGGCTAGGTCAGACCTTGCCGAAGGTGTCGTCGATGCCGAGGGTGCTGCTGCTCCCTTCAGCCGTCAAGATCCGAGCCTGCAGGATCGGATTATCTTGTCGCGTGTGTTTTCTGCGGCCGCCGAGGCCTAAACACACCCTCGCCGTGTTGTAAAGCTGCGTCTCTTTTCCTCTTGTTTCGAGTATCTGGACTTTTCTGTCGGTAACAGAATTGTTTTGTGCGAGCGAGAGTTGCTTCTCACGGAAGGTGATGAGTGAGGTATCCGTATCCCGGAGGCGTAGGAGTCCCTCGGCTCGGTCGGCCTTGCCGCTTACGCGCACTCTTACCCGTCCATGGGGTTCTGTTCCCGACGCAGTCGAGAAGGCTCGAGAAATCACTTCGGCAGAAGAGCTTCCGAACGTGAAGACTTGTTCGGTCTGCGGAATCACCTATCCGAACGCGAGTTACTTATCGCAGAAGGTGATGAGTGAGGTATCCGTATCCCGGAGGCGTAGGAGTCCCTCGGCTCGGTCAGCCTTGGCTGCTTACGTGTACTCTGTCATTTTCAGGATCCGCTTTCGAAGTAGTCAAAAAGCACGAAAAACATTCTGGTAGAAAGGACCTTTTTTCGAGGAAAAAATTCGACGCAGAGGGGGTTCCCCCCCTTTTACCCCCCGAGGGAGGGTCGGGCTTTGCCGAGGCAAGGCTGACCCTTCCTTGATGACTAAACTTTGCGTGGGAGCGAGGTATATGAACAACTTGAAAACATCTTAAGGGTAGAAGCGACGTAGCTGTTGGACGTTCCAAGCGTGGCTGTAGACCTCGCCTTGACTGTTGGCCAGCTTGTACGTTCCGGGCTTCAGAACTTTGGCGATGACGAACGGCCCCTCCCAGGGGGGCGTGAGCTTGTGCCGCCCTCGGGCGTCTTGTCGCAGCCGAAGCACCAGGTCGCCCACCTGGAGGTCTCGGGACCGAACCCCTCGGGCGTGGTAGCGTCGCAGGGACTGCTGGTACCGCGCCGAGTGCAGTAAGGCCTTGTCCCGAGCCTCCTCCAGCTGGTCCAGCGAGTCTTCTCGGCTTGCTTGGTTGCTTTGGTCGGTGTAGGCCCTCGTCCTCGGGGAACCGTATTCTAAGTCTGTGGGCAAGATGGCCTCGGCCCCGTAGACTAGGAAGAACGGCGTGAAGCCCGTGGCTCGGCTCGGCGTTGTCCTCAGACTCTAGACCACCGAGGGGAGTTCCTTCATCCATCGCTTGCCGAACTTGTTGAGGTCGTTGTAGATCCGAGGCTTGAGCCCTTGTAGAATCATGCCGTTGGCACGCTCTACTTGCCCATTTGACATGGGATGAGCCACGGCGGCCCAGTCCACCCGGATGTGGTGGTCCTCGCAGAAGTCCAGGAACTTTCTGCCGGTGAACTGGGTGCCGTTGTCGGTGATGATGGAGTTCGGGACCCCGAAGCGATGGATGATGTTGGTGAAGAACGCCACCGCCTGCTCGGACCTGATGCTGTTCTGGGGTCGGACCTCGATCCACTTGGAGAAATTATCGATGGCGACCAGCAGGTGCGTGTAGCCCCCGGGTGCCTCTGCAAGGGGCCGACGAGATCCAGACCCAACACAGCAAAAGGCCAGGTGATGGGTATCGTCTGCAGAGCCTGAGCGGGCAGGTGGGTCTGCCTTGCGTAGAACTGACACCCTTCGTAGGTGCGGACAATTCTAGTGGCGTCGGCCACCGCCGTCGGCCAGTAGAAGCCTTGTCGGAAAGCATTCCCGACAAGGGCTCGAGGCGCTGCGTGATGGCCGCAAGCCCTCGAGTGTATCTCTCGCAGGAGTTCCTGACCTTCGGCGATGGGGATGCATCGCTGGAGGATGCCTGAGGGGCTGTGGTGGTAGAGCTCCTTCTCATCTCCCAGCAAGACGAACGACTTGGCGCGCCGCGCCACCCGCCGAGCTTCGGCTTGGTCGGAGGGTAGCTCTCCTCGGTAGAGATATTGCAGGTACGGGGTCTGCCAGTTTTGATCAGGCGTGACCCCACTTCGCTCCCCCCCCCGACGTGCAGCGTCTCGCCCTCGGGGGTCAAGGGTACCTCGGGCCGAACCGAGGATGCCTCGAACCGAGCCGAGGGTGCCTCGGACTGGGCTGAGGGTGCCTCGGGCTCGGGCGTGTCGTCGATCTTGACGGAGGGTTGATGCAGATCCCGGGAGAAGACGTCCAGGGGAACCGTCATTCGCCCCGAGGCTATTTTAGCCAGCTCGTCCGCAGTCTCGTTGTAGCGCCGAGCGATGTGGTTGAGCTCGAGCGCGTAGAACTTGTCTTCCAGGCGCCGAACCTCATCGCAGTAGGCCTCCATCTTCGGGTCGCGGCAGTGGGAGTTCTTCATGACTTGGTCGATGACGAGCTGTGAGTCACCGCGAATGTCGAGGCGTCGGACTCCTAGCTCGGTGGTGATCTGCAACCCGTTGACCAGAGCTTCGTACTCAGCCACATTGTTGGATGCCGGGAAATGGAGGCGTAGCACGTAGCGTAGGTGCTTCCCGAGGGGTGAGATGAAGAGTAGGCCTGCGCCGGCTCCTGTCTTCATCAGCGACCCGTCGAAGAACATGGTCCAGAGCTCCGGTTGGATCGGAGCCGTCGGTAGCTGGGTGTCGACCCATTCAGCCACGAAGTCCGCCAAGACGTGGGACTTGATGGCCTTCCGAGGAGGGAATGAGATTGTCTCGCCCATGATTTCCACCGCCCACTTTGCAATCCTACCCGAGGCCTCTTGGCACTGGATGATCTCCCCCAGGGGGAAGGATGACACCACAGTTACCGGATGAGACTCGAAGTAGTGTCGCAGCTTCCGCCGCGTTAGGATCACCGCGTACAGCAGCTTCTGAACTTGTGGGTAGCGGATCTTGGTTTCGGACAGTACCTCACTAACGAAGTAGACTGGCCTCTGAATGGGCAATGCATGCCCCTCTTCTTGCCTCTCGACCACAATCGCGGCGCTAACCACCTGAGTGGTCGCGGCGACGTAGACCAGGAGGGCTTCTCTGGTAGCTGGGGGCACCAAGATAGGCGCCTTCGTGAGGAGCGCCTTCAGGTTCCCGAGGGCTTCCTCAGCCTCAGGGGTCCAAGTGAAGCACTCGGCCTTCCTTAAGAGGCGGTATAGAGGTAGACCTCTTTCACCGAGGCGTGAGATGAAGCGGCTCAGAGCCGCGAGGCATCCCATGACCCTCTGTACGCCTTTCAAGTCCTTGATGGGCCCCATGCTGGTGATAGCTGCGATCTTCTCCGGGTTGGCTTCGATGCCCCGCTCGGAGACGATGAACCCCAAGAGCATGCCTCGGGGCACCCCGAAAACACACTTTTTGGGATTGAGCTTGACGCCTTTTGCCTTGAGACATCGGAATGTCGCTTCAAGGTCGGAAAGGAGGTCGGAGGCTTTCCTCGTCTTGACTATGATGTCATCGACGTAGGCCTCGACCGTGCGGCCAATGTGTTCGCCGAACACATGGTTCATGCACCGCTGGTACGTCGCGCCCGCATTCCTCAAGCCGAACGGCATGGTGACATAGCAGTACATGCCGAAGGGTGTGATGAAAGAAGTCGCGAGCTGGTCGGACTCTTTCATCCTGATTTGGTGATACCCCGAGTAGGCATCGAGGAAAGACAGGGTTTCGCACCCAGCAGTGGAATCCACGATTTGGTCGATGCGAGGCAGAGGGTAGGGAACCTTCGGACATGCTTTGTTGAGACCAGTGTAGTCTACACACATCCGCCATTTCCCCCCTTTCTTTCTCACAAGCACAGGGTTGGCAAGCCATTCGGGATGGAATACCTCCTTGATGAACCCTGCCGCCATTAGCTTGTGGATCTCCTCGCCTATGGCTCTGCGCTTCTCCTCGTCGAATCGGCGCAGAGGCTGCTTGACTGGTTGGGCTCCAGCTCGGATGTCCAGCGAGTGCTCGGCGACATCCCTCGGTATGCCGGGCATGTCCGAGGGACTACACGCGAAGACGTCGGCGTTCGAGCGGAGAAAGTCGACGAGCACTGCTTCCCATTTGTGATCGAGCCTGGAGCCGATCCGGATCTGTTTGGAGGCGTCACCGCTGGGGTCGAGGGGGACGGACTTAACCGTCTCCGCGGGCTCAAAGTTGCCGGCATGACGCTTCACGTCTGGCACCTCCTTAGAGAGGCTCTCCAGGTCGGCGATGAGGGCCTCGGACTCGGCGAGGGCCTCGGTGTATTCCACGCACTTCACGTCGCATTCGAACACGTGTTTGTACGTGGGGCCGATGGTGATGACCCCGTTGGGGCCCGGCATCTTGAGCTTCAGGTAAGTGTAGTTGGGGACGACCATGAACTTTGCGTAGTATGGCCTCCCTAGTACCTCGTGGTAGGTTCCTCGGAACCCGACCACCTCGAATGTCAGGGTCTCCCTTCGGAAGTTGGAGGGTGTTCCGAAGCAGGCGGGAAGGTCGAGCTGTCCGAGGGGCTGGACGTGCTTCCCGGGAATGATCCCATGGAAGGGCACAGCGCCTGCCCGGACAGAGGACAGATCAACACGCAGGAGCCCGAGGGTCTCGGCGTAGATGATGTTGAGGCTGCTGCCTCCGTCCATGAGGACCTTGGTGAGCCTGACGTCGCCGATGATGGGGTCGACGATGAGCGGGTATTTCCCCGGGCTCGACACATGGTCGGGGTGGTCGGCTTGGTCGAAGGTGATGGGCTCGACACATGCTAGGTAGACTGGCGCCGCCACCTTCACCGAACAGACCTCTCGGCGCTCTTGCTTGCGGTGCCGAGCCGAGGCATTCGCCGCCTGCCCACCGTAGATCATGAAGCAGTCGCGGACCTCGGGGAACTCTCCTGCCTGGTGATCTTCCTTCTTGTCGTCGTCGCGGGCCTTGCCACCCTCCGCGGGTGGCCCGGCCCTGTGGAAGTGGCGCCGAAGCATGACGCACTCCTCAAGGGTGTGCCTGATAGGGCCCCTGGTGATAGGGCACGGCTCCTTGAGCATCTTGTCGAAGAGGTTGGCACCTCCGGGGGGCTTCCGAGGGTTCTTGTACTCGGCGGCGGCGACAAGGTCCGCGTCGGCAGCGTCGCGTTTCGCTTGCGACTTCTTCTTGCCCTTCTTCTTGGCGCCGCGCTAAGTTGACGCCTCGGGAGTATCTTCCGATGGGCGGCCCTGGGGCTGCTTGTCCTTTCGGAAGATAGCCTCGACCGCCTCCTGGCCGGAGGCGAACTTGGTGGCGATGTCCATCAGCTCGCTCGCCCTGGTGGGGGTCTTGCGACCCAGCTTGCTCACCAGGCCGCGGCAGGTGGTGCCAGCGAGGAACGCGCCGATGACATCCGAGTCGGTGATGTTGGGCAGCTCGGTGCACTGCTTCGAGAATCGCCGGATGTAGTCCCGGAGAGACTCTCCCGGCTGCTGTCGGCAGCTTCAGAGGTCCCAGGAATTCCCGGGGCGCACGTACGTGCCCTGGAAATTGCCGGCGAAAGCTTGGACTAGGTCGTCCCAGTTGGAGATCTGCCCCGGAGGCAGGTGCTCCAACCAGGCGCGAGCGGTGTCGGAGAGGAACAGGGGGAGGTTGCAGATGATGAGGTTGTCATCGTCCGTTCCACCCAGTTGGCAGGCCAGACGATAGTCCGTGAGCCACAGTTCCGGTCTCGTCTCCCCCGAGTACTTTGTGATAGTAGTCGGGGGTCGGAACCGGGTCGGGAATGGCGCCCGTCGGATGGCTCGGCTGAAGGCTTGCGGACCGGGTGGTTCAGGCGAGGGACTCCGATCCTCCTCGCTGTCGTAGCGTCCCCCACGCGTGGGGTGGTAGCCTCGGCGCACCCTCTCATCGAGGTGGGCCCAACGGTCGCGGTGATGGTGCTTGTTGCCGAGGCGACCCGGGGCCGCAGGCGCGGTGTTGCGCGTGCGCCTGGTGTTGACCGAGGCTTCCCGCATGAATCGGGAAGTCGCGGCATGAGGTTCCGAGGGGTATCCCTGCCTTCGGGAGGCGGAGCTCTCGGCCCGTCGGACCGCGGCGCCTTCCAGGAGATTCTTGAGCTCCCCCTGGATTCGCCGCCCCTCGGTGGTTGATGGCTCCGGCATCACACGAAGAAGCATTGCTGCTGCCGCCAGGTTCTGGCCGACCCCACTGGATGCGGGTGGTGGCCTGACCCTGACGTCGTCGGTGATGCGGTGCTGGAAGCCCTGGGGTAGATGACGTATTTCTCCGGCCGGAGGTTGGCCCGCCCATGCCTGCCCGACGTCCCGACGGATCGGCTCAAGCGCTCCTGCTCCCTCGTCGAGCCTTGCCTGCACCCCGCAGATTTGCTTGAGCTGTGGGTCATGGCCCCCCGCCTGAACGGGGACCACATCTAGCTCCCGTGGGATGTCAACGCGAGGCACCGGCCTAGGGAGGTCACCGTCCTCCGGCATGCCGAGATGGTTGCCTTCGGAGGGACCCCCTAGATCGACGTGGAAGCATTCGCGACTTGGGCCGCAGTCCTCGTCGCGAGGCTACGGCTACCGCCGGAACAGTCGGAAAGGCAGTAGTCGCATGCGGTCATGAAGTCC
The DNA here is from genome assembly GCA_029449295.1 of Zea luxurians. NCBI lineage: Eukaryota > Viridiplantae > Streptophyta > Magnoliopsida > Poales > Poaceae > Zea > Zea luxurians. The sequence continues at coordinate 123,310 of JAOPSE010000572.1, forward strand.
CGCATGGCACTGGGGTTGCCAAGTCTAGAGAAACCCCAACAGATGCTGGGCTCGTCGTCTTCCTCGGACCCAGAGGGCCCGTAGGTCGAGACGTCCGTCAGCCGGTCCCAAGGTGACCGCATACGAAACCCCAGAGGGTTTGGACTCGCCTCTACAAGAGCGCCCACCAAAGCGGGGCCGCTAGGCGGGTCAAGGCTGAATCCGAAAGACGTGGGATGGGAATCGGTCAGTACCTTTTGGTCGACAGGCGGCGATGAGGTCACGTCGGGGACTGACTGCGCTGTCGTCTCAGGTACGAGGGTGACGTCCAGCAAGCTTTTCGCGAGCGTGCTGGCATCGTCCGCTTGCTCGGGATTGGCGTGTCGCGGGGAGACGGAGCTCGCCTTCGCCTCAAACGCGAGGTCGATGCCCGACACGCCCCCCGTTGGGGCGCTGGGGCCATCGACTCGCTCGACAGTCGATGAGGCACTGCCTCCTGCTTGGCCTTGGTTGCCCTGCCTCCACTTCCGTCAGCGGGGGAGAAGACGGGGTGAGCTCGAACGTTGTTCTTCCACCACGCGGGGAAGACATCGTCGATCCTGCCGCCGGCGGGCGGGCTATCGGCCGCCATTGTCGTTGTCGCAAGGCGGTGGAAGGAGTATCATGTCGTAGCTGCCGTCGAAGGACATGAACTCAAGACTCCCGAAACGGAGCACCGTCCCGGGTTGGAGAGGTTGCTGGAGACTGCCCATCTAGAGCTTGACGGGAAGCTGTTCGTCAACACGCAGCAGGTCCCTACCTGGCGCGCCAACTGTCGGCGTTTCGAGACCGGGGGGTCCCTAGGCCGACGAGTGAATGTCGCCGCGTGCCCCAGCCCAGATGGGTCGAGCGCGAGGCCGAGCGCGAAGGGGGAGAGCGAGGCGGCCGGAGACCGGCGCGAGAGAGGTGGGAATCCCGCGGCCTTCGTGTTCGTCCCGCGCCCAGGTCGGGTGTGCTTGCAGTAGGGGGTTACAAGCGTCCACGCGGGAGAGGGAGCGAGCGGCTCCAAGCGAGCGCGTATCTCGTCCTCGTCCCCGCGCGGCCAACCCTCTCTAAGAGGGCCCTGGTCCTTCCTTTTATAGGCGCAAGGAGAGGATCCAGGTGTACAATGGGGGGTGTAGCAGAGTGCTACGTGTCTAGCGGAGGAGAGCTAGCGCCCTAAGTACATGTCGTTGTGGCAGCCGGAGAGATTTTGGCACCCAGCTGGTGTGATGTCGTGGCCGTCGGAGGAGCGATGGAGCCTGGCGGAGGGACAGCTTTCGGAGCGGTTGAATCCTTGCTGATGTCCTCTTTCTTCCATAAGGGGGCTGAGAGCCGCCGTCATCACAGAGTATGCAGGGCGCCATCATTGCCTATCTGGCGGAGCGAGCCAGATGGGACGCCAGTCTTATTCCCTGCGGCCCGAGTCAGCTCGGGGTAGGGTGATGATGGCGCCTCCTGTTGACGTGGCTGGTCTGCGCCCTAGGTTGTGTGATGTGGAAGCTCCTCCGAAGCCAAGGTCGAGTCTGTCTTCCATGGCCGAGGTCGGGTCCGAGCCCCAGGTTCGGGCGAGGCGGAGATCGCCGACTGATGCCGGGGCGGAGTCCGAGCCCTAGGGTCGGGCGGAGCGGAGTTCACCGTCTTCCGGGACTTAGCCCGAGTCCGAGCCCTGGGGTTGGGCGAAGCGGAGCTTCCTATGGTGCCATCGGCAGGGCCTGACTGCCTGTCAGTCTCACTCTGTCAAGTGGCACCGCAATCGGAGTGGCGCAGGCGGCGCTGTCCTTCTGTCAGTCTGGTCAGTGGAGCGGCAAAGTGACGGCGGTCACTTCGGCTCTGCCGGCTGGGGGGCGCGTCTCAGGATAAAGGTGTCAGGCCACCTTTGCATTAAATGCTCCTGCGACTTGGTCGGTCGGTGTGGCGATTTGGTCAGGGTTGCTTCTTAGCGAAGACAGGGTCTCGGGCGAGCCGGGAACACATTCGCCGTTGGAGGGGGGCCTCGGGCGAGACGGAGATCCTCCGGGGTCGGCTGCCCTTGTCCGAGGCTAGGCTCGGGCGAGGCGTGATCGAGTCCCTCGTATGGACCGATCCCTGACATAATTGCACCCATCAGGCCTTTGCAGCTTTATGCTGATGGGGGTTACCAGCTGAGAATTAAGAGCCTTGAGGGTACCCCTAATTATGGTCCCCGACAACTAGCCCCTCTCCATTCAGGAGACGCCACTTGTAACACACCACATACAGATCCACTCCAGGAAGTAGGGTATTACGCCTCTGAAAGCGGCATGAACCTGCAGAGAATCACCTATCTTTCTCTCTCGTGCCTCAAGCACGAACCATTGAGCTACAATCAACGTTACCGTTCTACCCAAAAGCATCGCAAGGGTATCCCTGGGTGTGCGGTCGGACACTAAACGCTGACACTATCCTTTTCATTAAGAGCATCAATCAATTCATTTATTTTATCTACCTTAGATCTATCTAACCCCTTAAATAAATCACTATAATCTATTTCATCATCAGAGGATTCATCATCGCTAGAAGAAGTGTACTTAGGTGTATCTCGTATACTTACCTTCTTCTCCTTAGCCATAAGGCACGTGTGTCGTTCGTTGGGGAAGAGGAAGGATTTGTTGAAGGTCGATGCAGCTAGTCCTTCATCATCAGAGTCGGAGGAAGAACAGTCGGAGTCCCATTCTTTTCCAATGTGCACCTCACCCTTTGCCTTCCTGTAGTTCTTCTTCCTTTCCTTCTTTCCATTCTTTTCTTGTGCCTGGTCATTGTCATTATCGGGACATTGTGCTATGAAATGACCAACTTACCGCACTTAAAGCAGGAGTGCTTTCCCCTTGATTTGTTCTTGTTGGGATACTCCTTGTATTCCTTCAAGGCAATCTTAAAGCGCTTGATTATAAGCACCATTTCTTCATTATTGAGCCTGACAGCCTCCACTTCTGCTACCTTGCTGGGTAGCCCCTCCTTGCTGCTAGTTGCTTTGAGAGCAACGGGTTGCGGCTCATAGATAGGAAGCAGTCCGTTTAAAACATCGTCCACATACCTCGCTTCCTTCACCATCATGCGCTCGCTCACGAATTTTCCAAGAATTTCCTCGGGTGTCATCTTAGTGTACCTGGGGTTCTCATGAATAAGATTTACAAGATGCGGATCAATAACGGTAAATGACCTTAGCATGAGTCTGACGGTGTCATGATCTGTCCATCTTGTACTTCCATAGCTTCGAATCTCATTGACAAGGGTCTTGAGCCTGTTGTAAGTTTGAGTTGGCTCCTCTCCCCTTATCATGGCGAATCTCCCCAGCCCGCCTTCCACCAGTTCCATCTTGGTGATCATGGTGGCATCATTACCCTCGTGAGAGATCTTGAGGGTATCCCATATTTGCTAGGCATTGTCCAAGCCACTTACTTTGTTGTATTTATCCCTGCATAGAGATGCTAGCAAAACAGTAGTAGCTTGTGCATTTTTATGTATTTGCTCATTGATAAATACAGGATTGTCAGTGCTATCGAAATGCATTCCATTTTCAACAATTTCCCAAATAGTAGGATGGAGAGAAAATAAATGACTACGCATTTTATGACTCCAAAATGAATAGTCCTCTCCATCAAACTGTGGGGGTTTTCTGAGTGGAATAGATAGTAAATGGGCATTCAAATTATACGGGATGCGAGAATAATCAAAAGAATAGTTTTGATTAACCATTTTCTTTTTCGACGCAGAGTCTTCGTTGTCGTCATCCCTTGGTGAAGAAGAGGAGGTGTTGCTGTCGTAGTAGATAATCTTCTTTATCCGCCTCTTCTTCTTTCCATCTCTCTTCTTGTGACTTGATCCCGAGTCAGTGGGCTTGTCGTCTTTTGGCTCATTGACGTAGAGGGTCTCCTTCTCCTTGTCATTGATCACCATCCCCTTACCTTTAGGGTCCATCTCTTTGGGCGGTTAGTCCCTTAATGAAGAGTACAACTCTGATACCAATTGAGAGCACCTAGTAGGGGGTGAATAGGTGATCCTGTAAAATCAACAATAAATAACACAAACTTGGTTTATGAAATGTTAGTGAAATCAAACCAAGGTGTTATGACAAGAAAGAGAGGTGACTTCTTCAGTTAATTGCTCTTCACAAAAGTGAGTATTAAACTTAGAGCAATTATCAAGTGAGTAGAAGATCGCACAAGAATAGAAACAAGTGACACAATAATTTTTATCCCGTGGTTCGGCCAAGTAGAACACTTGTCTACTTCCACATTGTGGCGTCCCAATGGACGAGGGTTGCACTCAACCCCTTTCAAGCGATCCAGTGATCCACTTGAATACGACCGTTTTCTTCCTTATAGATGTTCCCTTTGTGAGGAATCTCCACAAGTTGGAGTCTCTCACCCTTACAAGATTGATCTCAATGAAAACCACAAGAGTAAGGGAGGGAAAGAGACACACGCAAAAGCTAGAGTCGCAGCAATGACACGCACACAAGTCAAGACGTGAGCACACAAAACACAGCGCAGCGAGTCTATAACTCAACAAGTGCTCAAATCTTAATCACAAGTATCCAAATGCGTGTTTGTGTAGTCTAGGCGTCTTAGGATGTTCAATGGAGGCTTGGTATCGTGCTCCATGCGCCTAGGGGTCCCTGTTATAGCCCCAAGGTAGCTAGGAGCCGTTGGATCTCCATTTGGTAGGCAATTCTTTCCTTCTACCGGTTGTCGCATAGGATAGTCCGATGCACCACTGGACATGAACAATGCTTGATTTCTTTCCTTCTATGGCGAAGCCGACCGTTGAGCCCTCGGTCCACTTGGTACGTTGGACACTGTCCGGTGCACACCAGACAGTTCGGTGCACACCAGACAGTTCGGTGCGGCCTAGTGACCGTTGGCTCTGGCCACGTGTCGCCCGCTGATCGTGCTGCCGATCGTTGGCATGGGCGCTGTCGGCTCACCGGACAGTCTGGTGCGCCACCGGACAGTCCGATGAATTTTAGCCACGATGTCCTTGGCGATTCCCGAGAGCAGCAAGTTCGTTGCTACGCCAGGCTGGGCACCGGACACTATCCGGTGCACACCGGACAGTCTGGTGCACCATAGGCTGGTGCAAGTCTGGCTAGACTTAGCTAAACATCTCTAATCCAATCTTATTTTATTTGATATGGTTCCTAGCACTTAGAGGAATAAGTTAGTACCAAAAACAATTCACTAAGCCTAGGGTCATACCTTGATTCTTAATTTGCATCTCTTTAACACTTTGTACACATCACCTTAAAACCAATATGTGTTGGGCATCTTAATCACCAAAACATTTATAGAAATTGCCCAAGGGCACATTTCCCTTTCATAAGGGAGCAGCATCATCATATAAGAAGGTATCATACCCCTGCTCCTAGTAGCGGAAGTTGTCTTGATGGTGTGGCTATTTCGGCCACTCGACTTGTTGTGTTAAGTTGCGCAGCTGCTCCAATGCTTGATCAATATGTTTTTGAAGCTGAGACATCCAAACCATTTTCTCTTTTTGCTTCGAAGAATCAACAAAGAGGGGAAGATAGTTATAGGGACATTATTAGAATAGGTATGTCTAGGATAAAACAGATGAAAATCTTTATTCATTTTCTTATTCCCCTAATGAGATGTACTTCATCTTTGCAACAAAACATGTAATTACAAATATACATTCAACTTCACAAATGGGAATTCCAAGGTACCTTCGAAGGTAGAATGAACTGATGTTCATGAGCTCTACCGATCAACACACATCGTCCAATACATGGCACTGTTCCTCTATTTGTAGTGGAGGGGTACAACTTCATGTAAAATTACATTTGTCCACAAATCACTAGTACAGAGAAGTTCTATAGTGGCGGTTGTAAACCTATTTATAGTGGCGTTTTTCGTAACCGCCAGTGCTAGGGGCCAGTAGAAATCATCATTTTTACAGGCGGGTAACTGAGGACGTTTTTCGTAACCGCCAGTGCTAGGGGCCAGTAGAAATCATCATTTTTACAGGCGGGTAACTGAGGACCGCCAGTGACAGATTTTAAAAATAGTAAAAAAAATTATTTGTATTAGGACCACCCCGCCCGTCTCCGTCGAAGTCGCAAGTCACGGCATTTTTCGCGCGCTACGCGGTTGTTAGTATTCGAACCGTCGACCTCACCCTCGCGCGTACCCTCCCCTACCACTCCGTCTATGACATGTCTTATGTCTAGTTTGTAGTTGTTTTCTCCACATATTAGAACAATTTGAGTGTAAATTGCTTATTTGAGACACTAAACGAATTCAAATAAAAAAGTTGTCAACTACAAAGATAAATAACTTTTGAAGTTCTACAACTTTTATTTTGACACTTTTTTCATCCGAGGTAGTTTGCAAAATTTGAATTTTAAATTTGACATACTTAGATTCAATTTTTGAGAACCGAAATGAGTTCAAATAAAAAAGTTGTCAACTACAAAGTTTCATAACTTTTAGGGATCTACAACTTTTATTTTGGTGGTTTTGTCATACGAGGCCGTTTGAAAAACTCGAAAAATTAAGGATAAAAATGATTTCTAGTGGCGGTTCCTTAAGAAAACCGCCACTAGAAATCGTATTTCTAGTGGCGGTTCCTTAAGAAAACCGCCACTACAAATCATGGATTTCTATTGGCGGTTTTCTTAAGGAACCGCCAGTAGAAATACGATTTCTAGTGGCGGTTTTCTTAAGGAACCGCCACTAGAAATAACACAGTCGGTGGATAACCGAATCCGCCTGTAAAAATATATCGTCCCCGCAGGCTTTGAGCCTTTTTCTACTAGTGAATTTTACACACATGATTTACAAATTCCACAATGGCAGCATTGTCATTTTCCCTTTTCTTCTCACACCAAGCGAGCCTTCCATAGCCCCTTCTTTTATGCTTCATATACTGATGCCTTTGAAGCCGAATCTTCTTTTCATCGTTTGCGCTCACCAGTTCTAGCTTCGTTCTTGTACCACAAAGGATACTAGACGAAGCTTTTCTGTTGATGCCTGGAAATATGTTCTTGCATACAAAATTACGCTTAGGGACCTTCGGCTACGAGGCCCCCAACAATATCCTAGAGATAATATCTAAGCATTGTATGTCTACTACTTTACTTTATTTTATTCACTTCACTAAGTAAGCAGGTTTCAAACAAGACTAACATAAATATCATGTAATCAACTATCATGTGATCATCAGAAAGTAAAGTGCTAAATGGTAACATAAATAAACAAGAATCACAACTACAAGCATTTAAACACTATCAATAGGAACAAAAAGACACAAATACCTTCAAATATAGCACCAATATATAGGGCATGCTCGGCTATATGGCGTAAAGCAGCATAAAAACAACTAGTACAACTTGGAGCTACAGTGCTATGTGAGGACGTCATTAGCAATGCTGTGGCGGTGGCTTTATGCGGCAGCTGAAGAGAGCATATGTAAATCATTAAATATGCTATACTAGTATAACGTCTGTGACGTTAAGATGCCACGCCACCATATTTGATATCCGTAAAGAATATATTTAATATCAAAATAAACATATGGACATTAAACTGAAAAACAAATATTATATTTTATCGTATCCAAAAGGTCGAAAAAGGTATGAGTTGAAAATTAGTCCAACCATTTTTTTAATAGCCCGTTCGGTCGCTCGTCCTCTTTATAGCTAGCAAGATGGTACTTATGTGTAGTTCCCTATCATATTGGGTTTGGATAGTTTCTCACGGTCCATCTACGGTGTAACGGATCATTGGTAGGTCCTATTAATAAATGAGAAGCGGGAAATAGGAAGAAACATATGCACTTCACACGTGATGTACAACGCACCATGAAACTTGTGCTTTAAAAGAGTAGAGATCACTAGAAAAATTTGGCTCTAGTTTTGTACTATTGTGGAATGGATTTGTTAAGCGTTTTTAGAAACTAAACCCTTTTTTGAAAATACATAGATGCAAACACATTTGGTCATTAGCTAAAAAAAATAAATTTGTTCGGTTTCCACAGTTCAACAATAAAAATAAAAATGGATTAGTTCCTAAGTTTGGTGCCAAAATCAGATTTTGGCAATAGTCGATTTCCATAGTTCAACAATAAAAATCAAAATGGACTATTGATAAAATCAGATTTTGGCAATAGTCCAACGGTAAAATTCAAAACATCACTTCTTCCTTATTTTAACAATACCACTAACCCAACATTACATTGACTATAAAATATGTCAGAGCAATGAGCATGGGAGCGACTCGTAGATGGACAATGTGGCGGACAATGACCCGATGAGGTGGTGAGAAAACAATTAGGCTCGTTGGAATTAAATTTCATTCCAATAATCATAATTTAGATACAAACTAATTAAGTTAATATATTTGTATATTTAATATATTTGTATACTATCTTAAATTATATGAGCGAGATAGTTATATATGAAAGGGAAATAGGGTTTAACCTTTTTCTATAAATAATTTTGGTGGTTGAATGTCCAACACAAATAATTGAACTAACTAGTTTGCTCTAAATTATATATTCTACAGGTGCCAAAGGTTCAACACAAACCAATAAAAAGATCAAGTTAGGGTTCAAAAGAAAAAAGCAAAAGAAACCGAAGAAAACCCTGGTCTGGCGCACCAGACTTTCCAGTGTGCCACCGGACACTGTCCGGTGCACCAGGGCCATACGAGTCTGAACTTGCCACCTTCAGGTTTCAGAAAAGCCACTCTGCTATAATTCATCAGACTGTCCGGTGTGCCAACGGTCGACTGCAACGGACACCTGCAAAAGTGCTACAGTACGCGGATAGTTCGCGTAGAGTCAGAGCAGCCGCCAGAAGGCGCACCGGACAGTGAACAGTGTCTGTCCGGTGCGGCATCGGACTGTCCGGTGCCACATGAAGACAAAGCTCCAACGGTCAAAACCGTCAGAACCCTAATGGTTGGATGACGTGGCTGACGCACCGTACACTGTCCGGTGGCGCACCGGACTATCTGGTGCGCCCATCGACAGCAGCCTGCCCCAACGGTTGAATTGGTGGTTGGGGGATATAAATACCCCACAACCATCTCCACTCCAACCATCCAAGCATTCACTACTGCACATTCAATACAAGAGCAATAGACACCACTCCAAAGACACAATTCAAGTGATCGATCGGCTCAAAGTCTACTATTCAACTCTAGCGCATTTAGTCTTGCAAGAGGATCATTTGTGTTTTCCTTGTTGCTCTTGTTTGCTTGGTTGACTTTCTTCTTCCTCGTTCTTGCTCTCTAAGTGACTTGTAATCAAAGCAAGAGACACCAAGTGTGTGGTGGTCCTTGCGGGGTTTAAGTGACCCGTTTGATTAAAGAGAAAGCTCACTCGGTCGAAGAGACCGTTTGAGAGAGGAAAAGGGTTGAAAGAGACTCGGTCTTTGTGACCACCTCAACGGGGACTAGGTTCTTTGGAACCGAATCTCGGTAAAACAAATCACCATGTTCATCCACTTTAGTTCTTGATTGATTTGTTTTCCCTCTCTTTCGGACTTGGATTTAATTCTAACGCTAACCCCAGCTTGTAGCTTGTGTTTAAAGTTGTAAATTTCAGTTTCCGCCTATCCACCCCCCTCTAGGCGGCTTTCAATATACTACACTTATGTTATAGAGAAGCAATTAGAAAAATGTGTTATAAGTTATTTATTAGAAAAGTAGTATGCAAATCTATAGAATCGATTTCTATCCCTCACCCCATGAATTTGAGACAGTTTTATATATAAACTTTGAAAAGTTGTGGAATGTCACATTCTAAAAAAATAGCATACTCCATTAGTTAGATTCCATGTCACACCCGGGCTTTAAGGAACAAAGCCAGGTGCATTTCATACATGCACCAGAGAAGACAACATATATAATAACAGAGTGTATAGAGATAAATGTCACAGTAAAATGAGAGTATTTATTACATAGCGGAAGTCTTACAAAATAAAAGATGAATAAAGCAGAAACTAAAATCTATCCTTGGCGCCAGAAAGCTGACTGGGAGACGCCACCTAGATCAAGTCGAAAGCCTCAAAGTTAGACGGCTCCTCTTCGACCACATGTTCTTCTCTTGTGCGGGGGGGGGGGGGGGGTGAGACAGCAAGAGTGAGCTCACACATGTTCATCGCTCAACAAGTTGTGGGGAATAATGTGGCATGAACTCACCAAAGGTGGGAGTTCATGAAGTGTAAGGCTGATCAATGAAATAAAGGCTGAAGCTAAGCATTTCTTTTATAAGTTGGTCAAAATTTTATTAGCAGTTACTAAGTGTAAGTAAATACCAAACCTAAGAAATAATAAGTAAAAGTAATAATAAAATAATCCCAAATGCAATGATATGACAAATTAAGTTTAAGTTCCATAAATTAATCATGTGAGTGTCCGAGCCGCTCATGACCGTGAGCACGGATAGTATACCAGTTTTAGACTCTGCAGAGGTTGCACATCTTTACCCACAAGTCGTGTTACCCATTTGCCACGGAGTTGATCAGACCCCGTACACCTCTACCAAGGAAGCGAGGCAGGGTACCACTACGAGGCCTTTACAAAGTTCCACTAGCTTCAGAAAACCCGATACAGTTTATAGGAAGCTCCAATGCAAGAATCCCTCGCCTGACCTGTATTGCAGCAAAATCAACCCAAGGACCTCCCTACACTGACCACTCCCCTACTGCCCTTGCCCCTTTCGGGTAAGGTAGTCATCCACTAGCTTTCCTAGTTAATCAGCCAAGGGCGTCCCATTAAACCCTTGTGGAAGCACTGTTTTCCCGGGTGGTTCTCTATGTTCCCATTAACATAATGATCTTATCATGAACAGTAAATAATAAACATATAATAAAAAGTATAACAATGAGTGATGAATATCTTTATACCCAAAGCCACATAAAGCAATAGCATGCACTACCCAAAAATTTAGTAGTAAAACCAGTGGTGAAACAAGGTATAAAGATAGTCAAAATCTAGGGTAACCTATTGGGTCCCATCAGTATTAACCTATGTAGATTATTATGATTAATAAGAACATGAATGGGTAAAAGAAGTGATCAAGGGCACAACTTGCCTTCAATGAGCTCCTGCTCAGCAGTCTCTACTAGCTAAACCCCAGAATCCTCTGTAGCTTGCTCGTCTACTCGCATCAACATAATACATACATAGTATAACAAAAATTAACATCACACCAAACATGTAAATAAAATACACAATAATAATCTAGACATTAAAATGAGATCATAGGAACTAGAATTATTAATTTTGGAGTTACAGATTTTAAGATATGAATTTCTGAAGGTTTTATGTATTTACTACAAGATTAAGTGATAGATAAATTTTAAATTGCCTTTCATGCCAAAACAGTGGCACTAATGGTTAGACAATAATAATTCAAAAATTTAGGAACTAGAATGGACCAATTTGGAGTTCATATGCATTTTCTACAAATTAAACAAGTTCTATACATTAAAAATCTATTTCTATTTTATTTTTATCTGAATTTCGAGTTGATTGGACTGGGCCTCATTTCCTGGAAAACTCTGGGGTCTCGGTGTAAGATCCCCGAGACACAGATCACAGTACTATCTGGATGGCGGGTTGATTAGTGATTTTCTCGGGGACTCTTTAACAAAAGTACCCGCGAAGGGGTATGGTGAGTCCTGGGCCGTTGGATTCAAATCTCGTGGTTAGGATTAGATCCCACCGCGGCAACTCGGGGTATAACCAGCATCGATGGATCAGGTTTCAACGACGAGGATCCAAGATCTAACTCTATTCGTCCGATCGAAGATCAACGGCCCCGATTTAATGTCGTGAAAGGGTATGGCCTTCTTCTAATCCGAGCCGTTAACCTCTGGATCAACGGTGCATGCGACCCCGACGCTACTCCACGCCAGTAGTCACCGGACTTGGGCGGCGAGTCCCAATCCATGGCGGCGATCCTACCGGAGTTCGGCCACTAGGCGTTACGGGGCTCCATTCTCTATCCTGAATTGTGCTACGCGAAGAAAATAGCCTGGCGGACTATATGAGTAACGACTCACCGGAGTTAGGCATGACAAGCACCGGTATTACCGGCAATGGCGGACCCGCGATGCGAATCAGGATTCTGATGAGCAATCTTCATGGAGTCGGGCTGTTCTAGGCGGAAGCGAGTCCTCTGTGGCCTTCAGTGTCGGGTAGCAAACAGCCTGCACCCAATCACAGGGCCGGAACGGCGGCGAGACGCGGTGAACAGCAGACCGACCTCCGCCGGGTGCTAGCAAGTGATGGCGGCACAGTTTTAGGGTTTGGGAAGGAGGCGAGGTGGTCAAGGAATGCGGCGTACGGATGCGCACGAGGATAGAGGAGAGGCTGCCGCTATTTATCTAGGGGATACCTAGTCGCCGGATCCGATTATCGCGCGCGCCAGCTGCGGGATGCGTTCGGCCTGGTTGTGGATGGTGCTGACAAGGCTGGCCCACCTGTCAGTGAGGAGGTGAGGCGAGCGTGCGCGAGAGACCGCCCGGTGGGTCAGTGTACCGGTGATCGAACAGATGCGAGCACGAGTGTGACTGGCCAGTGGGCCTCGCTAGTCGGCGTAACAGCACGGTGCGTGGCACATGACGCGCGACTTGCAGGTGGGGCACTCCAGTCAGAGCGAAGACACCAGGCGCGCATGAGACGGTGTGCTGACGCGCGGGCCCAGGTGTCAGTGACGCGGCGCTGAGGAGGTAATGGGCTGCGCAGAAGGAAATGTGTATTGGGCCAAATTGGTGTTCTGCGGCCCAGGTAGCTTTTTATTCTTTTCTTTTTATGTTTTATGTTTTCCTTTCTTTTTATTTTTCAATTCCCAATTTGAACTTCAAATATGAGTGTGAATCTAGTACCCAAATTAAAGGTAAACTTTAATCATACCCGTATGGTTGGGTTTATATTTTTATAGACTTTGTTTTATATTTTATAATATCTCTATCTTCCTTTTCTATTTTCAAATCAATTTTCGATTTAGGGTTTACTTTAAATCCTCATCCGATTATCATTACATTTTATTCATATTATTATTGCTTTTAATGCACAAACAAAAGCCCAAAATGATGCAATGGTTTATTTGTGTCGTAGTGAAGTTTTACTCATTTTTAAACATGACCAGTCACATGTGATGATAAATGGAGATGCACATATATTCAAAAGAGCCAATTCCTCCTTTTATTCTCCCTTACAATTTGAGTATTACATTCCAATTCCTCAAAATAAAGGAAAAATTCAAAACTTTATTGAACATATTTATCTTTTACAATTATGAGTTTATAACCATTTGAGCCATTGTGTTACTTTGAATTAATTCAATAAAACACAACAAGTATAGGTCAGATCATCTTGAACACTAAGCTCCTCCATTGGTAGTTGCTCCTCAGGTACCCTGAGGCACTTCTTTAGCTGGGACACATGGAATACATCATGTACATCCGACAGATGATCGGGTAACTCCAGTTGATATGCAACTTCTCCCACTCACTTTAAGATCAAGAAAGGTCCAATGAAGCGAGGGGACAACTTTCCTTCAACTTTAAATCTCCTCATACCCCGGATCGGTGACACCTTCACATACACGTGATCACCCTCCTTTAACTCCAGTAGTCTTCTCCTATTATCAGCATAGCTCTTTTGCCTGGATTGTGCAATTCTCAAATTTTCTCTTATCATTCGAACTTGTTCTTCTGCCTCTTGAGTAAGCTCAGGCCTAAAGAACTGTCTTTCTCTAGTCTGATCCCAATATAGAGGGGTCCTGCACTTCCTGCCATATAAAGCCTCAAAAGGTGACATCTTCAAACTGGCCTAGTAGCTATTATTATAAGAGAACTCTGCATATGGTAAGCTCTTATCCCAACTTCCACCATGTTTAAGAGCACAAGCTCTTAACATATCTTCTAGCACTTGATTAGTCCTCTCTGTCTTCCCATCAGTCTGAGGATGGTAGGCTGAACTAAAATTCAACTTTGTATCCAAGCTCTCATGCAACTTCTTCCAAAACCGAGAAGTAAACTGTGAACCTCGATCTGACACGATCTTCTTAGGCACTCCATGTAGACAAACTATCCGAGTCATATACAATTCTGCTAGCTTGGCTCCCGTGTAATTAGTCCCACTACAAGAAACTGGTAAATGTTCGTGGGTAAAAGCAAGAACGTGGGTACCGATGTTCTTATTTAAGTTAAGTTCATGGGTTATGTTAAGAACGTGGGTACCGACGTTCTTAAGTTAAGTTCGTCGGCCCTGACTAAAATTGTCGAACTTAATGAGTTAGGAACGTGGGTACCCACGTTCTTAAGTTATGTTCGTCGGGCATGTGGACACCGTCGAACTTAATCATGAAAACCTAAATCCAATGCCACGCGCGGCTCTCTCTCTCTCACCTGTCTCATTCTCACCCACGCGCTTCTCTCTCTCACCATCAGGCCGCGCCGCCGCCGCACCACCGCTCTCCGGATCATCGGTCGTCCACCTCCTCCTCCTCCTCGCCCGCTCACCGGCCGTCCCTGCTGCGGTGCCGCACATTCAAGCAGGAGGTCAGCGACAGCGACCCGACTGAGGCCGACGCGCGGAAGCGCAGGAAGGGCCCGCTGTACAAGCTCAAGGCGGCGATCCAGGGCCTCGCAGGATCTCGCTCTGCCACCGTGGAGGTGTACGGGTGAGAGTACTAGTTCCAGCGCACCGTCAAGAATTTGTGCGAGCCAAGGTTCCCCAATCCACTCACGCGCTCGCATCGCTGTGGTTTCCTGTGTTGCTTTCCACCCTCTCGCGCTATTCTTCTTTATGGAGCCATGGCAGGAAGCGGCAACAGGAGATTTGGCCGGGATATGGTGTCTAGCGGCACACATTTCTCCCAATGGCAGATGGTCTGGGTTAGAGACCACGTTCCTGGTGGCAGAGTCGATCTACAATGTGGAGGTCCAACCTGGCCACCGATGTCAGCTCGCTCCGGAGCCAATTCTGATTCCCTAGCAGTGACGAAGTTCAGATGCAGCTTCAGATGCAGCGACGACCTCTCTCTCCATCCATGGATCTCTAGGCGACTGGTACTGAAATTGACTTCTTCCTTCAAATTTTTCAGTGGTAATCTTTAGGTTAACTATGTATGCCCACGGTGGACTGAAATCCTTCATTATTTCTATGGAATGATGATCTGTATTGCATTGGCATGGGGACAGATATGAGAATGTGGACTGAAATCCTTTTTCTGCACTTGGAGGTGGACAATATTGTCAATGTTCATACTTGCTACATACTTATGAAGGAGTTTGTTTAATGTTGTCTTAATCTATGTTAATCTGATAGTACTATTATTTTGAGTTTGATATCTCTTTTGATTACTGTTGCTTTTGCTAAAAAGTAAATTTGGAGTAATGAAGCTTGGTACCGCTCGTGTCATGTATATGGAATTTTCAATTGGTAGGGGTTGCTGCTAAGTGCTATTTAATTGTCTTGTGTTTATCATATTGAACTGCTTAAGATATATGTCAGCACTTTTAGTTTCATTTTCTCTCTGTTGTCACCTTCAATGCTAAAATTTATAATGACCATTCAAAGGTTCCCACCTCATGAACTAGTAGTACCTTGAAAGTTAAAATTTATAATAATAAGATATGCATGGTAGAAGTATACATGATGCTCAAAAGGAGAACATAAACAAATTGATTAAACTTGTAATACGCAAGTAGGATGAGATATTTGTGTGGTGAACAAATAACAGTGTCTGCTGACAGCCATGTATCATGATGCCAGGTAAATGTAGCAAAAAAAACAGTGTAGCAGTATGAATATGGGTCAAGCTTTGTTGTTGTTCAGTTACACAAGTTGTTCTGTTCTTACAAATGAAGCTTTGTTGTTGTCCAGGTACACAGGCTGTTCTGTTCTTGCAAATGAAGCTTTGTTGTTGTCCAGTTACACAGGCTACTGTTCTTGCAAATGAAGCTTTGTTGTTGTCCGGTTACACAAGTTGTTATGTTGCTAAAAATGAAGCTTTGTTGCTGTCCATTTAAAAATTCTCAGTTTGTTAGACATTCTCAGTTTAGTAGAAATTCTATATTTTTGTTATAAATTCTATACCCTTTGAACCTGATACATGTTTTATTCAGAATGGTAAACAATCATTTATTTGCCAAATCTATCAATGGTGATACAAATGTGAATGAGCTGCAAGCTGCTACTGCAGAAAGTCTTGTCATGTTGCAGTAGAGGAACAACACAATGTTGTGACCCAATTAGGTCAGCGTGGCCCAAATGGTGGTTCAATTTTTTTTTGAGGATTAATTCTTTTAGCAGCCTACTGTACGTGTAGTTTGGTTTTAGGGAAATCTTTTTTACAACAACCCCAATAACATGTTTTGAGGAATATTATTTTAGTAGTCTTTTGGAGATGCTCTAACTATGCTGGAGTAATACTACCAGGAACGCAAATAAATGTCCAGTGCTTGCTAACTATGATGAGCAGCGGTGTTGTACTTGGGGTTGGATTTCAGCTATCAGGTTTGCCATACGCGTATGCCTCTCATTTCATTTCATATTTGGCCTTTCCTGAAATTCCAATTTAATTAAACAGACTAATTTTTTTAACCCCTCACCCAAGCGGAGACAGCCAAATGAACAAACTAATTTGGTATAGCTAGCTTGGTGGGGTGATTATTGGCACAATGATAGGTGCAAACAGTGTCCTAGAGGAACACTGCAAAGCTGGACCTCTCAATGTCGTCATAACTGGAAGGTAGCTTGTTTCCATCCTTCGCTCAACTTGCCTTCTGAAAATTTTCCAGGACTCGGTATGCACCGTATTTCAAATTTCATTTATTTGTTGACTTGCACAACATATTATTGATAGCATATGAAATCACTCTAGAAAACAGAAACTGTCGAGGTTAATGGATTTAGCAACTTAAGAAGGAAATAAAGTTTGCTGTGTTTTTTCAAGTTTTGCAATTTCACTGGCTGCGGCCATTGGATAGGTTGTTTCATACTGTTGTTTCTTATTTGGCGATTAGCATTGACATCGGTTTTTTGTTGTAAAAAAATCCCAGCAAAAGAGGGTTAGGAAAAGCACTTGCTTGTGAGTTTCTTCTTTCTGGAGACCGTGTTGGCAATTAGCCTTCATTAGTTTCAGTATTATGATCTTATTCACCCTTTTCTCCTATACTAATTAAGTATATTGAACGTTGAATGCTTTGGTTGTTCCCTAGCTCCACGTCATCTTATAAACCGTCAAACATAAACCTCAGGCCCTGTTATGCATCAGACACCTTTGGTGTGCGACGAGCCGATGACACCGTGCTTCCTTTACTACATGACTTTTATTTGGACTTTTATTTGGATTTGGCAGGTTAGATTCAAACTTTTCCTATGTTCATTTGCGCAAATAGCAAAGTACCCACATACATATTGTTGTATATATTTTTTACCATGTATTCTGAACTTCTGATTGGATTGGACTATTTTAAAAAGTTTGGAAATTTTCTTGAAGGTAGTGGGTTAAGGTACCAGTCAAACAAATGAAGCTTTTGTATGCTGCAGTACAAACTATATTATTTTGTGCATTTTCCCAGTAGCTGGATTGACACAATCATTTCTTGATGCTATTAATAATGGTGCTATCCATACAATCTCTTCATCATGGCAGGTATATTATGATTGCTTATAGCCATGTGGCTTCTGTTTTTTTTTTGGCTTACAGTTTCACAGATCGGGTTCTCTCTGGGTGGAAGCTATCTGATTCTTTTAAAAATTTATTATGCAGAGTGTGGAGGAGGTAGAATGCCAGAGGGCATTTGATTCTGCTGTGGGCACTAACAATTCTTCTTTTGACCATAAAAACATATAGAAGAGGTGAGTTGCTAATAAGTGAGCTCCTGAATGTTCTCATCCGAACTTGTTGGACTTTCTTGACTTATCAGTATTTGCAGGATTCTTTAAGAGAAGCACATGAAGATGCCATGAGGAAGGCTATCAATGCTTTTAATGTTTCTGCTGTTGGTGCTAGGTCAACTCGTTCAAAATTTGAAAAGCTTCTTCATAGTTCTCTCAAAAAGGCCTTTGAGGTGATCTTATCATTACTCATCAGCTGCTTTTGAGTCAGCATGCCTTCTTATTATTTTATTTTCACATGGAACATTGATTAATGCCTGCCAATTGCTAAAGTAAATTACAATATATGAGTGGGTAGGCTAACGGTGAAGCACATGAATGCAGGACTACAATAGGAATGCTTTTCTGGAGGCTGACTTGCAATGTTCTAATAAAGTTCAGAACATGGAATCAAAGGTGCAAGCAGCATGTAACCATTCGAATGCAAAATTAGATGACATAGTCAGGGTAAGACAACAAAAAACTTCTCTGCTGCTGTAATTAATCGACAAGAACCTTATCCTTTATTATTGTTTATGGTAATGTCCTTGTTGTTGGATTAACTGCAGCTCCTTGATGACCTACTCACAGATTATGAGTCAACGGCCTATGGTCCTGGAAAATGGAGAAGGCTAGCCACATTCTTATAGCAGTGGTATTCACCTCTTCAATTGTCTTGTTGGTTGATGTGGAATGATCTCATTATCTCACACAATCATTTTTTTCCTTTGTTGGAATGATCACTGCAGTTTGGCTGGCCCTGTTCTGGACTTTTCAGAAGACAGTTAGAGCATATAGATGCTGAAAGGAATGCCCTGAGATTGAAATGCAATTCAAGCGATGATAAGTTGGCATTGCTGAGGAAGCAACTTGAAGCAAGCGAGAGTCACAGAGCTGAGTATGTGAGGCGCTATGAGGAAGTTATGAATGATAAATAGAAAATTTCCAAGGATTACTCTATTCATATAACTGAACTTCAGGCCAAGAGTAGCAAGTTGGATGTGAACTTATGTGAACTTATGTGAATCTGTTAACTAAAATGTGCACTATGGACGTGAACTTATGTGAATTTGTGAACTTATGTATTTGGACTTATGTAAATTTGTGAACTTATGTATTTGGACTTGTGTGAATTTGTGATATGAACATATATCCATTTGTTTGAAATCGGTATTGTATGTGATATTCTGTGTTGCATGTGATATTATGTTTGTCTAACTTTTCATTTCTGTAAATTTTATTTTTTTTTCTGGAAACGGGTTAAGTTCATGGGTACCCACGTTCTTAACGTTAAGAATGTGGGTACTGTCGAACTTAATGTGCAGGCCACGCAGGCCCACGCAGGCCAAATAAGTTCGTCGGCCACGTGGCCCCGTCGAACTTAACAATAAGAACGTGGGTACCGTCGAACTTATGGGAACAAATTCGATGGCCCCCGTCGATCTTAAAAACGCACGTTCTTAATGTTAAGTTCGATAGTACTCACGTTCTTATTGTTAAGTTCGACGGTACCCACCTTCTTAATGTTAAGTTCGTCGGGGCCATCGAACTTACTTCTCTAAGTTCGTCCAAAAATCGTCGTCGGCTATATTCATCTGTAACCCCACATTCTTACTGTAAGTTTGTTGGCTTATTACACTAAGTTCGACGGTTTTTCACCCACATTCTTTAACCAGTTTCCTGTAGTGCCCTCACAGGTATGAAATGGGCCACTTTTGTCAATCTGTCCACAATTACCCATATAGAGTCATATCCTGCTGGAGTGCGGGGTAGTCCAACAATGAAATCCATACCAATTTCTTCCCATTTCCACTCGGGTATCTTCAATGGGTGCAATAGTCCAGCCGGTCTTTGATGTTTGGCCTTGACTCTTTGACACACATCACACTTAGCCACATGTGCAGCAACATCTCTTTTCAATCCATACCACCAATACTTCCGCTTCAAATCCTGATACATCTTAGTGCTACCAGGGTGGATAGAGTAATCAGAATCATGAGCTTCTTTCAATATAGTCTCACGAAGGCCATCAATCTCCGGAACACATATCCGATCCTTGAACCATACAGTGCCTTGCTCATCTTCCGTGAATTCCGGACCTCTACCTTTCATAATCAGATCCTTAATCTCTTGAATTTTAGCATCACCAACCTGACCTTTACGAATCTCTTGCTCCAAGGTAGGTTCCAACTCAATGGTGACTCCTTCAGTGTGAGTAACAATTCCCAGGTTGAGCCTCTCAAAATCTTTTGCTAATTCATCAGGTAGCTGGACAACAATAGCGGAGTGAACATGCTCCTTCCGACTCAAGGCGTCTGCAATCAAATTTGCCTTGCCCGGGTGATAATGAATCTCCAAATCATAATCCTTAATGAGCTCCAACCAACGACGTTGCCTAAGGTTGAGATCCTTCTGAGTGAATATGTACTCTTATGATCCGTGTATTCTTGGCACTTAGTTCCCATAACGTAGTGTCTCCAAATCTTAAGTGCATGCACAATGGCAGCCAGTTCCAAATCACGAGTGGGGTAGTTCAATTCATGCTTCTGCAACTGACGAGATGCGTAGGCGATCACATGTCCTTCTTGCATGAGCACACATCCTAATCCTTGGCCACAGGCATCACAATAAATGTCAAATCCCTTCTATAGATCTGGCATAACCAACACTAGGTGTTGGGACCATGCTTCGTCGCCGAAGGTCCTGCAGGAAGGAACAGTTTCGGTTGAAGCTGTCTGTACGTAATGCCGAAGGGTGCCGTCCATGAAGCTTCGGAGTTACAAACCGACTTAAAGATAGAATGACCTTTTAGTCCATAAGAGTTTGAGTCGATGTTGTAAACTTTTATGAGGGGTATGATTGTAATTGTTCACAGGTTGTGTCCTATGCCTATAAATAGTGAACAGTATTCCTTTACTGTTCACGCATTCCTGTAATTGCAATCGCATCGCCCGAAAATTATCATTTGTCAAGGCAGAGGTATAAATGTATTTAAATATTATGTTTAGACATTTAAGATTTATATAGCGTAACAAATGATGTCATTTATTTCCAATTTAACTATCTTTAATGCTTTATGTCCCGCGTTATTCCGCATTACCTTCGAGAATTAAATTATGAAGGTGATACTTTCGTAATTTTGTTATTATAACCTTCGTACGAAGTTCATCGAATCCTCGGGGAAATAATGTTTCAGCGGACGAAGGACATCGATATTTAACATTTTATGTTGCCTTGTTCTTAATTCATAGCATTTGAGAACAAGCCCCCAACATTGGCGCCCACCTCCGGTCAACACACTTCCACTTTTTTAAGCTGATGGCTTCGTTCAACAATCAAGCTGGAGCTGCTTCGGCCCCGAAGCTGGTACTCCCGATAACAGGTGGTTCATGCTCAGAGCCAGCCAACAAAAAGCAGAAGAAGGAAGCACGGAGAAGGGTACAGCATGTTGGAGTGCAAGGACCCTTCATCAAGTCAAGATGGTCTCACATTCCAATTACCTTCTCCCAAGAGGATCTTCAACTCAAGGATTACCCACACAATGATGCTATGGTTATCTCTTGTGTGATCAAAGGATTTCTGGTCCATAATGTTTTGGTTGACACAGGCAGCGCAGCTGATATCATATTTGCTAAAGCTTTCAGACAAATGCAAGAGCCCGAAGACAAGATCCATGATGCTACGCACCCCCTTTGTGGCTTCGGAGGACGGCAAATTGTAGCACTTGGGAAGATTACCATGCCAGTAACCTTCGGATTTGTTAACAACACAAGGACTGAGCAAATTGTGTTTGATATTGTTGACATGGAGTATCCTTATAATGCTATCATTGGTCGCGGTACTCTCAATGCCTTCGAAGCAATTCTTCACCCAGCTTACCTCTGCATGAAGATACCTTCGGACCTAGGGCCTATTGCTATTCATGGAAGTCAGGAAGCTGCCAGAAGGGCCAAAGGAAATTGGACAGATTCAAAAGCAATCCATAACATAGATGGAGCTGAGGCCTGTGAGCAATACAAGTTCAGAAGGGAAAAAGCTGCTTTAGCTGACCAGCCGAAGCCCATGCTCTTATGTGAGGATATAGCAGATCAGAAGGTGCTATTGGGATCTCAATTGTCTAAAGAGCAGGAAAAAACCTTGATAAGGTTTCTGTTCAACAATAAAGATGTTTTTGCTTGGTCAACTAATGATCTTTGTGGAGTTAACATGGCTGTTATTGAGCATTCGCTCAATGTCGATCCATCCTTTAGACCCAGAAAGCAGAGGCTTCGGAAGATGTTTGATGACAAGGCCAAAGGTGCTCGGAATGAAGTGAAAAGACTTCTCAGTGCCGGAGTTATTAGAGAGGTAAAATACCCAGAATGGTTGGCTAACACTGTTATGGTGAAGAAGGCCAATGGTATATGGAGAATGTGTATTGATTTTACTGACCTCAACAAGGCTTGTCCGAAGGACGAGTTTCCATTGCCAAGGATAGATTCCTTAGTCGATGCAGCAGCTTCATCAGAGCTTATGAGTTTGCTGGATTGCTATTCAGGCTATCATCAAATCTGGATGAAGAAGGAGGATGAACCGAAAACCAGCTTCATAACCCCTAGTGGGACATATTGCTATCTTCGGATGCCTGAGGGGCTTAAAAATGCTGGAGGAAGCTTCAGCAGAATGACTCGAAGGTTCTCCATTCTCAGATAGGCAGGAATGTTCTAACTTATGTTGATAACATCATTGTAAAAAGCACGAAGCAAGATAACCACATTGTTGATTTACAGGAGACCTTCGCTAATTTTAGACAGGCTGGTTTAAAGCTGAATCCAGAAAAATGTGTCTTCGGAGTAAAGAAGGGGAAATTTCTTGGTTGCCTAGTTTCAACAAAGGGAATTGAGGCTAATCCAAGTAAAATCGAAGCTATACTTCGAATGGAACCACCAAGTACAAAAAAGGGGGCTCAAAGATTGACGGGAAGGCTGGCATCTCTCAACAGATTCATATCTAGATCAGCAGAGAGAAACTTACCATTCTTCGAAGTACTGAAGTTAGTCGAAGTCTTTCAATGGGGACCAGTCCAGCAGAAAGCCTTCGAAGAGTTGAAGCAATATTTGATAGATCTAACAACATTAACTCCACCAACGCCAGGGGCTCCTTTGTTATTATATGTGGCAGCTTCGCACTCAGCGGTAAGTGTAGCACTTGTCCAGGAGAAGCTTGAAGGACAAGTTAAGAGGCAGGCCCCAATATATTTCGTATCCGAGGTTCTTAGTTTATCGAAGAAAAATTATACAGAATTGGAGAAGGTACTGTATGCTGTTTTGATGGCCTCCAGGAAGCTTCGGCATTATTTTCAAGCTTATAACATAATTGTTCCTTCTTCGCAACCTCTGAAGGATATTATGAGAAACCGAGAAGCTACTGGAAGGATTGGAAAATGGGCTGCAGAGCTCAATGAATTTTGTATTGATTATGTTCATAGATCCTCGATTCAGTCCCAGGCGTTAGCAGACTTCATTGCTGACTGGACGCCAGGGGCTTAAGAGGAA
Source organism: Zea luxurians (assembly GCA_029449295.1). Lineage (NCBI taxonomy): Eukaryota > Viridiplantae > Streptophyta > Magnoliopsida > Poales > Poaceae > Zea > Zea luxurians. Next base: position 146,723 of record JAOPSE010000572.1, read on the forward strand.
GAAACAAATAAAGATGCCGAAGCATGGACAATGTTTTGCGATGGGTCTTGGGGAACCTTCGGAGCAGGAGCGGCTGCTGTGTTGGTTTCACCTTCCAAAGTTAAAACTTGTTATGCGGCAAGACTTGATTTTAGTTGCACAAATAATATCGCCGAATATGAAGCTCTGCTCTTGGGTCTTCGGAAGTTAAAGGCAATGGGAATCAGAAGGGCCATTCTTAAAACTGATTCTCAAGTAATTTCTGGTCATGTTGACAAGAGTTATAAAGCAAGAGACCCGAAGCTTGAAAAGTATCTAGATACAGTCCGAAGGATTGAGGATTCCTTCGAAGGTTTCTCTGTCAAAAATATTCCTCGTGGAGAAAATGAATACGCTGATCTATTGGCCAAGTCAGCAGCCCAGGGGCTGCCTATACCTTCGGAAGTATTTTTTGAAACAATAAAGGCACCTTCGGTTGAGCTTCTTGAAAGAGCAATCCTTAATATATCCCCTGTTTATAGCGAGGATTGGAGAACTGAGATCGTCTCTTTCCTTCAGGGTAATTTTCTTTCAGACGACGAAGCTTATAACAGGAGAATAGAAGCAAGAGCTCGACCATATGTCATAATAGAAGGGGAGTTATACAAGCATGGGGTCTGTTCCCCATTGCTCAAGTGTTTATCCAGATCCGAAGGTATAGAATTAATGAAGGAAATACATGCAGGCCTGTGTGGATCTCACATTGGATCTAGGCCCTTGCTCGGGAAAGTTTTTCGCCAAGGATTTTATTGGCCAAAGGCAGCTTCGGATGCAGCGGATATAGTCCAAAAGTGCGAAGGTTGTCAGAAATGTGCAAGAGATAAAAAACAACCTTCGTCTTTAACTCAATTAATACAACCCACTTGGGCGTTGCAGAGGTGGGGCCTTTATTTGCTAGGCCCATTACCACCAGCACAGGGGAACTTAAGATATGTAGTAGTGGCAGTGGAGTATTTTTCCAAATGGATTGAGGCAAAGCCCTTAGCCACAATAACTTCATTTACTATTCAAAAGTTTTTCTGGCAGAACATTGTTTGTCGCTTCGGAGTGCCGAAGGCCATTACTGTGGACAATGGGACACATTTGATTCTGAAGCCTTTAGAGAATTTTGTGATCAAATTGGCACGAAGATCCATTTTGCATCAGTTCGACACCCAGAGTCAAATGGACTTGTCGAAAGAGCTAATGGGATCATAATGACAGGAATAATGAAGTCAATCTTCAACCAGCCCAGGGGAAAATGGCCTGACGAGCTAATCAAAGAGGTATGGAGCCATAATACAACCACGTCAAGGTCAACAGGTTTTACGCCCTTTAAACTATTGTTCAGTGACGAAGCAATAACCCCAGAAGAGGCCAAAGCAGGATCAATAAGGATAGTAGCTTCGGCAGAAGGCAAAGATGAAGCTGATTGCTCTGTAGAAAAAGATGCTATTGAAGGGATTAGACTTCAAGCTGTGGAAAACATCAATAAATATCAAGCTGAAACAATAAAATGGCGTGATAGAAAAGTCAAGCTGAAGAACATTGAACCAGGACACTTGGTACTTCGAAGAGTAGCCAACCCTGAGACAGCAGGCAAATTACAGCTGAAGTGGGAAGGCCCCTTTTTGGTAGTATCTTCGTCAAGACCCGGCTCCTACAGATTGAAGGATATGGACGGCAACGACATTCCTAGATCATGGAATGCGGATGAGCTTCGACGATATTATGTTTAGCTTGATGTAATTTTTTTTATATATTCTTTTTCGTGGCACCCTTTTCCTTTCCAAAGGGGGAGAAAGGTTTTTAACGGGGCCACAACATGTAATTTTTCTTATTTCAATCTTATCAGAGTGATATCCCCCAAAAAAAGTAAATGTAAATGCAAAAGGAAAAAAGAAAAGGAAACAGGGAGAAGCTCAAAAGTCGTTCCTAAGGGAATGCAGGGCTTACAGCGAAAAATAAGCGCTGATTCCGCTGAAAGTAAAAGGCGAAGAAGCTCCTAAGGGAGGCTTACAGCGAAAAATAAGCGCTGATTCCGCTGAAAGTAAAAGGCGAAGAAGCTCCTAAGGGAGGCTTACAGCGAAAAATAAGCGCTGATTCTGCTGAATGTAAAAGGCGAAGAAGCTCCTAAGGGAGGCTTACAGCGAAAAGTCAACGCTGAAGGGCTATGATTATGTATTTTGATATTCATTTGCACAATACATCTCATCATATCATTTGCATTCATAAACATGCATTTAGACATATATAGAATCATCATTATACCGCACAAAAACACAGATGCTTCGGCGATGAGGAAAAACTCGAAGGAAAATTTTTTATGCTTCGTTGTGTACGAAAAGAAGGGAAGGTGTTTTTCGCCTTCGGCTCAAAAGAGAAGTTTCGTCCACAGCAAAGCAGCTTGTACGCAAATAGCAGAAATAAAATATATTACAAGGTATGTACAAATTTACATAAGTTGTTCCATAACTATATTACAAAAGTTTCTCCAGAATTTTTGCAGGAAAGTATATTGTAAACAACTATCAAGCTTCAGGCTAGGCTTCGTCGAACTTCAACTTCGTCATTCTCCAGCTTCGTCATCCTGCGTATATCAAACAGCAAAATAAGAAAGGTGCAAATTTCAAGAAGAAGGTAAAAGTAACAAAAACAAGTTTTTTACCGGCTTAAGATGACTTCGAGCTTCGTCACCCGCCATTTTTCGCCCGCCACCTACCCAGATCTGGGTCATGAATCTATTTCCAATGCTTCGGGCTAGGCTTGGGATATCTATCAGATCTGATGCTGACAAGCTGAAGTTTAGTCTGTTCACAATATTTCCATGCGTGCAGCCAGCCTTCAGAAAAGCGGTGGTCGTGCCCCGAGAAGCTACCAGGGCGCAGAAGTCGGCATGCCCACCAATAACTTCGTCAAGGGCATCAACCTCACCTTCAATATATTCTAACGTGCTGGCCAGATTATCAGCTGGTCCTCTTTTTTGGAGTAATTTCCAGGGATTTCATTACTCATTACTTCAATTGTATCGAGCCATTCTTGACACGGTGCTTTAAAATATTTCTTAAACTTATAATAATAGGGTAGTCGGACAAGCTCCCCTTCTTTCTTTTCTCCTTTAAGCTTCGGCATAGTCCACTCCTTCATAGTCGGAAATACTCTGAAGGCCAGAAATTCCTGCACTAAATCTCTAGTGCCAACGTGTTCTGCAATAATTTTGAATTCAGCCAGTGCGGCCCAAGTTGGACCTTCAGTTGTCATTCTACAACGGGGTCTCGTTTCTCCGAAGATCAGTTCAAGAGGGCTCTGTACTAGCTTCTCTCTGTCTTTGTTAACCTTAACATAAAATCATTCTGACTTCCAGCCTGCCGGCCATTTGCTTTGGTAGCTAATCACAGGAAATTTTGTGGTCTTCCGATAGGCAAAATTGTAACAACCAAAATTTTCGTGCAACCCATCCTTTCTGTCCTTAGTCTGGTAATGCAGCTCATGTACTCGACAGAAGCTGTCGGCAAATGGCTCCACCGCCTGGCTTCGGAGAGCCTAGATATAAACGCTAAGCCTGACAATGGCGTTAGGGGTCAGTTGGTGAAAATAGATCCCAAACCTTTGCAGCACATCAGAAATCATTCTATTCAAAGGAAATCTCAACCCATCCTTTAAAAAACTCTTGAAAATAACTATTTCATCCTTTTCTGGCTTCGGGGTAGTCTCCTCTCCCCCGAAGCGAAGTAGCTTCTTCTCATCTTCTCTGAAATAGCCCGCCTTTACCATTTTGGAGAAATCCGCCTTGGAGATAGTCGACTTCCCGAAGTCCAAATGGCTAGGCTTGCTCGGTACTGCGATATGGTAATCATCGTCAGAATCAGCTTCCTCAATATCTCCTCGTTCTGCTTCGGCAGCAGCTTGTTCTGTTTCGGCAGCAGCCTGTTCTGTTTCGGCAGTAAGGATTCTTTCCGAAGTCACCAATCCGGATTGCTGCATTGCTTCGAAGATAGGAACAGTCTCTGCACCTTCGACTTCGTCTCCCTCACGCTCAACTCTAGCAGTAGAGCGCAATCTGGCCATTCAATTTTGAATTTCTTGAAAGATTTCTCGGGAACTAAATAACCTCTTCTCCCGAAGCTTTCCTTCTGACGAAGTAGACACCAAATTGGAGCTTCGTCTGAATCTGAGAGTCGAGCTTCGGCTATGGTTAAAATTTTTGGCAGCAAAACAGTGCAATAGCAATGAATGCTGTGGTAACTTCACACCTACCTGACTGTTTATATAGTGCTGCAGGTAAGAAGGTGAATCGTCAGGATTTTTACACCAGGCAAACAGCTGCTCGCACCTGCTGCGCGGTGGGCCGCAAAGACCAAAATAGTGAACCTGCATGGTGGGACTGCTACGCGTTCGGAAACTGTATCGTTTCTCGACAACGAGCTCCGGGAAGGTGTTTTTTCGGACCTTCGGCTTCCTGAAGCCTAGGAGACTTTTCACGGATCAAGCTCGTTACGAAAAACGATCTAGCACCATGAAGGGGCTACTGTTGGGACCATGCTTCGTCACCGAAGGTCCTGCAGGAAGGAACAGTTTCGGTTGAAGCTGTCTGTACGTAATGCCGAAGGGTGCCGTCCATGAAGCTTCGGAGTTACAAACCGACTTAAAGATAGAATGACCTTTTAGTCCATAAGAGTTTGAGTCGATGTTGTAAACTTTTATGAGGGGTATGATTGTAATTGTTCACAGGCTGTGTCCTGTGCCTATAAATAGTGAACAGTATTCCTTTACTGTTCACGCATTCCTGTAATTGCAATCGCATCGCCCGGAAATTATCATTAGTCAAGACAGAGGTATAAATGTATTTAAATATTATGTTTAGACATTTAAGATTTATATAGCGTAACAAATGATGTCATTTATTTCCAATTTAACTATCTTTAATGCTTTATGTCCCGCGTTATTCCGCATTACCTTCGAGAATTAAATTACGAAGGTGATACTTTCGTAATTTTGTTATTATAACCTTCGTCCGAAGTTCATCGAATCCTCGGGGAAATAATGTTTCAGCGGACGAAGGACATCGATATTTAACATTTTAGGTTGCCTTGTTCTTAATTCATAGCATTTGAGAACAAGCCCCCAACACTAGGGGTGACATCAATCTCTTCTTTAATTGATCATAACTTTCTTGGCACTTCTCATCCCACTTAAAATCTCTTCCTTTCTCCAGCAGCAAGGTCATAGGCTTAGCAATCTTAGAAAATCCTTCGATAAATCTCCGATAATATCCTGCATGCCCCAAGAAACTCCGAATCTCAATGACGGTAGTGGGCACGCTCCATTCCATTATCTCCTTCACCTTAGCAGGATCCACTGCTATTCCTCCATTAGAAATAACATGTCCAAGGAATGGCACCTTGACAATCCAAAACTCGCACTTGCTAAACTTGGCATCGAGTTGATTATCTCGTAGCTTATGTAGCACCAACCTTAGATGTTCTTCATGATCACTTTCACTCTTAGAATAGATAAGAATATCGTCGATGAACACCACGACGAATCTATCCAAATACTCCATAAACACTTTATTCATCAAATTCATAAAATAAGCTGGTGCATTGGTTAATCCAAAAGACATAACAGTGAACTCATATAATCCATATCGGGTTGAGAAAGCCGTCTTAGGGATATCCGATGGTCTAATCTTCATCTAATGGTATCCCGATCGGAGATCAATCTTCGAGAATAACCTATCACCTCTCATCTGATCAAATAAATCCTCAATACGGGGCAATGGATACTTGTTCTTCACAGTAACATCATTAAGTGATCTATAGTCCACACACATCCGTTGCGATCCATCCTTCTTCTGTACAAATAACACCGGTGCTCCCCATGGTGAGGAACTCGGACGAATGTACCCCGCCTCCTGTAACTCAGTTAGTTGCTTCTTAAGTTCCTTTAATTTTTCTACGGCCATCCTATATGGTCGTTTAGAAATAGGGGCAGTCCCAGGTAAGAGATCAATGACAAACTCAACTTCCCTATCAGGTGGCATCCCTTGTAACTCCTCTGGAAAGACATCCGGAAAATCTCTAACCACACGAATGTTGTCACCAACAAACTCCTCAGGTATAAAGTATATAGCCCGTTTGGAAGAGGTGGTTACTGCAATTTGAACTTGAAATGTTTCTCCTTTAGGGCTAGTGAGTTCTATAGTACCTCTACCACATGCTATAATGGCCTTTGCCTTTCTTAACCATGACATACCAAGGATCAGATCTATACTGCTGGCCTCTAATATTATAGCAGTAGCTCCAAATTCTCTTCCCATAATTGTTAATGTCAATCTACATGTCATTTGATTTGCCTCAATAGTCCCTTTAGGTGTGATCACTATCATTGGTTTTCTCATATTTAGCAGTGGTATCTCATTTGTGCTGGCATATCGAGCAGACATGAATGAATGTGTAGCACCAGAATCAAATAATATGGTTGCAGGAATTGCATTAACGTAAAACATACCAAGTACGATGTCCGCACCATCAGGAGTAGTATCAACGCTGACTTGATTCACCCTGGCTATAGAATATCCCTTGCCGCGGGTGTACCAGAATTTCTCATCGGACAAGCATTAGCATAGTGCCCAATCTGACTGCACTTGAAGCATGTAGGGCCGGTCTTCTGTCCTGTAGACCTCGTCGGGGTGCTAGTGGGAGTAGCCTGACGAGTAGGAGGTGTCCGTGGAGATCCCTGTGAAGCATACTGAGTTGGGTGTGGTCCTCCTCCTAGACGAGTAGGTGTACCCTGTGGCAAAACGTAGCGGGGGCGAACACTGCTGCTACCCTGTCCCTGTGAGATAGCCTTCCTCTTCAAGTCTCCCAGTTGAACACGCTTGTGTTCAATAGCAAGAGCCTTATCCAGCAGCCTCTGAAATGATGTAAATGTGTGTGCCACCAGTGCATACTGTAGGGGTCCATTAAGTCCTTCAATAAAGTGCTCCTACTTTCTCTCATCCTCAGCAACCTCATCCGGAGCATATCTCGACATCTGAATGAATTTGTCTCTATACTCGCTAACAGACATGTTGCCTTGCTTCAATGACAGAAACTCCTTCTTTTTGATCTTCATCAATCTAGCTGGTATATGATAGTTTCTGAACTGTGTATTGAACTATGCCCATGTAATAATATCAGCAGCATCATGGGCAGCAGTATAAGAATCCCTCCAGTCAGCAGCAGGACCTGTCAGATGACCTGAGGCATAAAGAACTTTCTCCCGGTCTGAGCATGTAATACTCAAAATTGTATACAAGAAATACATGGTGATTTCCTTATTTTATGTGCCTCATTTGCATATTAAAAAGAACATACACAAAATTTAGAGATCAATTCAAACAGATGATAAAAATGCATCATGTTGGAGTTTATATGTTTGTGCATTAAAAAAAATAGTAATGATAAAAATAAGAAAATAATAATCCTAAAAGTTGGATTAAACCCTAAATAGAAATTAGGGTTTGGGAAATAAGAAAAGATAAAGGAGATGAATAATAAATAATATATATAAATAACTATCTACAGAATTTGTACCTCTAATATCACCAATATAATTTGTAATGATGAACCACAAAGGTTTGAATTAAATTTGAATTCAAATTGAATTTGAAAAGGGAGAAAAGAAAATAGAGAATAAAAAGGAAAAAAAATAAAAGGCTATTTAGGCCTCAGTACTCTAATTCGGCCCACTTCCGCTCCCACAGCGCACAGCCCATACTCCCACCAGGGGCGCTCACTTACGCCTGGGCCCCACTTTCCAGCCCCTTAGCCACCTCACGCTCGCGCTTCCCTCTGTCACTGCCATGTGGGACCGGGCAGTCAGCCCCTCGCATCGCGCGCTGCGCGTTCTCTCTGCGCCCCTTTCCGCTTCGTGTGTATGACGTGTAGGCCCCACTTACCAGTTGCTCCCTGCTTCGCGCGATTGTCGCCATGGCCGAACGGCCCCTGCTCAACAACCCGCGTGACTTCCCCGGGCGTCATGCGCTCGGTACCGAACCAACCGGCCTATATGACCGTGGAGTGAGCCGCCATCCCTGCTCTACCTGACAACCCGCAAGAAGCTCCAGCTCCGTCGAGTGTTAGTCGTCGCTGCGAGGGAGTAGTAGAGAGAGCGAGGTTCCCGCCACCGTGGTTTCGCGACTACGACGCTGGCACGGTCGGAGTTGTTTGCCTAAGTGCTTCTACGCGACCTCCGGTGTGTTCCCTCGGCCTCTGTTGGCGCGATTGAAGCTCTGCGCGCCGGTGATTGCTCGCTGTCGTCCGCTCACCGCCGTGGGGACGAACTGCACCGTGGCCAGCCTTCCCGACGCAATCATTCTCGGTGAGACATCTCCTCCATGATCGCCTAACCACCAATTTTATGTTCCACACATTTTTTCTCGAACTTAGTCACTGGGGCGGGGGAATTTAGGGTGTGTCGGTGAGTACGCCGCCATGGGCAGGGGGGCACATCCCCCCAGCTCAGTTCTGTTGGGGAGAAGAACGATGACGTGTGGCCGTTGATCTTTTATACAACGGTCGCGATTAGAACAGAGGGTACCGGTTGGGTTGGATCAACCTGCGCCGTTTGATCAAGATCCAACAAGCGGAGGCTGGTCTAGGTGTTTTAAATCTGGAACGTTTAAGTTTGATCGTAGGGCTAGTGTTGCGTACCGGTTCAGTGTAATGTTGCTCTAATCTGGAGCGTAGACCTGTGATTGGACGGCCAGAATACCACCGTACCCCTTCGCGGGTACACTTTACGAAAGAAACCTTATGTTTTTAGGATTTAGAACCCGCAGTCCTATGTAGCTATTCACTGAGTCATAGAATTCTTTCACAGAGACCCTTGGACTTTCTGAAAAATGAGGCCTAGTCCAGAGATGTTTAAAAATAGAGAAATAATATTAGAAATTCATTTTTAATACAAAAACAAATCTAGAAACTTGTAAAATTCATAGAAATTCCATTTTTGGTCCAAATTGAACCATTCCAATTTCTAAAATTTTGTAATAATATTCTCTACCATTTGGTGTCACTGTTTTGACATGAACTCAGTTAGAAAATTAATTTCTCATCTAATCCTATTTTAATCACATTAAACCTTAGGAAATTCATAACTTAAATTCTATAACTCCAAATTTAGTGATTCCAGTTCCTATGATTTCATTTTAATGTGTAGATTTTTACTGTATATTTTATTTGCATGTTGATGTGATGTTAATTTATGCTATACTATGTATGTATTGTGTTGATGCGAGTAGACGAGCAAGCCACTGTGGATTCTGAGGTTCAACAAGTAGAGATAGCTGAGCAGGAGCTCATTGAAGGCAAGTTGTGCCCTTGATCACTTACTTTTCCCAGCCATGTTCTTATTAATTTTAATGGTCTGCATAGGTTAATTTTGATGGGATCCTTTATGTTACCCCAGTTTTGGTTATCTTTATACCTTGTTCACCCCTGAAATATTTTTGGGTAGTACCTGCTATTGCTTTATGTGGATTTGGGTATGAAGATACACTATTCATGATTATTCTGTTATTATCTTGTTATTATTACTGTTCATGTTAAGATCATTAAATTAATGGGAACATGGAGCGACCACCCGGGAAAACAGTGCTACCACAAGGGTTTAATGGGACGCCCTTGGCTGATTAACTAGGAAAGCTAGTGGAGGTCTTCCTTACCCGAAAGGGGCAAGGGGCAGTAGGGGAGTGGTCAGTGTAGGGAGGTCCTTGGTTGATTTTGCTGCGATGGCGGTCAGGCAAGAACCCTGCACTGGAGCTTCCTATAAACTGTAGCGGGATTTCAGAAGCTAGTGGAACTTTGTAAAGGCCTCGTAGTGTTACCCAGCCTCGCCTCCTCGGTAGAGGTGTATGGGATTGGCCGTCTCTTGGCAGATGGGTAACATGACTTGTGGGTAAAGATGTGCCACCTCTGCAGAGTGTAAAACTAGTATACTAGTCGTGCTCACGGTCATGAGCGGCTCGGACCCTCACATGATTAACTTATGGAACTTAAACTTAATCTGTCATTTCATTGCATTTGGGATTATTTTATTATTACTTTTACTTATTATTACTATGGTTTGGTATTCACTTACACTTAGTAACCGCTAATAAAATTTTGACCAACTTATCAAAGCAATGCTCAGCTTCAGCCTTTATTTCATTGATCAGCCTTACACTTCATGAACTCCCACCTTTGGTGTGTTCATGCCACATTATTCCCCACAACTTGTTGAGCGATGAACATGTGTGAGCTCACTCTTGCTGTCTCACACCCCCCCCCCCACAGGAGAAGAACAGGTGGTCGAAGAGGAGCCGCCTAACACTGAGGCATTCGTTCTGATCTAGGTGGCGTTTCTCAGTTGACATTGGCGCCAACGATCCTTAGTTCGTTTTATATTTATTCTTTTACTTTGTAATAAGTCTTCCGCTATGTAATAAGAACTCTGATGTTTTGTGACATTTAGCTCTATACACTCTGTTATTATATATGTTGTCTTCATTGGCGCATGTATGAGATGCACCGGCTTTGTCCTTTAAAACCGGGTGTTACAGAAGTGGTATCAGAGGAAATGTTGATTGTAGGACGAAACCTAGATAGAAATGGACAAAACCCTTACCTACTTATCTTATTCTGATTCTTCTAAACTCACCTTACTCTGATTCTCTCTATACTTATCTGGATCCTGTCTCACCTTCTACTGTTCTACTCTGATTATTCTTATCTTCTGTATTCCAAGACAGGACGGATTTCATACCTTGGAATCCTACATTTATTACCTTCTTAAGAGATAGGGAACCTAAGACAAAAAATTAAAATTATTTTTCTCTATTAAAATTGTTGGTTGAATGTTCTGATGATCAATGCCGATTTGCTTCTTTGATTGATTGAAATAGTATAGACGGGCATCTTAGCATGTACCACCATAAGGTTATGAGTTAGCTTTAGTAGGTTACACACTTAGCTAATAAATCCCCCAAAGTAACATGCTTTGTAATTACTGCCTTGTCTACTATTCTCTTACCATATGTATCTAACTCAGATGGTCAATACCAGGAGGGGTGGTGGAATTGATTTGCCTCCTAATCGACACACTCAAAGGATATATAGACAACCTCAGCCACAGCCAGCAGAGATGAATCCTCCTAATCCTCCACCAGGCGGAGTTGATCCACTGGTTGCAGCTCAGATGGCGGTGATGCAGCAAATGGCGGACACTATGGCTGATATGCGTGCACAGATGCAGCAAGAACGCCAGGAGATGCATCAGGAAAGAGAAGATATACGCCAGGAGTTGCGCCAGGAGAGAGAGGAGATACGCCAGGAGAGAAGGGCGCAACAACAGCAGCTGCAACAACAACTTCAACAACAGCAGCAACAGCAACAAGTGCCATTGCCTCTACCACCACCACCAGTTCCACCTCGTGATAAGCACCGGGAGTTTATGAGTCATAAGCCACCGACCTTCGCCAGTTCGCCAGATCCACTTGATGCAGATGATTGGTTGAAGTCAATTGAGAAGATGCTCAACATCGCCCAATGCTCAGACCGGGAGAAAGTTCTTTATGCCTCAGGTCGTCTGACAGGTCCTGCTGCTGACTGGTGGGATTCTTATACTTCTGCCCATGATGCTGCTGATACTATTACTTGGGCAGAGTTCAGTACACAGTTCAGGAACTACCATATTCCAGTTGGTATGATAAAGATCAAGAAGAAGGAGTTTCTGTCATTGAAGCAAGGCAACATGTCAGTCAGCGAGTATAGAGACAAATTTATTCAGCTGTCGAGGTATGCTCCGGAGGAAGTTGCTGAGGATGAAAGAAAGCAGGAGCATTTTATTGAAGGACTTAATGGACCCTTGCAGTATGCACTGGTTGCACACACATTTCCAGCATTTTAGAGGCTACTGGATAAGGCTCTTGCTATTGAACACAAGCGTTTTCAACTGGGTGATTTGAAGAGGAAGGCTATCTCGCAGGGACAGGGTAGCAGCAGTGTTCGTCCCCGCTACGTACCGCCACAGGGTACACCGACTCGACCAGCAGGACCACGCCCAGTTCAGTATGCTCCACAGGGCTCTCCACGGACACCTACTCGTCAGGCCACTCCCACTGGCACCCCGACGAGGCCTACAGTACAGAAGACCGGCCCTACATGCTTCAAGTGCAGTCAGATTGGGCACTGCGCTAATGCTTGTCCTATGGGAAATTCTGGTACACCAGCTAAGAACAAGCAACAGACCCCTGGCAAGGGATATTCTATAGCCAGGGTGAATCAAGTCAGCGTTGATGATACTCCTGATGGTGGTGACATCATACTCGGTATGCTTTACATTAATGCCCTTCCTGCAACAATATTATTTGATTCTGGTGCTACACATTCATTCATGTCTGCTCGATATGCCAACACTAATGAGATACCCCTGCTAAATATGAGAAAACCAATGATAGTAATCACACCTAAAGGGCCTATTGAGGCGAATCAAATGACACGTAGATTGACATTATCAATTATGGGAAGAGAATTTGGAGCTACTACTATAATATTAGATGTCAGCAGTATAGATCTGATTCTTGGTATGTCATGGTTAAGGAAGGCAAAAGCCATTATAGCATGTGGTAGAGGTACTATAGAGCTCACTAGTCCTAAAGGAGAAACATTTCAAGTTAATATTGTAGTAACCACCTCATCCATGCGTGCAATGTTCTTTATACCCGAGGAGTTTGTTGGTGACAACATCCGGGTGGTTAGAGATTTTCCGGATGTCTTTCCAGAGGAGTTACCAGGGATGCCACCAGATAGGGAAGTTGAGTTTGTGATTGATCTTTTACCGGGAACTGCCCCTATTTCTAAGCGACCATATAGGATGACTGTAGAAGAACTGAAGGAGCTTAAGAAGCAGTTAACTGAGTTACAAGAAGCGGGGTATATTTGTCCGAGTTCCTCACCTTGGGGAGCACCAGTGTTATTTGTGCAGAAGAAGGATGGATCGCAACGGATGTGTGTGGACTATAGATCACTTAATGATGTCATGGTGAAGAACAAGTATCCATTACCCCGTATTGAGGATTTGTTTGATCAGATGAGAGGAGCCAGGGTATTCTCGAAGATTGATCTCCGATCGGGATACCATCAGATGAAGATTAGACCATCGGATATTCCTAAGACGGCTTTCTCGACCCGATATGGATTATACGAGTTTACTGTTATGTCATTTGGATTAACCAATGCACCAGCTTATTTCATGAATTTGATGAATAAGGTGTTTATGGAGTATTGGACAGATTCGTCGTGGTGTTCATCGACGATATTCTTATCTATTCTAAGAATGAAAGTGATCATGAACAACATCTAAGGTTGGTGCTACAGAAGCTGCGAGATAATCAACTCTATGCTAAGTTCAGCAAGTGTGAGTTTTGGATTGACAAGGTGCCATTCCTTGGTCATATTATTTCTAATGGAGGAATAGCAGTGGATCCTGCTAAAGTGAAGGAGATAATGGAGTGGAGAGTGCCCACTACAGTTACAGAGATTCGGAGTTTCTTGGGACTCGCAGGATATTATCAGAGATTTATTGAAGGGTTCTCTAAAATTGCTAAGCCTATGACCTCGCTTTTGGAGAAAGGGAGAGAATTCAAGTGGGATGAGAAATGCCAAGAGAGCTTTGATCAATTGAAGGAGAGGTTGATGTCGCCACCAGTATTGATTATGCCAGATCTACAGAAGGGATTTGACATTTATTGTGATGCATGTGGCCAAGGATTGGGATGTGTGCTCATGCAAGAAGGACATGTGATTGCCTATGCATCTCGTCAGTTGCGGAAACATGAATTGAACTACCCCACTCATGACTTGGAGCTGGCTGCCATTGTGCATGCACTTAAGATTTGGAGACACTACATTATGGGAACTAAGTGCCAAGTATACACGGATCATAAGAGTTTGAAGTACATATTCACTCAGAAGGATCTCAACCTTAGGCAACGCCGTTGGTTGGAGCTCATTAAGGATTATGATTTGGAGATTCACTATCACCCAGGCAAGGCAAATTTGGTTGCAGATGCCTTGAGTCGGAAGGAGCATGTTCACTCCGCTTTCATTGTCCAGCTACCTGATGAATTAGCAAAAGATTTTGAGAGGCTCAACCTGGGAATTGTTACACATACGGAAGGAGTTACCATTGAATTGGAACCTACCTTAGAGCAAGAAATTCGTAAAGGTCAGGTTGGTGATGCTAAGATTCAGGAGATCAAGGACCTGATAACAGAGGGTAGAGGCCCGGAGTTCACAGAGGATGAGCAAGGCACCATATGGTTCAAGAATCGGATCTGTGTTCCCGATATCGATAGTCTTCGGGAAACCATATTGAAGGAGGCACATGATTCAGTTTATTCTATTCATCCTGGGAGTACTAAGATGTATCAGGATTTGAAGCAAAAGTATTGGCGGTATGGACTAAAGAGAGATGTGGCTGCACATGTGGCTATGTGCGATGTATGCCAAAGAGTTAAGGCTGAACACCAGAGGCCAGCCGGACTACTGCATCCACTGAAGATACCTGAGTGGAAATGGGAAGAGATTGGCATGGACTTCATTGTTGGATTACCCCGCACGTCTGCTGGATATGATTCTATATGGGTGATTGTGAACAGGCTAACTAAAGTAGCCCACTTTATTCCAGTGAAGACCACGTATTCAGGAGCCAAGTTGGCAGAGTTGTACATGGCACGGATTGTATGCCTACATGGTGTGCCAAAGAAGATTGTGTCAGACCGGGGATCACAGTTTACCTCTCGATATTGGAAGAAGTTGCACGAGTCCTTGGATACAAGATTAAATTTTAGTTCGGCTTACCACCCACAGACTGATGGGTAGACTGAGAGGACTAACCAAGTGCTGGAAGATATGTTAAGAGCTTGTGCCCTTAAGCATGGTGGTAGTTGGGATAAGAGCTTGCCTTATGCTGAGTTCTCCTATAATAATAGCTATCAGGCCAGTTTGAAGATGTCACCGTTTGAGGCTTTATATGGCAGAAAGTGCAGGACTCCATTATATTGGGATTAAACTGGTGAAAGGCAGTTATTTGGACCTGAGATTATACAAGAAGCAGAGGAGCAAGTCCAGCAAATAAGGGAGAATTTGAGAACTGCGCAGTCAAGGCAGAAAAGCTATGCTGACACCCGGAGGAGACTGCTTGAGTTTATGGAGGGAGATTATGTCTATTTGAAGGTGTCACCACTCCGGGGTATGAGAAGATTCAAAGTTAAAGGAAAGTTGTCCCCTCGCTTTATTGGACCCTTCTTAATCTTAAAGCGAGTGGGAGAGGTTGCATACCAATTGGAGTTACCGGATCATCTTGCAGATGTTCATGATGTCTTTCATGTATCTCAGCTGAAGAAATGTCTCAGGGTGCCTGAGGAGCAGTTACCAATGGAGGACCTTAGTGTTCAAGATGATCTGACTTATGCTGAATACCCCATCAAGATTCTGGATACACTGACTCGTGTCACGAGGAATAAGGTTATAAAGTTGTGCAAAGTGCAATGGAGCCACCACGGTGAAGATGAAGCAACTTGGGAAAGAGAAGAAGAGCTTCGTATAGATTTTCCTCACCTTTTCCCTAGATCTTCCTAAATCTCGAGGATGAGATTATTTTTAAGGGGGGTAGGATTTGTAATACTCAAAATTGTGTACAAGAAATACATGGTGATTTCCTTATTTAATGTGCCTCATTTGCATATTAAAAAGAACATACACAAAATTTAGAGATCAATTCAAACAGATGATAAAAATGCATCATGTTGGAGTTTATATGTTTGTGCATTAAATAAAATAGTAATGATAAAAATAAGAAAATAATAATCCTAAAAGTTGGATTAAACCCTAAATTGAAATTAGGGTTTGGGAAATAAGAAAAGATAAAGGAGATGAATAATAAATAATATATACAAATAACTATCTACAGAATTTGTACCTCTAATATCACCAATATAATTTGTAATGATGAACCACAAAGGTTTGAATTAAATTTGAATTCAAATTGAATTTGAAAAGGGAGAAAAGAAAATAGAGAATAAAAAGGAAAAAAAATAAAAGGCTATTTGGGCCTCAGTACTCTAATTCGGCCCACTTCCGCTCCCACACCGCACAGCCCATACTCCCACCGCGGGCGCTCACTTACTCCTGGGCCCCACTTTCCAGCACCTTAGCCACCTCACGCTCGCGCTTCCCTCTGTCACTGCCATGTGGGACCGGGCAGTCAGCCCCTCGCATCGCGCGCTGCGCGTTCTCTCTGCGCCCCTTTCCGCTCCGTGTGTATGACGTGTAGGCCCCACTTACCAGTTGCTCTCTGCTCCGCGCGAAACAACCCGCGCGACTTCCCCGGGCGTCATGGGCTCTATACCGAACCAACCGGGCTATATGACCGTGGAGTGAGCCGCCATCCCTGGTCTACCTGACAACCCGCAAGAAGCTCTAGCTCCGTCGAGTGTTAGTCGTCGCTGCGAGGGAGTAGTAGAGAGAGCGAGGTTCCCGCCGTCGTGGTTTCGTGACTACGATGCTGGCACGGTCGGAGTTGTTGGCCTGAGTGCTTCTACGCGACCTCCGGTGTGTTCCCTCGGCCTCTGTTGGCGCGATTGAAGCTCTGCGCGCCGGTGATTGCTCGCTGTCGTCCGCTCGCCGCCGTGGGGACGAACTACAACGTGGCCAGCCTTCCCGACGCAATCATTCTCGGTGAGACATCTCCTCCGTGGTCGCCTAACCACCAATTTTATGTTCCACACATTTTTTCTCGAACTTAGTCACTGGGGCGGGGGAATTTAGGGTGTGTCGGTGAGTGCGCCGCCATGGGCAGGGGGGGCGCATCCCCCCCAGCTCAGTTCTGTTGGGGAGAAGAACGATGACGTGTGGCCGTTGATCTTTTATACAATGGTCGCGATTAGAATAGAGGGTACCGGTTGGGTTGGATCAACCTGCGCCGTTTGATCAAGATCCAACAAGCGGAGGCTGGTCTAGGTGTTTTAAATCTGGAACGTCCAAGTTTGATCGTAGGGCTAGTGTTGCGTACCGGTTCAGTGTAATGTTGCTCTAATCTGGAACGTAGACCTGTGATTGGACGGCCAGAATACCACCGTACCCCTTCGCGGGTACACTTTACGAAAGAAACCTTATGTTTTTAGGATTTAGAACCCGCAGTCCTATGTAGCTATTCACTGAGTCATAGAATTCTTTCACAGAGACCCTTGGACTTTCTGAAAAATGAGGCCCAGTCCAGAGATGTTTAAAAATAGAGAAATAATATTAGAAATTCATTTTTAATACAAAAACAAATCTAGAAACTTGTAAAATTCATAGAAATTCCATTTTTGGTCCAAATTGAACCATTCCAATTTCTAAAATTTTGTAATAATATTCTCTACCATTTGGTGTCACTGTTTTGACATGAACTCAGTTAGAAAATTAATTTCTCATCTAATCCTATTTTAATCACATTAAACCTTAGGAAATTCATAACTTAAATTCTATAACTCCAAATTTAGTGATTCCAGTTCCTATGATTTCATTTTAATGTGTAGATTTTTACTGTATATTTTATTTGCATGTTGACGTGATGTTAATTTATGCTATACTATGTATGTATTGTGTTTATGCGAGTAGACGAGCAAGCCACTATGGATTCTGAGGTTCAACAAGTAGAGATAGCTGAGTAGGAGCTCATTGAAGGCAAGTTGTGCCCTTGATCACTTACTTTTCCCAGCCATGTTCTTATTAATGTTAATGATCTACATAGGTTAATTTTGATGGGATCCTTTAGGTTACCCCAGTTTTGGTTATCTTTATACCTTGTTCACCCCTGAAATATTTGTGGGTAGTACCTGCTATTGCTTTATGTGGATTTGGGTATGAAGATACACTATTCATGATTATTCTGTTATTATCTTGTTATTATTACTGTTCATGTTAAGATCATTAAATTAATGGGAACATGGAGCGACCACCCGGGAAAACAGTGCTACCACAAGGGTTTAATGGGACGCCCTTGGCTGATTAACTAGGAAAGCTAGTGGAGGTCTTCCTTACCCGAAAGGGGCAAGGGCAGTAGGGGAGTGGTCAGTGTAGGGAGGTCCTTAGTTGATTTTGCTGCGATGGCGGTCAGGCAAGAACCCTGCACTAAAGCTTCCTATAAACTGTAGCGGGATTTCTGAAGCTAGTGGAACTTTGTAAAGGCCTCGTAGTGTTACCCTGCCTCGCCTCCTCGGTAGAGGTGTATGGGATTGGCCGTCTCTTGGCAGATGGGTGTAACACCTACTTTGTAAGTGCTAGGAATAATATCAATAGAGAAACATTTTCTCTTTATGTGAGTTTGATCTTTATGCACCATCATATAAGAACACCATGTCCAAGAACAATTAATAAAAGACATGCTACTAAATTGTTGCATCAAGCTGGATATTTTATTTGTGTGTGCATTTGGTGACAACATAGAAATAAAATGACAATGAGAAGAGGATTAGAGGAAAAAGGAGAAAGAAAGAAAGAAATAATATAAAATGTAAAACAAAATTTATAAATACACAAACTCAACCATACTGGTATGATTGAAATTTATCTATAATTTGAGTACAAATTCAAAGTCATACTTGGAATTCAAATTGGGAATTGAAAAATAAAAAGAAAAGAAAACAGAAAAACAGAAAATATAAAAAGAAAAGGAATACTATACCTAACTAGGCCGGCTACCTCCTATTCAGCCCACTGGGAATTCCCCTCCCGCGCGGCCCAGGGCACCTTACCGCGCTCGCTCCTCCCCTCGCTGACGGGCGGGGCCCACTTGTCAGCCTCCAACCGCACTCACGGTCGCCACGCCCTCTGTCTCGCGGGACCCGCGGGCCAGGCTCACACCGCATCACGTATCCCGGGTATCGCTGCCTCGTGGGGCCCAGATGTCGGCCGCGATATGTACTCCGCAGCCCACGTCTCCGTTCCTGTGAATCACTCTCGCGCTCCTCTGTGTCACTGGCAGTGGCCCCCACATGTCATAGTCGTCCTCATCCCCTTCGCGACTACCTAACACCTCCGCATCTGCCGCGCCGACTCTACCGGATCCGCGCCACGATTTCCGTTAGAGACCCAGGGCTATATGGGGGGGAAGAGAACCCGGCCACGTCGCTGTGACACCCTCGGGAATCTCCCCTCGTTCACCACCTCGAGCCGCCAGCAGAGAAGCCGGATTAGGGAGAGAGAGCCACCGCAGCCACGCTCGTGCACTATTGCCATACCCATCCGCTGCGCATCGGAGATCGACCAGGGAGCATCGCTGGGTCGTGGCGGACCCGTCGGTGGCGGAGTTTGGGACGTTGGGATCCCCGGCGACGCGCGAATTTCTCATCGGAGACCCGCGGTCGCGCAACCTCGTGGCCGAGCTACCATTGCCGCCAATCCTAGGTAATTGATCCCCCATCGAGTTCGCCATTCTCTTAATTTCATTTTGCACCTGAGATGCGTAGACATTGTGTACCAATTCACACGATTGGCATCTCTGCCATGGCGCCGCCGCGCGCGGGTGTATCCCGGTGGCCGGAGTTGGGCGGGGGTCGGCCGGAATTCGTGTGCCGTCGGTTCGGCGATGAACGGCTAAGATTAGATCAGGGCGTACCCTTTCGCGTGATCGATCGGGACCGTTAGATCGGATCGGTCGGTTCTGGGTGGCCCGAGCTACATTAAATCTGGACCGTAGATCTCCAATCCAACGTTGGGCGCTGCGTACCGCTTCGGGGTGAGTTAGATTTAATCTGCGCCCTGGAATTCTAATCGGACGGCCCAGATTGCACCGTACCCCTTCGCGGGTAATTTTTGTTAAAGAGTCCCTGTAGTTTATAGGAATCAACCCGCGGTCCTTGTGCGACTGTTCTCTGTGTCTGGGGCGACTTACACCGAGCCCCCTGGGTTTTCCAGGAATTGACGCCCAGTCCAGAGATCGTTTAAATTGAATAAAAGAAATAGAAAATAGATTTTTAATAGGAAAATAATTGCTAGAACTTTATAAATTCATAGAAAATCCATACTTGGTCCAAATTGATCCATTCCAGTTCCTAAAATTTTGTAATTTTATTCTCTAGCACTTAGTGTCTCTGTTTTGGCATAAAAACAGTAAGGAAATTTATTTATCACTTAATCCTATTTAAAGCACATAAAACCTTTGAAAATGCATAACTTAAAATCTATAATTCAGAAAATTATGATTTCTGTTCCTAGGATTTTTTTTTAATATGTAGATTATTACTGTGTATTTTGTTTATATGCTTGGTGTAATGTTAATTTCTCCATATGCACTGTGCTTGTTTGTATTGTGGCGAGTAGAAGAGCCCGTTGCTGAGGATACTGGTGAGCAGCAGGTTGAAGTAGCTGAGCAGGAGCTCATTGAAGGCAAGTTGTGCCCTTGACCACTTTTTACCCAATAATGTTCTTTAATGTCACTTATCCATGCATAGGTTAATTTTGATGGGACCCAATAGGTCACCCTAGATTGCTTATCTCATTACCTTGTTTACCCCTGAATCACTTGGGTAGTTTGCTATTGCTTTATATGGTTTTGGGATAATCATTTATTACCTCTATGTTCCAATTCTTGTTGTTATTCTGTTTATGTTCATGTTGTTATCATTAATGTTAATTGGAACATAGAGCTTAACTTGAGTAACACGTGCCACCACAAGGGAGGAATGGGACCCCTTGGCTGACTAATTAGGAAAGCTAGTGGAAGACTACCTTACCCGAAAGGGGCAAGGGCAGTAGGGGAGAGGTCAGTGCGGGGAGGTCCCTGGTTGATTTTGCTGGGATGGCAGTCAGCCAGGAACCCTGTACTGGATCTTCCTATAAACTGTAGCGGGTTTTCGGAAGCTAGTGGAACTTTGTAAAGGCCTCGTAGTGTTGCCCTGCCTCGCTTCCTAGGTAGAGGTGTATGGGATTCATGACCCCTTGGCAGATGGGTAACATGACTTGTGGGTAAAGGGTACAACCTCTGCAGAGTGTAAAACTGGTATACTAGCCGAGCTCACGGTCATGAGCAGCTCAGGACTCTCTGATGTTTAAATTATGGAACTTAAATTCAATTTTGTCATTTGCATTGCATGGGTTTGTTATTAATTTTGTTCTATTACTTTACTTATGGTTTGGTATTTACTTACACTTAGTAATTGCTAATAAAATTTTGACCAACTACTTAAAAGCAATGCTCAGCTTTAACCCCTGTCTTTGATTAAGCCTTACACATCCCATGAACTCACACCTTTGTGAGTTTATGTCCACTGGTTCCCCACAACTTGTTGAGCTATGATCATGTGTGAGCTCACCCTTGCTGTCTCACACCCCCCCACAGGAGATGATCAGGTGGTTCAGGAGGAGCCGCCTAACACGGAGGAGTTCGATCTGATCTAGGTGGCGTTTCCCAGTCGACATTGGCGCCGACGATCCTTAGTTCATTTTATCTTTATTATTTTAGTTTGTAATAAGTCTTCCGCTATGTAATAAATACTCTGATGTTTTATGACATTTATCTCTATACACTCTGTTATTATATATGTTGTCTTCTTGGCGCATGTATGAGATGCACCCGGCTTTGTTCTTTAAAACCGGGTGTTACAGAAGTGGTATCAGAGGAAATGTTGACTGTAGGACGAGACCTAGATAGAAATGGACAAACCCTTACCTACTTATCTCATTCTGATTCATTCTACACTTACCTTACTCTGATTCTTTCTACACTTATCTTGATCCTGTCTCACCTTCTACTGTTCTACTCTGATTATTCTTACCTTTTCTACTCTAAGACAAGATGGATTTCACACCTTGGAATCCTATGACTATGATCTTTCTAAGAGATAGGGAACCTAAGACAAAATTAAAACTATTTTCTCTATTAAAAATGTTGTTTGATTGTGCTGATGCTAAATGCCTGATTTGCTTCTTCGATTGATTGAATTACTATAGATGGACATCTTAGTATGTACCACCATAAGGTATTGAATTAGCTAGGATAGGTGAAATATTAATCTGCTTAGCTAATAAATCCCCCAAAGTAACCTGATTTGTAAATACCTGCCTTGTCTACTATTTTCTTACCATATGTATCTAACTCAGATGGTCAATACCAGGAGGGGTGGTGGAATTGATTTGCCTCCTAACCAACACACTCGAAGACAACCCCAGCCACAGCCTGCAGGGATGAATCCTCCTAATCCTCCACCAGGCGGAGTTGACCCACTGGTTGCTGCTCAGATGGCGGTGATGCAGCAAATGGCGGACACCATGGCTGATATGCGTGCCCAGATGCAACAAGAACGCCAGGAGATGCGTCAGGAAAGAGAAGACATACGCCAGGAGTTGCGCCAGGAGCGAGATGAGATACGCCAGGAGAGGAGGGCACAACAACAACAGCTGCAACAGCAAATGCAACAACAACAGCAACAAGTACCACTGCCTCCACCACCACCACCACCAGTTCCACCTCGTGATAAGCACCGGGAGTTTATGAGTCATAAGCCACCTACATTCGCTAGCTCACCTGATCCACTCGACGCGGATGATTGGCTGAAAGCAATTGAGAAGATGCTGAATATTGCACAATGCACTGACCGGGAGAAGGTTTTATATGCTTCTGGACGTCTGATTGGTCCTGCTGCTGACTGGTGGGATTCTTATACTGCTGCCCACGATGCTGCTGATACTATTACCTGGGCAGAGTTCAGTACGCAGTTCAGGAACTACCATATTCCAGCTGGGATGATAAAGATCAAGAAGAAGGAATTTCTGTCGCTGAAGCAAGGAAGTATGTCAGTCAGCGAGTACCGCGACAAGTTTATTCAGTTATCCAGATATGCCCCTGAAGAAGTTGCTGAAGACGAGAGGAAGCAAGAGCATTTCATTGAAGGACTTAATGGACCACTGCAGTATGCTCTTGTGGCACACACATTTCCATCATTTTAGAGGCTGCTTGATAAGGCACTGGCTATTGAACACAAGCGTGTTCAACTGGGAGATTTGAAGAGAAAGGCCATATCTCAAGGACAAGGAAGCAGCAGTGTTCGTCCTCGCTACAGTTCACCACAGGGTACACCGACTCGACCCGGAGGACCACGCCCAGTTCAGCAGTCACCACTGAGGACTCCACCTCCTCGGCAGGCTACCCCAACTGGCACCCCGACGAAGTTTTCAGGACAGAGTCCGGGCACTCAATGTTTCAAGTGTGGGAAGATTGGTCATTATGCAAATGTCTGCCCACAGAGGATTGCTGCTACTCCAGTTCAGAACAAGCAACAGACCCCTGACAAGGGATATTCTATTGCCAAGGTTAATCAAGTCAGCGTTGATGCTACTCCGGATGGAGGGGACCTCGTAATTGGTATGTTTTATGTTAATGCAATTCCTGCAACCATATTATTTGATTCTGGTGCTACACATTCATTCATGTCTGCTAGATATGCCAACACAAATGAAATACCACTGCTAAATATGAGAAAACCCCTGATAGTAATTACACCTAAAGGGCCTGTTGAGGCGAATCAAATGACACGTAGATTGACATTAACCATTATGGGTAGAGAATTTGGAGCTACTGCTATAATATTGGAGTCAAGCAGTATAGATTTGATCCTTGGTATGTCATGGCTAAGAAAGGCAAAGGCCGTTATAGCATGTGGTAGAGGTACCGTAGAACTCACTACTACTAGAGGAGAAAGGTTTCAAGTTAATATTGTAGTAACCTCCTCATCCATGCGTGCAATGTTCTTTATGCCTGAGGAGTTTGTTGGTGACAATATCCGGGTGGTTAGAGATTTTCCGGATGTCTTTCCAGAGGAGTTACCAGGAATGCCACCTGATAGAGAAGTTGAGTTTGTTATTGACCTCTTACCTGGAACCGCCCCTATTTCTAAACGGCCATATAGGATGTCCGTAGAGGAGTTGAAGGAACTTAAGTAGCAGTTAACTGAGTTACAAGAGGCTGGGTACATTCGTCCGAGTTCCTCACCTTGGGGAGCATCGGTCTTGTTTGTACAGAAGAAGGATGGATCGCAACGGATGTGTGTGGATTATAGATCTCTTAATGATGTTACGGTGAAGAACAAGTATCCGTTGCCCCGTATTGAAGATTTATTTGATCAGATGAGAGGTGCAAGAGTATTTTCGAAGATTGATCTCCGATCGGGATACCATCAGATGAGGATTAGACCATCGGACATTCCCAAGACGGCGTTCTCGACTAGATATGGATTATATGAGTTTACTGTTATGTCGTTTGGATTAACCAATGCGCCAGCTTATTTTATGAACTTAATGAACAAGGTGTTTATGGAGTACTTGGACAGATTCGTCGTGGTGTTCATCGACGATATTCTCATTTATTCTCAGAGTGATAATGATCATGAGGAACATCTGAGGTTGGTGCTACAGAAGCTACGAGATAATCAACTCTATGCCAAGTTCAGCAAGTGCGAGTTTTGGATTGGCGAAGTGCCATTTCTTGGTCATATTATTTCTAATGGAGGAATAGCAGTGGACCCTGCTAAAGTTAAGGAGATAATGGAGTGGAGAGTACCCACTACAGTTACTGAGATTCGGAGTTTCTTGGGATTAGCAGGCTACTATCGGAGATTTATTGAAGGATTCTCTAAGATTGCTAAGCCCATGACAGCGCTTTTGGAGAAAGGAAAAGAATTTAAGTGGGACGAGAAGTGTCAAGACAGCTTTGATCAATTGAAGAAAAGATTGATGTCGCCACCAGTGTTGGTTATGCCGGACCTACAGAAAGGATTTGACATCTATTGCGATGCATGTGGCCAAGGCTTAGGATGTGTGCTCATGCAAGAAGGACATGTGATTGCTTATGCTTCTCGTCAGTTGCGGAGACATGAATTGAACTACCCTACTCATGACTTGGAATTGGCAGCCGTTGTGCATGCACTTAAGATTTGGAGACATTATATCATGGGGACCAAGTGCCAAGTATATACGGATCATAAGAGTTTGAAGTATATATTCACTCAAAAGGATCTCAACCTTAGGCAACGCCGTTGGTTAGAGCTTATTAAGGATTACGATTTGGAGATTCACTATCACCCGGGCAAGGCAAATTTGGTTGCAGATGCCTTGAGTCGCAAGGAGCATGTTCATTCAGCTATTGTTGCCCAGCTACCCGATGAGATTGTTGAGGACTTCAGGAGACTTAACCTGGGGATAGTTGCTCATACTGAAGGAGTTACTATTGATGTGGAACCTACTTTGGAGCAAGAGATCCGCAAAGGACAAATTGGTGATGCTAAAATAAAAGAGATTAAGGATCTGATTACTGAAGGTCGAGTTCTAGAATTCACGGAAGATGAGCAGGGCACCGTATGGTTCAAGGACAGGATGTGTGTTCCTGATGTTAAAAGCCTGCGAGAGACTATTTTAAAGGAGGCCCATGACTCGGATTATTCTATTCATCCTGGTAGTACCAAGATGTATCAGGATTTGAAACGGAAATATTGGTGGTATGGATTGAAAAGAGATGTAGCTGCACATGTGGCTATGTGCGATGTATGTCAAAGAGTTAAGGCTGAACATCAGAGGCCAGCTGGACTATTGCATCCACTGAAGATACCCGAGTGGAAATGGGAAGAGATTGGTATGGATTTCATCACTGGATTGCCTCGCACCCAGAAAGGATATGATGCTATATGGGTGATTGTGGATAGATTGACTAAAGTGGCTCACTTTATTCCTGTCAAGACTACTTATAAAGGTTCTCAGCTAGCAGAGTTATATATGGCTCGGATTGTGTGTTTGCATGGAGTACCAAAGAAGATCGTGTCTGATCGAGGTTCGCAGTTTACCTCAAGGTTTTGGAGAAGCTTTCATGAGAATATGAGTACAAAGTTGAATTTTAGTACAGCTTATCACCCTCAGACGGATGGACAGACTGAAAGGACTAATCAAGTATTGGAGGATATGTTGAGAGCATGTGCCCTTCAGCATGGAGGAAGTTGGGATAGGAGTCTGCCTTATGCTGAATTCTCGTATAATAATAGTTACCAGGCCAGTCTGAAGATGTCACCTTTTGAAGCTTTATATGGGAGGAAGTGCAGGACTCCTTTGTATTGGGATCAGACTGGAGAAAGACAGTTCTTTGGGCCTGAACTGATTCAAGAAGCAGAAGAACAAGTTCGTATAATTCGAGAGAATTTGAGAGTGGCTCAAACCAGGCAAAAGAGCTATGCTGATAATAGAAGAAGGCCACTGGAATTTGAAGGAGATTATGTGTATCTCAAGGTGTCACCACTTCGTGGTATGAGGAGATTTAAAGTTAAGGGCAAATTGTCCCCTCGCTACATTGGACCATTCCTGATCTTTAGAAGAGTTGGGGAGATGGCATACCAACTCGAGTTACCTGCTAGTCTATCGGATGTGCATAATGTGTTCCATGTGTCTCAACTTAAGAAGTGTCTCCGTGTTCCTGAGGAACAGTTACCCATGGAAGAGCTCAGTGTTCAAGGTGATTTGACTTACACGGAGTACCCGATCAAGATTTTGGATACTTTGACTCGAGTTACAAGGAATAAGGTGATAAAGATGTGCAAAGTTCAATGGAGTCACCACAGTGAAGATGAAGCAACTTGGGAAAGAGAAGAAGAGCTTCGCATAGATTTTCCCCACCTTTTCTCTAGTTCTTCTTAAATCTCGAGGACGAGATTATTTTTAAGGGGGGTAGGATTTGTAACACCTACTTTGTAAGTGCTAGGAATAATATCAATAGAGAAACATTTTCTCTTTATGTGAGTTTGATCTTTATGCACCATCATATAAGAACACCATGTCCAAGAACAATTAATAAAAGACATGCTACTAAATTGTTGCATCATGCTGGATATTTTATTTGTGTGTGCATTTGGTGACAACATAGAAATAAAATGACAATGAGAAGAGGATTAGAGGAAAAAGGAGAAAGAAAGAAAGAAATAATATAAAATGTAAAACAAAATTTATAAATACACAAACTCAACCATACTGGTATGATTGAAATTTATCTATAATTTGAGTACAAATTCAAAGTCATACTTGGAATTCAAATTGGGAATTGAAAAATAAAAAGAAAAGAAAACAGAAAAACAGAAAATATAAAAAGAAAAGGAATACTATACCTAACTGGGCCGGCTACCTCCTATTCAGCCCACTGGGAATTCCCCTCCCGCGCGGCCCAGGGCACCTTACCGCGCTCGCTCCTCCCCTCGCTGACGGGCGGGGCCCACTTGTCAGCCTCCAACCGCACTCACGGGCGCCACGCCCTCTGTCTCGCGGGACCCGCGGGCCAGGCTCACACCGCATCACGTATCCCGGGTATCGCTGCCTCGTGGGGCCCAGATGTCGGCCGCGATATGTACTCCGCAGCCCATGTCTCCGTTCCTGTGAATCACTCTCGCGCTCCTCTGTGTCACTGGCAGTGGCCCCCACATGTCATAGTCGTCCTCATCCCCTTCGCGACTACCTAACACCTCCGCATCTGCCGCGCCGACTCTACCGGATCCGCGCCACGATTTCCGTTAGAGACCCAGGGCTATATGGGGGGGGAAGAGAACCCGGCCACGTCGCTGTGACACCCTCGGGAATCTCCCCTCGTTCACCACCTCGAGCCGCCAGCAGAGAAGCCGGATTAGGGAGAGAGAGCCACCGCAGCCACGCTCGTGCACTATTGCCATACCCATCCGCTGCGCATCGGAGATCGACCAGGGAGCATCGCTGGGTCGTGGCGGACCCGTCGGTGGCGGAGTTTGGGACGTTGGGATCCCCGGCGACGCGCGAATTTCTCATCGGAGACCCGCGGTCGCGCAACCTCGTGGCCGAGCTACCATTGCCGCCAATCCTAGGTAATTGATCCCCCATCGAGTTCGCCATTCTCTTAATTTCATTTTGCACCTGAGATGCGTAGACATTGTGTACCAATTCACACGATTGGCATCTCTGCCATGGCGCCGCCGCGCGCGGGTGTATCCCGGTGGCCGGAGTTGGGCGGGGGTCGGCCGGAATTCGTGTGCCGTCGGTTCGGCAATGAACGGCTAAGATTAGATCAGGGCGTACCCTTTCGCGTGATCGATCGGGACCGTTAGATCGGATCGGTCGGTTCTGGGTGGCCCGAGCTACATTAAATCTGGACCGTAGATCTCCAATCCAACGTTGGGCGCTGCGTACCGCTTCGGGGTGAGTTAGATTTAATCTGCGCCCTGGAATTCTAATCGGACGGCCCAGATTGCACCGTACCCCTTCGCGGGTAATTTTTGTTAAAGAGTCCCTGTAGTTTATAGGAATCAACCCGCGGTCCTTGTGCGACTGTTCTCTGTGTCTGGGGCGACTTACACCGAGCCCCCTGGGTTTTCCAGGAATTGACGCCCAGTCCAGAGATCGTTTAAATTGAATAAAAGAAATAGAAAATAGATTTTTAATAGGAAAATAATTGCTAGAACTTTATAAATTCATAGAAAATCCATACTTGGTCCAAATTGATCCATTCCAGTTCCTAAAATTTTGTAATTTTATTCTCTAGCACTTAGTGTCTCTGTTTTGGCATAAAAACAGTAAGGAAATTTATTTATCACTTAATCCTATTTAAAGCACATAAAACCTTTGAAAATGCATAACTTAAAATCTATAATTCAGAAAATTATGATTTCTGTTCCTAGGATTTTTTTTAATATGTAGATTATTACTGTGTATTTTGTTTATATGCTTGGTGTAATGTTAATTTCTCCATATGCACTGTGCTTGTTTGTATTGTGGCGAGTAGAAGAGCCCGTTGCTGAGGATACTGGTGAGCAGCAGGTTGAAGTAGCTGAGCAGGAGCTCATTGAAGGCAAGTTGTGCCCTTGACCACTTTTTACCCAATAATGTTCTTTAATGTCACTTATCCATGCATAGGTTAATTTTGATGGGACCCAATAGGTCACCCTAGATTGCTTATCTCATTACCTTGTTTACCCCTGAATCACTTGGGTAGTTTGCTATTGCTTTATATGGTTTTGGGATAATCATTTATTACCTCTATGTTCCAATTCTTGTTGTTATTCTGTTTATGTTCATGTTGTTATCATTAATGTTAATTGGAACATAGAGCTTAACTTGAGTAACACGTGCCACCACAAGGGAGGAATGGGACCCCTTGGCTGACTAATTAGGAAAGCTAGTGGAAGACTACCTTACCCGAAAGGGGCAAGGGCAGTAGGGGAGAGGTCAGTGCGGGGAGGTCCCTGGTTGATTTTGCTGGGATGGCAGTCAGCCAGGAACCCTGTACTGGATCTTCCTATAAACTGTAGCGGGTTTTCGGAAGCTAGTGGAACTTTGTAAAGGCCTCGTAGTGTTGCCCTGCCTCGCTTCCTAGGTAGAGGTGTATGGGATTCATGACCCCTTGGCAGATGGGTAACATGACTTGTGGGTAAAGGGTACAACCTCTGCAGAGTGTAAAACTGGTATACTAGCCGAGCTCACGGTCATGAGCAGCTCAGGACTCTCTGATGTTTAAATTATGGAACTTAAATTCAATTTTGTCATTTGCATTGCATGGGTTTGTTATTAATTTTGTTCTATTACTTTACTTATGGTTTGGTATTTACTTACACTTAGTAATTGCTAATAAAATTTTGACCAACTACTTAAAAGCAATGCTCAGCTTTAACCCCTGTCTTTGATTAAGCCTTACACATCCCATGAACTCACACCTTTGTGAGTTTATGTCCACTGGTTCCCCACAACTTGTTGAGCTATGATCATGTGTGAGCTCACCCTTGCTGTCTCACACCCCCCCACAGGAGATGATCAGGTGGTTCAGGAGGAGCCGCCTAACACGGAGGAGTTCGATCTGATCTAGGTGGCGTTTCCCAGTCGACATTGGCGCCGACGATCCTTAGTTCATTTTATCTTTATTATTTTAGTTTGTAATAAGTCTTCCGCTATGTAATAAATACTCTGATGTTTTATGACATTTATCTCTATACACTCTGTTATTATATATGTTGTCTTCTTGGCGCATGTATGAGATGCACCCGACTTTGTTCTTTAAAACCGGGTGTTACAGAAGTGGTATCAGAGGAAATGTTGACTGTAGGACGAGACCTAGATAGAAATGGACAAACCCTTACCTACTTATCTCATTCTGATTCATTCTACACTTACCTTACTCTGATTCTTTCTACACTTATCTTGATCCTGTCTCACCTTCTACTGTTCTACTCTGATTATTCTTACCTTTTCTACTCTAAGACAAGATGGATTTCACACCTTGGAATCCTATGACTATGATCTTTCTAAGAGATAGGGAACCTAAGACAAAATTAAAACTATTTTCTCTATTAAAAATGTTGTTTGATTGTGCTGATGCTAAATGCCTGATTTGCTTCTTCGATTGATTGAATTACTATAGATGGACATCTTAGTATGTACCACCATAAGGTATTGAATTAGCTAGGATAGGTGAAATATTAATCTGCTTAGCTAATAAATCCCCCAAAGTAACCTGATTTGTAAATACCTGCCTTGTCTACTATTTTCTTACCATATGTATCTAACTCAGATGGTCAATACCAGGAGGGGTGGTGGAATTGATTTGCCTCCTAACCAACACACTCGAAGACAACCCCAGCCACAGCCTGCAGGGATGAATCCTCCTAATCCTCCACCAGGCGGAGTTGACCCACTGGTTGCTGCTCAGATGGCGGTGATGCAGCAAATGGCGGACACCATGGCTGATATGCGTGCCCAGATGCAACAAGAACGCCAGGAGATGCGTCAGGAAAGAGAAGACATACGCCAGGAGTTGCGCCAGGAGCGAGATGAGATACGCCAGGAGAGGAGGGCACAACAACAACAGCTGCAACAGCAAATGCAACAACAACAGCAACAAGTACCACTGCCTCCACCACCACCACCACCAGTTCCACCTCGTGATAAGCACCGGGAGTTTATGAGTCATAAGCCACCTACATTCGCTAGCTCACCTGATCCACTCGACGCGGATGATTGGCTGAAAGCAATTGAGAAGATGCTGAATATTGCACAATGCACTGACCGGGAGAAGGTTTTATATGCTTCTGGACGTCTGATTGGTCCTGCTGCTGACTGGTGGGATTCTTATACTGCTGCCCACGATGCTGCTGATACTATTACCTGGGCAGAGTTCAGTACGCAGTTCAGGAACTACCATATTCCAGCTGGGATGATAAAGATCAAGAAGAAGGAATTTCTGTCGCTGAAGCAAGGAAGTATGTCAGTCAGCGAGTACCGCGACAAGTTTATTCAGTTATCCAGATATGCCCCTGAAGAAGTTGCTGAAGACGAGAGGAAGCAAGAGCATTTCATTGAAGGACTTAATGGACCACTGCAGTATGCTCTTGTGGCACACACATTTCCATCATTTTAGAGGCTGCTTGATAAGGCACTGGCTATTGAACACAAGCGTGTTCAACTGGGAGATTTGAAGAGAAAGGCCATATCTCAAGGACAAGGAAGCAGCAGTGTTCGTCCTCGCTACAGTTCACCACAGGGTACACCGACTCGACCCGGAGGACCACGCCCAGTTCAGCAGTCACCACTGAGGACTCCACCTCCTCGGCAGGCTACCCCAACTGGCACCCCGACGAAGTTTTCAGGACAGAGTCCGGGCACTCAATGTTTCAAGTGTGGGAAGATTGGTCATTATGCAAATGTCTGCCCACAGAGGATTGCTGCTACTCCAGTTCAGAACAAGCAACAGACCCCTGGCAAGGGATATTCTATTGCCAAGGTTAATCAAGTCAGCGTTGATGCTACTCCGGATGGAGGGGACCTCGTAATTGGTATGTTTTATGTTAATGCAATTCCTGCAACCATATTATTTGATTCTGGTGCTACACATTCATTCATGTCTGCTAGATATGCCAACACAAATGAAATACCACTGCTAAATATGAGAAAACCCCTGATAGTAATTACACCTAAAGGGCCTGTTGAGGCGAATCAAATGACACGTAGATTGACATTAACCATTATGGGTAGAGAATTTGGAGCTACTGCTATAATATTGGAGTCAAGCAGTATAGATTTGATCCTTGGTATGTCATGGCTAAGAAACGCAAAGGCCGTTATAGCATGTGGTAGAGGTACCGTAGAACTCACTACTACTAGAGGAGAAAGGTTTCAAGTTAATATTGTAGTAACCTCCTTATCCATGCGTGCAATGTTCTTTATGCCTGAGGAGTTTGTTGGTGACAATATCCGGGTGGTTAGAGATTTTCCGGATGTCTTTCCAGAGGAGTTACCAGGAATGCCACCTGATAGAGAAGTTGAGTTTGTTATTGACCTCTTACCTGGAACCGCCCCTATTTCTAAACGGCCATATAGGATGTCCGTAGAGGAGTTGAAGGAACTTAAGAAGCAGTTAACTGAGTTACAAGAGGCTGGGTACATTCGTCCGAGTTCCTCACCTTGGGGAGCACCGGTCTTGTTTGTACAGAAGAAGGATGGATCGCAACGGATGTGTGTGGATTATAGATCTCTTAATGATGTTACGGTGAAGAACAAGTATCCGTTGCCCCGTATTGAAGATTTATTTGATCAGATGAGAGGTGCAAGAGTATTTTCGAAGATTGATCTCCGATCGGGATACCATCAGATGAGGATTAGACCATCGGACATTCCCAAGACGGCGTTCTCGACTAGATATGGATTATATGAGTTTACTGTTATGTCGTTTGGATTAACCAATGCGCCAGCTTATTTTATGAACTTAATGAACAAGGTGTTTATGGAGTACTTGGACAGATTCGTCGTGGTGTTCATCGACGATATTCTCATTTATTCTCAGAGTGATAATGATCATGAGGAACATCTGAGGTTGGTGCTACAGAAGCTACGAGATAATCAACTCTATGCCAAGTTCAGCAAGTGCGAGTTTTGGATTGGCGAAGTGCCATTTCTTGGTCATATTATTTCTAATGGAGGAATAGCAGTGGACCCTGCTAAAGTTAAGGAGATAATGGAGTGGAGAGTACCCACTACAGTTACTGAGATTCGGAGTTTCTTGGGATTAGCAGGCTACTATCGGAGATTTATTGAAGGATTCTCTAAGATTGCTAAGCCCATGACAACGCTTTTGGAGAAAGGAAAAGAATTTAAGTGGGACGAGAAGTGTCAAGACAGCTTTGATCAATTGAAGAAAAGATTGATGTCGCCACCAGTGTTGGTTATGCCGGACCTACAGAAAGGATTTGACATCTATTGCGATGCATGTGGCCAAGGCTTAGGATGTGTGCTCATGCAAGAAGGACATGTGATTGCTTATGCTTCTCGTCAGTTGCGGAGACATGAATTGAACTACCCTACTCATGACTTGGAATTGGCAGCCGTTGTGCATGCACTTAAGATTTGGAGACATTATATCATGGGGACCAAGTGCCAAGTATATACGGATCATAAGAGTTTGAAGTATATATTCACTCAAAAGGATCTCAACCTTAGGCAACGCCGTTGGTTAGAGCTTATTAAGGATTACGATTTGGAGATTCACTATCACCCGGGCAAGGCAAATTTGGTTGCAGATGCCTTGAGTCGCAAGGAGCATGTTCATTCAGCTATTGTTGCCCAGCTACCCGATGAGATTGTTGAGGACTTCAGGAGACTTAACCTGGGGATAGTTGCTCATACTGAAGGAGTTACTATTGATGTGGAACCTACTTTGGAGCAAGAGATCCGCAAAGGACAAATTGGTGATGCTAAAATAAAAGAGATTAAGGATCTGATTACTGAAGGTCGAGTTCTAGAATTCACGGAAGATGAGCAGGGCACCGTATGGTTCAAGGACAGGATGTGTGTTCCTGATGTTAAAAGCCTGCGAGAGACTATTTTAAAGGAGGCCCATGACTCGGATTATTCTATTCATCCTGGTAGTACCAAGATGTATCAGGATTTGAAACGGAAATATTGGTGGTATGGATTGAAAAGAGATGTAGCTGCACATGTGGCTATGTGCGATGTATGTCAAAGAGTTAAGGCTGAACATCAGAGGCCAGCTGGACTATTGCATCCACTGAAGATACCCGAGTGGAAATGGGAAGAGATTGGTATGGATTTCATCACTGGATTGCCTCGCACCCAGAAAGGATATGATGCTATATGGGTGATTGTGGATAGATTGACTAAAGTGGCTCACTTTATTCCTGTCAAGACTACTTATAAAGGTTCTCAGCTAGCAGAGTTATATATGGCTCGGATTGTGTGTTTGCATGGAGTACCAAAGAAGATCGTGTCTGATCGAGGTTCGCAGTTTACCTCAAGGTTTTGGAGAAGCTTTCATGAGAATATGAGTACAAAGTTGAATTTTAGTACAGCTTATCACCCTCAGACGGATGGACAGACTGAAAGGACTAATCAAGTATTGGAGGATATGTTGAGAGCATGTGCCCTTCAGCATGGAGGAAGTTGGGATAGGAGTCTGCCTTATGCTGAATTCTCGTATAATAATAGTTACCAGGCCAGTCTGAAGATGTCACCTTTTGAAGCTTTATATGGGAGGAAGTGCAGGACTCCTTTGTATTGGGATCAGACTGGAGAAAGACAGTTCTTTGGGCCTGAACTGATTCAAGAAGCAGAAGAACAAGTTCGTATAATTCGAGAGAATTTGAGAGTGGCTCAAACCAGGCAAAAGAACTATGCTGATAATAGAAGAAGGCCACTGGAATTTGAAGGAGATTATATGTATCTCAAGGTGTCACCACTTCGTGGTATGAGGAGATTTAAAGTTAAGGGCAAATTGTCCCCTCGCTACATTGGACCATTCCTGATCTTTAGAAGAGTTGGGGAGATGGCATACCAACTCGAGTTACCTGCTAGTCTATCGGATGTGCATAATGTGTTCCATGTGTCTCAACTTAAGAAGTGTCTCCGTGTTCCTGAGGAACAGTTACCCATGGAAGAGCTCAGTGTTCAAGGTGATTTGACTTACACGGAGTACCCGATCAAGATTTTGGATACTTTGACTCGAGTTACAAGGAATAAGGTGATAAAGATGTGCAAAGTTCAATGGAGTCACCACAGTGAAGATGAAGCAACTTGGGAAAGAGAAGAAGAGCTTCGCATAGATTTTCCCCACCTTTTCTCTAGTTCTTCTTAAATCTCGAGGACGAGATTATTTTTAAGGGGGGTAGGATTTGTAACACCTACTTTGTAAGTGCTAGGAATAATATCAATAGAGAAACATTTTCTCTTTATGTGAGTTTGATCTTTATGCACCATCATATAAGAACACCATGTCCAAGAACAATTAATAAAAGACATGCTACTAAATTGTTGCATCATGCTGGATATTTTATTTGTGTGTGCATTTGGTGACAACATAGAAATAAAATGACAATGAGAAGAGGATTAGAGGAAAAAGGAGAAAGAAAGAAAGAAATAATATAAAATGTAAAACAAAATTTATAAATACACAAACTCAACCATACTGGTATGATTGAAATTTATCTATAATTTGAGTACAAATTCAAAGTCATACTTGGAATTCAAATTGGGAATTGAAAAATAAAAAGAAAAGAAAACAGAAAAACAGAAAATATAAAAAGAAAAGGAATACTATACCTAACTGGGCCGGCTACCTCCTATTCAGCCCACTGGGAATTCCCCTCCCGCGCGGCCCAGGGCACCTTACCGCGCTCGCTCCTCCCCTCGCTGACGGGCGGGGCCCACTTGTCAGCCTCCAACCGCACTCACGGGCGCCACGCCCTCTGTCTCGCGGGACCCGCGGGCCAGGCTCACACCGCATCACGTATCCCGGGTATCGCTGCCTCGTGGGGCCCAGATGTCGGCCGCGATATGTACTCCGCAGCCCATGTCTTCGTTCCTGTGAATCACTCTCGCGCTCCTCTGTGTCACTGGCAGTGGCCCCCACATGTCATAGTCGTCCTCATCCCCTTCGCGACTACCTAACACCTCCGCATCTGCCGCGCCGACTCTACCGGATCCGCGCCACGATTTCCGTTAGAGACCCAGGGCTATATGGGGGGGGAAGAGAACCCGGCCACGTCGCTGTGACACCCTCGGGAATCTCCCCTCGTTCACCACCTCGAGCCGCCAGCAGAGAAGCCGGATTAGGGAGAGAGAGCCACCGCAGCCACGCTCGTGCACTATTGCCATACCCATCCGCTGCGCATCGGAGATCGACCAGGGAGCATCGCTGGGTCGTGGCGGACCCGTCGGTGGTGGAGTTTGGGACGTTGGGATCCCCGGCGACGCGCGAATTTCTCATCGGAGACCCGCGGTCGCGCAACCTCGTGGCCGAGCTAACATTGCCGCCAATCCTAGGTAATTGATCCCCCATCGAGTTCGCCATTCTCTTAATTTCATTTTGCACCTGAGATGCGTAGACATTGTGTACCAATTCACACGATTGGCATCTCTGCCATGGCGCCGCCGCGCGCGGGTGTATCCCGGTGGCCGGAGTTGGGCGGGGGTCGTCCGGAATTCGTGTGCCGTCGGTTCGGCAATGAACGGCTAAGATTAGATCAGGGCGTACCCTTTCGCGTGATCGATCGGGACCGTTAGATCGGATCGGTCGGTTCTGGGTGGCCCGAGCTACATTAAATCTGGACCGTAGATCTCCAATCCAACGTTGGGCGCTGCGTACCGCTTCGGGGTGAGTTAGATTTAATCTGCGCCCTGGAATTCTAATCGGACGGCCCAGATTGCACCGTACCCCTTCGCGGGTAATTTTTGTTAAAGAGTCCCTGTAGTTTATAGGAATCAACCCGCGGTCCTTGTGCGACTGTTCTCTGTGTCTGGGGCGACTTACACCGAGCCCCCTGGGTTTTCCAGGAATTGACGCCCAGTCCAGAGATCGTTTAAATTGAATAAAAGAAATAGAAAATAGATTTTTAATAGGAAAATAATTGCTAGAACTTTATAAATTCATAGAAAATCCATACTTGGTCCAAATTGATCCATTCCAGTTCCTAAAATTTTGTAATTTTATTCTCTAGCACTTAGTGTCTCTGTTTTGGCATAAAAACAGTAAGGAAATTTATTTATCACTTAATCCTATTTAAAGCACATAAAACCTTTGAAAATGCATAACTTAAAATCTATAATTCAGAAAATTATGATTTCTGTTCCTAGGATTTTATTTTAATATGTAGATTATTACTGTGTATTTTGTTTATATGCTTGGTGTAATGTTAATTTCTCCATATGCACTGTGCTTGTTTGTATTGTGGCGAGTAGAAGAGCCCGTTGCTGAGGATACTGGTGAGCAGCAGGTTGAAGTAGCTGAGCAGGAGCTCATTGAAGGCAAGTTGTGCCCTTGACCACTTTTTACCCAATAATGTTCTTTAATGTCACTTATCCATGCATAGGTTAATTTTGATGGGACCCAATAGGTCACCCTAGATTGCTTATCTCATTACCTTGTTTACCCCTGAATCACTTGGGTAGTTTGCTATTGCTTTATATGGTTTTGGGATAATCATTTATTACCTCTATGTTCCAATTCTTGTTGTTATTCTGTTTATGTTCATGTTGTTATCATTAATGTTAATTGGAACATAGAGCTTAACTTGAGTAACACGTGCCACCACAAGGGAGGAATGGGACCCCTTGGCTGACTAATTAGGAAAGCTAGTGGAAGACTACCTTACCCGAAAGGGGCAAGGGCAGTAGGGGAGAGGTCAGTGCGGGGAGGTCCCTGGTTGATTTTGCTGGGATGGCAGTCAGCCAGGAACCCTGTACTGGATCTTCCTATAAACTGTAGCGGGTTTTCGGAAGCTAGTGGAACTTTGTAAAGGCCTCGTAGTGTTGCCCTGCCGCGCTTCCTAGGTAGAGGTGTATGGGATTCATGACCCCTTGGCAGATGGGTAACATGACTTGTGGGTAAAGGGTACAACCTCTGCAGTGTAAAACTGGTATACTAGCCGAGCTCACGGTCATGAGCAGCTCAGGACTCTCTGATGTTTAAATTATGGAACTTAAATTCAATTTTGTCATTTGCATTGCATGGGTTTGTTATTAATTTTGTTCTATTACTTTACTTATGGTTTGGTATTTACTTACACTTAGTAATTGCTAATAAAATTTTGACCAACTACTTAAAAGCAATGCTCAGCTTTAACCCCTGTCTTTGATTAAGCCTTACACATCCCATGAACTCACACCTTTGTGAGTTTATGTCCACTGGTTCCCCACAACTTGTTGAGCTATGATCATGTGTGAGCTCACCCTTGCTGTCTCACACCCCCCCCCCCCCCCACAGAGATGATCAGGTGGTTCAGGAGGAGCCGCCTAACACGGAGGAGTTCGATCTGATCTAGGTGGCGTTTCCCAGTCGACATTGGCGCCGACGATCCTTAGTTCATTTTATCTTTATTATTTTAGTTTGTAATAAGTCTTCCGCTATGTAATAAATACTCTGATGTTTTATGACATTTATCTCTATACACTCTGTTATTATATATGTTGTCTTCTTGGCGCATGTATGAGATGCACCCGGCTTTGTTCTTTAAAACCGGGTGTTACAATGGGTAACATGACTTGTGGGTAAAGATGCGCAACCTCTGCAGAGTGTAAAACTAGTATACTAGCCGTGCTCACGGTCATGAGCGGCTCGGACCCTCACATGATTAACTTATGGAACTTAAACTTAATCTGTCATTTCATTGCATTTGGGATTATTTTATTATTACTTTTACTTATTATTACTATGGTTTGGTATTCACTTACACTTAGTAACTGCTAATAAAATTTTGACCAACTTATAAAAGCAATGCTCAGCTTCAGCCTTTATTTCATTGATCAACCTTACACTTCATGAACTCCCACCTTTGGTGAGTTCATGCCACATTATTCCCCACAACTTGTTGAGTGATGAACATGTGTGAGCTCACTCTTGCTGTCTCACACCCCCCACAGGAGAAGAACAGGTGGTCGAAGAGGAGCCGCCTAACACTAAGGCATTCGATCTGATCTAGGTGGCGTTTCTCAGTTGACATTGGCGCCAACGATCCTTAGTTCGTTTTATATTTATTCGTTTACTTTGTAATAAGTCTTCCGCTATGTAATAAGAACTCTGATGTTTTGTGACATTTAGCTCTATACACTCTGTTATTATATATGTTGTCTTCTTTGGCGCATGTATGAGATGCACCCGGCTTTGTCCTTTAAAACCGGGTGTTACATAGCATTGGGCGATGTTGAGCATCTTCTCAATTGACTTCAACCAATCATCTGCATCAAGTGGATCTGGCGAACTGGCGAAGGTCTATGGCTTCCTGATGCTTATCACGAGGTGGAACTAGTGGTGGTGGTGGAGGCAATGGTACTTGTTGTTGTTGCTGCTGTTGTTGAAATTGCTGTTGCAGCTGCTGTTGCGCCCTTCTCTCCTCGCGTATCTCTTCTTGCTCCTAGCGCAACACCTGGCGTATCTCTTCTCGTTCCTGGCGCATCTCCTGGCGTTCTTGCTGCATCTGAGCACATATATCTGCCATAGTGTTCGCCATTTGTTGCATCATCCTCATCTGAGCTGCAATCAGTGGGTCAACTCCGCTTGGTGGAGGATTAGGAGGATTCATCTCTGCTGGTTGTGGCTGGGGTTGTCTATATATCCACCGAGTGTGTCGATTAGGAGGCAAATCAATTCCACCACCCCGCCTGGTATTGACCATCTGAGTTAGATACATATGGTAAGAGAATAGTAGACAAGGCAGTAATTACGAATCATCTTACTTTGGGGGATTTATTAGCTAAGCAGTTTAACGTTTTATCTACCATAGCTAATTCATTACCTTATAGTGGTACATACTAAGATGTCCATATATAATATTTCAATCAATCAAAGAAGCAAATCAGACATTTATCATCAGAACAATCAACCAACATTTAAAATAGAGAAAATAGTTTTATTTTCGTCTTAGGTTCCCTATCTCTTAAGGTCATAAATGTAGGATTCAAGGTGTGAAATCCATCTTGTCTCAGAGTAGAGAAGGTAAGAATAATCAGAGTAGAACAGTAGAAGGTGAGACATGATCAAGAGAAGTATAGAAAGAATCAGAGTAAGGTAAGTAGGTAAGGGTTTTGTCCATTTCTATCTAGGTTTCGTCCTACAGTCAACATTTCCTCTGATACCACTTCTATCACACCTGGGCTTTAAGGAACAAAGCCAGGTGCATTTCATACATGCGCCAAAGAAGACAACATATATAATAACAGAGTGTATAGAGATAAATGTCACAGTAAAATCAGAGTACTTATTATATAGCGGAAGTCTTACAAAATAAAAGATGAATAATGCAGGAACTAAAATCTATCCTTGGCGCCAGAAAGCTGACTGGGAGACGCCACCTAGATCAAGTCGAAAGCCTCAGAGTTAGGCGACTCCTCTTCGACCACCTGTTCTTCTCCTGTGGGGGGGTGTGAGATAGCAAGAGTGAGCTCACACATGTTCATCGCTCAACAAGTTGTGGGGAATAATGTGGCATGAACTCACCAAAGGTGGGAG
This sequence comes from Zea luxurians, assembly GCA_029449295.1. NCBI lineage: Eukaryota > Viridiplantae > Streptophyta > Magnoliopsida > Poales > Poaceae > Zea > Zea luxurians. Next base: position 187,280 of record JAOPSE010000572.1, read on the forward strand.
TTCATGAAGTGTAAGGCTGATCAATGAAATAAAGGCTGAAGCTAAGCATTGCTTTTATAAGTTGGTCAAAATTTTATTAGCAGTTACTAAGTGTAAGTAAATACCAAACCTTAGAAATAATAAGTAAAAGTAATAATAAATAATCCCAAATGCAATGATATGACAAATTAAGTTTAAGTTCCATAAATTAATCATGTGTGTCCGAGCCGCACATGACCGTGAGCACGGCTAGTATACCAGTTTTACACTCTGCAGAAGTTGCGCATCTTTACCCACAAGTCGTGTTACACATTTGCCACGGAGTTGATCAGACCCCATACACCTCTACCAAGGAAGCAAGGCAGGGTACCACTACGAGGCCTTTACAAAGTTCCACTAGCTTTAGAAAACCCGCTACAGTTTATAGGAAGCTCTAGTGCAGGAATCACTCGCCTGACCTCCATCATAGCAAAATCAACCCAAGGACCTCCCTACACTGACCACTCCCCTACTGCCCTTGCCCCTTTCGAGTAAGGTAGTCATCCACTAGCTTTCCTAGTTAATCAGCCAAGGGCGTCCCATTAAACCCTTGTGGTAGCACTGTTTTCCCGGGTGGTTCTCCATGTTCCCATTAACATAATGATCTTATTATGAACAGTAAATAATAAACAGATAATAAAAAGTATAACAATGAGTGTTGAATACCTTGATACCCAAAGCCATATAAAGCAATAGCATGTACTACCCAAAAATTTAGTAGTAAAACCAGTGGTGAAACAAGGTATAAAGATAGTCAAAATCTAGGGTAACCTATTGGGTCCCATCAGAATTAACCTATGCAGATCATTATGATTAATAAGAACATGAATGGGTAAAAGAAGTGATCAAGGGCACAACTTGCCTTCAATGAGCTCCTACTCAGCAGTCTCTACCAGCTGAACCCCAGAATCCTCTATAGCTTGCTCGTCTACTCGCATCAACACAATACATACATAGTATAGCAAAAATTAACATCACACCAAACATGTAAATAAAATACACAATAATAATCTAGACATTAAAATGAGATCATAGGAACTGGAATTATTAATTTTGGAGTTACAGATTTTAAGATATGAATTTCTGAAGGTTTTATGTATTTACTACAAGATTAAGTGATAGATAAATTTTAAATTGCCTTTCATGCCAAAACAGTGGCACTAATGGTTAGACAATAATATTGCAAAAATTTAGGAACTGGAATGGACCAATTTGGAGTTCATATGCATTTTCTACAAATTAAACAAGTTCTATACATTAAAAATCTATTTCTATTTTATTTTTATCTGAATTTTGAGTTGACTGGACTAGGCCTCATTCCCTGGAAAACTCAGGGGTCTCGGTGTAAGATCCCCGAGACATACATCACAGTACTATCTGGATGGCGGGTTGATTAGTGATTTTCTCGGGGACTCTTTAACAAAAGTACCCGCGAAGGGGTATAGTGAGTCCTAGGCCGTTTGTTGGGGGCATGCTTCATTGCCGAAGGTCCCACAGGAAGAAACACCTTCGGCAAACCCGTTTGAACGTAGTACTGAAGCTACCATTCATGAAGCTTCGGTACAATAACGTATCTGAAGACGAAGGCTTGAACTGACTTAAAGATGAAATGACTTCATAGTCCACAAGGGTTTGAGTTATAATTGTAATCTTTTGTAAGGGGCATGACTGTAATTTCTCACAGGCTGCGCCCTGTGCCTATAAATAGATGAACAGTACTCCTTTACTGTTCACGCGCTCTTGTAATCACGAGCACATCACGCTTGAATTATCATTTCCCGTCAAGGCGTAGGTATAAATGTGTTTAAATATCATGTTTTGGTACTTAAATATTCATATAATAAAATATGTGAATTCATTTCATATTTTATATTTCATTTCTCATTATTTATTATTTTGTAAATATAATTATGAAGATATCATCTTCGTAAATGTTTTATTCTCAACCTTCGCCCGAAGTTCATTAAATCCTAAGGGAGGTAATGCTTCAGCGGACGAAGGGCATTTATATTTAATGTTTTTGTGTTGCCTTGTTCTTAATTCGAAGCATTTGAGAACAAGTCCCCAACACCGTTGGATTCAAATCTCGCGGTTAGGATTAGATCCCGCCGTGGCAACTCGGGGTATAACCAGAACCGATGGATCAGGATTCAACGACGAGGATCCAAGATCTTACTCTATTCGTCCGATCGAAGATCAACGGCCCTGATTTAATGTCGTGAAAGGGTATGGCCTGCTTCTAATCTGAGACGTTAACCTCTGATCAACGGTGCACGCGACCCCGACGCTACTCCGCGCCAGCAGTCACCGGACTTGGGCGGCGAGTCCCAATCCACTGCGGCGATCCTACCGGAGTTCGGCCACTAGGCGTTACGGGGCTCCATTCTCTATCCTGAATAGTGCTACACGAAGAAAATAGCCTGGCGGACTATATGAGTAATGACTCACTGGAGTTAGGCACGGCAAGCACCGGTATTACCGGCAATGGCGGACCCACAAAGCGAATCAGGATTCCGATGAGCAATCCCCATGGAGTCGGGCTATTCTAGGTGGAAGCGAGTCCTCTGCGGCCTTCAGTGTTGGGTAGCAAACAGCCCACGCCCAATCACAGGGCTGGAACGGCGGCGAGACGCGGTGACCAGCAGACCGACCTCCGCCGGGTGCTGTTAAGTGACGGCGGCACAGTTTTAGGGTTTGGGAAGGAGGCGAGGTGGTCAATGAATGCGGCGTTCGGATGCGCACGAGGATAGAGGAGAGGCTGCCGCTATTTATCCAAGGGATACCCGGTCGCTGGATCCGATTATCGCGCGCGCCAGCTGCGGGATGCGTTCGGCCAGGTTGGGGATGGTGCTGACGAGGCCGGCCCACCCGTCAGTGAGGAGGTGAGGCGAGCGTGCGCGAGAGACCGCCCGGTGGGTCAGTGTGCCGATGATTGAACAGAAGCGAGCGCGAGTGTGACTAGCCAGTGGGCCCCGCTAGTCGGCGTAACAGCGCGGTGTGTGGCGCATGACGCGCGACTGGCAGGTGGGGCACTCCAGTTAGAGCGAAGACACCAGGCGCGCACGAGACGGTGTGCTGACACGCGGGCCCGGGTGTCAGTGACGCGGCGCTGAGGAGGTAATGGGCTGCGCAGAACGAAATGGGTATTGGGCCAGATTGGTGTTCCGCGGCCCAGGTAGCTTTTTATTCTTTTCTTTTTATCTTTTCTATTTTCTGTTTTCTTTTCTTTTTATTTTTCAATTCCCAATTTGAACTTTAAATATGAGTGTGAATCTAGTACCCAAATTAAAGGTAAACTTTAATCATACCTGTATGGTTGGGTTTATATTTTTATAGACTTTGTTTTATATTTTATAATATCTCTATCTTCCTTTTCTATTTTCAAATCAATTTTCGATTTAGGGTTTACCTGAAATCCTCATCCCATTATCATTACATTTTATTCATATTATTATTGCTTTTAATGCACAAACAAAAGCCCAAAATGATGCAATGGTTTATTTGTGTCGTAGTGAAGTTTTACTCATTTTAAAACATGACCAGTCACATGTGATGATAAATGGAGATGCACATATATTCAAAGGAAACAATTCCTCCTTTTATTCTCCCTTACAATTTGAGTATTACATTCCAATTCCTCAAAATGAAGGAAAAATTCAAAACTTTATTGAACATATTTATCTTTTACAATTGTGAGTTTATAACCATTTGAGCCATTGTGTTACTTTGAATTAATTCAATAAAAAACAACCAGTATGAACACAACTTTTCTTCTGAGTTTCTGACATTTACCGTCTGTTGGGGGCCTTCTTCCTCCGAAGGTCCTCAAAAACGTGACTGACCATATGTTTCTAGTATGATATGGATTATTACAGGGGGATTCGGCTTCGGGATGAAGGGTTTCTCTTATAACAGGGTAAAGACATAGCCTGAAGGTGATAAGAATGAACGACGAAGCTGTAGCCGAAGAGCGTCGGTTTTGATGTGATGACGAAGATCAAGTATGATGACGACTGAAAAGGGACAAAGACTATTCAGTCCTTAATATTCTATGTTATGATAATAAATGAATGTAAGGGACAAGGATGTAATTTTACCCAGGCTGCGTCCCGTGCCTAAAAATAGACAATCAGTAACGCCGTATTGTTCAAGCTGAATTGTAATCACTCTCTCGCATCCCTTCCTTCGAGCAAGCCGAAGGTATCAATGTGATATTAATTCTGTTAGTATTCATGTGTGTTTTATGGAATACAAATATGAATGAATCATTATATTATATTTTTCATCTTCATGTATTACTATTTATCTATGAAATGATGAAGACACGTTCTTCATGACCTTCGGCCGAAGATCATTATCTCTGAGAGGAGATAATGCTTCGAAGGACGAAGGTCCTTAATATTTAACAATTGTGTTGCCTTGTTCTTGACTCACAACATTTGAGAAAAAGTGACCAACATTGGCGCCCACCTCCGGTGAACCAGAACGACCACCTTCGGCAAGCATCCACCTTTGTCATGCTGCCAAAGAAGACAACAGCGCCAGGGGCTGTCTTGCAGCCACTAGACACAAATCAGGACACGCTCTCCCTGCGAGAAGCTAGGAGCCAGAAGAGAAAGGCCACTAGCCCAACACTTCATGAGGAGGAAATGGACCAGGAGATCAGGGACTTAGAAGCGATTCACTAGCAAGTACAGAGGAAGAAGGAAAAAAAATGCTTCGGCTAGCCGACCTTCAGAGGAAAATTGACAAAGCAGCTGAGGAAATGTGTCATCTCACTCAGGATGACCAAGACTGAAGGCCCCAACACAGGGAGCTTCGCCAAGAGAGCCTAATCAATGAAGATGAATGTGTAACACCCCACTGGTCGCACAGAATGGATAATACCACAAACCCCACCCACCAAACTTACTCAACACAAGAGATGTAATAAAGAAAGAATATAAAGCAAGAAAAATCCAGCAGCACCTCCTTTGAAAACTGGCATAACGAGGAGGGGAAAACATGAAGTTCATACAAGATATAAAGACATATAATTCACGTAGTAGAAACTAAAATGCAAAAGTGGTAAAACTTAATTACGACCCAACTGAAGTAAAACAAATGGTATAAGGAACTCAGCCCACCCAAAACAAACGCTCAACCAAGAACAAAGTAATTCACTGGACTTGACCAACTCAGATTAACAACATTATTAAGTGGGGGTTCCTTTAATTAAAGGTGAAGTGGCCGTGCTGCTACATCCCTCTATTCCCCCAAGCAGAAATTAGGTGCCTGCATCAAACAATGCAAGATGTGAGATAACACATCTCAGCAAGTAAACATACCCACAACAAATAGGACATTGTAAATCAATTGTGCTTATACAACCACGTGGTTCAGAACTTCTTTCTTTTTTCTGGACAGTAAATTGCAGCAAGTACACAAGTAAATAAATACTTAACACCAAGAAGAAGCACCATGCACAAATCCAGATTATCCACATCCACATAATAGATTCCACACCTCTCCCATGAATGCGCATGGCTACAGATGCAATAATGACTTCTGCCTCCATATCTCTAAGGATATGAAGCTGCACCATACCCCTTCTCGGGCAACATATGATGCTCAATGTACCGGTACAGTCGGACCATAAGATCGCGACGAAACTTCAATGCATTGGATGATGAGTGCATTATGCATGACAACATCATAAGTTCTTCCCAAATAAGAAAATGTGCTAGTCATATACTTCCACCCATTCCACATAATAACCACTTGAGTAACATGATCAAACCTCAAACTTAACATATGAAATCCATGACACATGAACATTCTCAAATGATGGTACTCAATAAACAAACAAAATATGAATATGAACATAATAGCACAACATATTCAAGAACAAGACTCCTCATTTGCCAGACGGAATAACCATCACAAGTTTACTTGCCTTCACCGAAGTTTGGGCAAAATCCCTAAGAACGATCCAGAAGTCCACCACCTGTTTTTGACACCCAACTTAGTGCACCAAATTCACATAAAAAAACTCAAAGACAACACCGCACCTACGCGCAATCTCAAACCCCGCCGCGGTAACAATTCTCCCCTCACCAACCAAACTGCAGCGGCACTGCTTAACAATTCCATTACTTAAAAATTAGGACAACAGTGGTGTCAAACAAAAACTCCAGAGACAACTACATAAAATTCCCCACAAGTTTTGTATACAACTCATGATTAAATTCTAACATCTAATTACCTCTAAACGATCCACAAAATAAACCCTGCAATCTGTTTTTTTCTGATTTGGGCAGCGACATACTCGGATTCAAACAGCGATAACTTTTAAAATATAATTCCGATTTGAGCGCATAAGTACTTGTTGGAAAGATAAGAAAGAGCCCTTCATGATTCTTATACTGATTAACCCTAATTACTCCCGAAAAATCCCTAGAAACTACTAATACTGCTGCTGTTCATCCCCCTGAAAATCTGTTTTTTGGACAGCCACATACCCGGATTCAAACGGTGATAACTTTCAATTTATAACTCCAAATTGAGCGCATAAATACTCGTTGGAAAGGTAAGGTAAAGTTCTACATGATCCCCAAACTGATTTCCCTTAATTCCTCACGAAAAAAACACAGAAACTGCTAGAACTACTGTTGTTCATCCACTACCTAAAATTCTGGACAGCCCCCTCTACCCAATCGCAAACGCAACCTCTAATCAATTAAATTGCAGCGCAAATGAACAAGGGATGAACACAAAAATCACCTTGGATTCTCCCCCTTTCCTTCCTCCCTTCTTTCCTCCACCAAAACGATTGAAGACTCGCACCACGACCACGATGATCCGAGCGGCAAGGATTGGCACCTTGGGAGGAGGGGATTGAGGGGGGGGGGCGGCTAGGGTTTGGTGGCTGCAAGAATTGAGAGAGGAGGAGATGGGCAGGGGGGCGGTGGCCAAGGGGGGAGAGAAGTGGGGGGGGGGGGGGCGGCTGCACATGGGGGGAGGGGGTTAGGAGGGAGGCGGCTAGGGTTTGGGAGGGTTAATGGGACGAAACACCAATTGCGGCCCAACTAACCCACGCGACAGCTCCCGACCGCAACGCAAGCGTCAAACCAAATAAATTCTACTGCCCTAGTTGTGAATGTTTTCGACAAAATCCCAAATCCCCAAAACAACAACCGGATGAGGAAAAAAAACAAAAAGAACAACCCCCAACTTCTCTTCTTTGCAAACCGGGTATCACACTCTACCCCTCTTAAAAAGAATTCGACCTCGAATTCTGACGCTTCTATCGGAATGACAAAAGAAAAGATTAATGAATCAACCACACTTACCCACAACGAAAAGTTCCGGGTACTTCTGCCGCATCAGCTCCTCAAGTTCCCACGTAGCCTCGCGCTCAGACTGATTAGTCCATAAGACCTTGACATACTTAATTGATCTCTTCCTCAACACACGCTCCGAGAATTCCAATATACGCACCGGACGACACTCCAGAGTCAGATCCTGCTGCACCGCAATTGGTTCCATCTCAATCTGATGGTCCGGATCCCGCAAGAACTTCCTCAACATAGAGACATGAAAAACTGGGTGTACCCCTGCCATGGAATCCAGCAGTAGCAAGCGATAATCCAGGCTGCCCACTCGGGCCAAGATAGTGAACGGTCCAATGTATCTCGGGCTGAGCTTCCCAGAGACACCGAACCGAACAACTCCCTTAGTGGGTGATACCCTGAGAAGGACTTGGTCACCCATAGCAAATTCCAGATCCCGCCTCCTCACATCAGCATAACTCTTCTGACGACTCTGAGCTGCCAAAATATTCTGACGTATTTCCCGAACCTTTTCAGAAGTTTGCTGAACCCAATCAGGACCAACCAGGGATCTCTCTCCCAAAGTCTCCCAGCACAGAGGAGAGATACACCGCCTGCCATACAAAGCCTCAAATGGTGCCATCTTGATGCTAGCTTGATAGCTGTTGTTATACGCAAACTCTACCAGAGCAAGATGATCCTCCCAGCTACCCTTCCATGACAGAACACAAGCACACAACATATCCTCCAAGGTTTGGATTATTCGCTCTGACTGACCATCCGTCTGAGGGTTAAAAGTGACACTAAGCGAAAGCTTGGTGCCCAATGCACTATGGAGACTCTCCCAGAATTTGGATACAAATTTGGAGTCTTGATCACAAACAATAGACTTAGGTACCCCGTGAAGCCTGACTACTTCCTTCATATACAAGGGAACCAAATCTGAAGCTGAATTTGTGGTCTTCATGGGAATAAAATGCGCAGACTTAGTCAAGCGATCCACTACCACCCAAATAGCATCCCTGCCACGAGGGGAACGAGGTAGACCCACCACAAAATCCATGGTGATATGCTCCCATTTCCACTCTGGAATTTCCAATGGCTTCAGCAAACCTGCAGGCCGCTTATGTTCGGCCTTCACGCGCTGACATACTTCACAGGCGGCCACATACTTAGAAATGTCAACCTTCATCCGCTTCCACCAGAAATTTTGTTTCAAATCTCGGTACATTTTGGTTTCGCCAGGATGGACGGTGTAAGGCGTTTTATGAGCTTCTCGTAGGATATCCAGCTTCACCTCTGATTTCTAAGGCACACAAAGACGGCCCCTGAAACGAACCAAATCATTCTCATCAATGGTGAACTCCCGTGGTTTACCATCACCAACCCTCTTTCGAGCTTCCTGCAAAAGACAATCCTGCTGCTGAGCCGCACGCACTCTCTCCATAAGAGAGGATTGAATAAGCATCTGAGTCTCCTCGCTAGCGGTGCCGACATAACACAAAGCGATCCCCAAACGGTCCAGATCAGCGATCAACGGCAAGGCCACCTTTGGAACCCTGGACCTGCTAAGGGCATCCGCCACCACATTAGCCTTCCCCGGGTGATAATGAATGGACAAATCATAATCTTTAATCAATTCTAGCCACCGACGCTGCCTCAAATTCAGCTCCTTCTGAGTAAAAATATATTTGAGACTTTTGTGATCGGTGAAAATGTCACAAGCCTCGCCATAAAAGTAATGCCTCCACGACTTTAGAGAAAAAACCACCGCAGCCAATTCCAGATCATGAGTTGGATAATTCCCCTCATGCTTCCTCAACTGCCTTGAGCCATAAGCAATCACTCTGCCTTCCTGCATCAGCACACAGCCAAGACCAATACGCGAAGCATCTGTATAAACTGTGAAACGCTTACCGCTCTCAAGCAAAGCTAGGATAGGGGCATCCACCAACTTGCTCTTCAATGACTGATAACTGACCTCACAATCGCCGGACCAGACGAAGGGAACACCCTTCTCCAAGAGCCTAGTCAAAGGCTTAGCAATGCTGGAAAAATTTGGTACGAAGCGCCGATAATACCCAGCAAGCCCCAAGAAACTTCGAATTTCAAAGACACTAGAGGGTCTCTTCCACTCCACCACAGCCGCAACATTTTTGGGATCAACCGCAATACCCTGTTGATTAATCACGTGCCCCAGGAAAGCCACTTCGGATAGCCAAAAGGCGCACTTCTTCAATTTGCCATAGAATTGATTCTTCCTTAAGGCACCCAGAACGAGACGGAGATGCTGCTCATGCTCGGCCTCGGTCTTTGAATAAATCAGAATATCATCCAGGAACACGACCACAAAGTCATCCAGGAATTCATGCAACATCCTATTCATTGCTTCCATAAAGGCAGCAGGGGCATTAGTTAAGCCAAAAGACATGACTATGAACTCATAATGCCCATACCTGGTGCAGAAGGCAGTCTTCTCAATATCCTCCTCACGAATCCTCAATTGATGATAACCAGAGTTCAAATCAATTTTGGAGAACACCTGGGCACCCCTCAACTGCTCAAAGAGGACCTCAATTCGGGGAAGCGGATATTTATTCTTGATTGTCACTTGATTCAAAGCGCGATAATCCACACACAGCCGCTTGCTTTTATCCTTCTTCTCAACAAACAATACTGGGGAAGCCCATGGAGACCTGCTAGGCCTAATGAAGCCTTTAGCCAGCAGATCATCTAATTGCCGCTTTAATTCAATCTGCTCCTTTGGGGCCATTCGATACGGGGCCTTATGAATAGGCTGCGTACCCGGAATCAGCTTAATCTCAAAAGCTGCATCGCGTTCCGGAGGAATGCCTGGAAGCTCTGCCGGAAACACGTCAGCAAAGTCACACACCACCCGGATGTCCTGCACCCGTGAGACTGCCTCACCCTCCACCACCATGGAGAAAAAGATCCCCGACTTCCTTAATCGGCGATCAGGAAGCAATTGCGCCAACAGGGATAGCGAGAACTTCGGGGAACTTCCCAAGAATACCACCTCCTTTCCCGATTGCGCCTGCAATAACACTGTCTTCCAGAAGCAGGATATAACCACGCGATACTGGGATAACCAGTCCATACCCAAGATAACATCGAATGCCCCCAAGGAAATCACCACCAGATTGGCCAAAAAGACCTCATCAGCAAGAATGACAGAACACCCCTGACAAACTGAGTAGCTACTAATGGAGCCATTAGCAGATCTAACCAAAATTGGGTGACCCAGCCTCTGCACCGAAAGACCAGCCCGCGACACAAAATCCTTCGAAACAAACGAATAGCTAGCGCCAGAGTCAAAAAGAGCATGGGCAGCAAACGAATCAACTGAAATCGTACCTGTCACCACGTCTCCTTGCTCCCTGCCATCCGCAGCGGGTAGCACATAAGCTCTAGAAATACCCGCAGAAGAGGAAGCTCCCGGATTGAAATAAACAGAAGAACCCCACTGAGCCACCGGAGGAGGCTGGCGCGGAGCTCCAAACTGAGTCAGCACAGGGGTAGACGGTGCAGGAGTAGGCACAGCCTAATACTGAGGAAAACCTTGCATCGGCACGAACTGAGAAGTCCCAGGCACATAAAGCTGCTGTGGAGGAAGAGGAACTGAAAACTGCTGCTGTGTGATACCCGGTTTGCAAAGAAGAGAAGTTGGGGGTTATTCTTTTTGTTTTTTTTCCTCATCCGGTTGTTGTTTTGGGGATTTGGGATTTTGTGGAAAACATTCACAACTAGGGCAGTAGAATTTATTTGGTTTGATGCTTGCATTGCGGTCGGGAGCTGTCGCGTGGGTTAGTTGGGCCGCAATTGGTGTTTCGGCCCATTAACCCTCCCAAACCCTAGCTGCCTCCCTCCTAACCCCCTCCCCCATGTGCAGCCCCCCCCCCACTTCTCTCCCCCCTTGGCCACCGCCCCCTGCCCATCTCCTCCTCTCTCAATTCTTGCAGCCACCAAACCCTAGCCGCCCCCCCCCCTCAATCCCCTCCTCCTAAGGTGCCAATCCTTGCCGCTCGGATCATCGTCGTCGTGGTGCGAGTCTTCAATCGTTTTGGTGGAGGGAAGAAGGGAGGAAGGAAAGGGGGAGAATCCAAGGTGATTTTTGTGTTCATCCCTTGTTCATTTGCGCTGCAATTTAATTGATTAGAGGTTGTGTTTGCGATTGGGTAGAGGGGGCTGTCCAGAATTTTAGGTGGTGGATGAACAGCAGTAGTTCTAGCAGTTTCTTTGTTTTTTTCGTGAGGAATTAAGGGAAATCAGTTTGGGGATCATGTAGAACTTTACCTTACCTTTCCAACGAGTATTTATGCGCTCAATTTTGAGTTATAAATTGAAAGTTATCACCGTTTGAATCCGGGTATGTGGCTGTCCAAAAAACAGATTTTCAGGGGGATGAACAGCAGCAGTATTAGCAGTTTCTGGGGATTTTTTGGGAGTAATTAGGGTTAATCAGTATAAGAATCATGAAGGGCTCTTTCTTATCTTTCCAACAAGTACTTATGCGCTCAAATCGGAATTATATTTTAAAAGTTATCGCTGTTTGAATCCGAGTATGTCGCTGCCCAAATCAGAAAAAAACAGATTGCAGGGTTTATTTTGTGGATCGTTTAGAGGTAATTAGATGTTAGAATTTAATCATGAGTTGTATACAAAACTTGTGGGGAATTTTATGTAGTTGTCTCTGGAGTTTTTGTTTGACACCACTGCTGTCCTAATTTTTAAGTTATGGAATTGTTAAGCAGTGCCGCTGCAGTTTGGTTGGTGAGGGGAGAATTGTTACCGCGGCGCGGTTTGAGATTGCGCATAGGTGCGGTGTTGTCTTTGAGTTTTTTTATGTGAATTTGGTGCACTAAGTTGGGTGTCAAAAACAGGTGGTGGACTTCCGGATCGTTCTTAGGGATTTTGCCCAAACTTCGGTGAAGGCAAGTAAACTTGTGATGGTTATTCCGTCTGGCAAATGAGGAGTCTTGTTCTTGAATATGTTGTGCTATTATGTTCATATTCATATTTTGTTTGTTTATTGAGTACCATCATTTGAGAATGTTCATGTTTCATGGATTTCATATGTTAAGTTTGAGGTTTGATCATGTTACTCAAGTGGTTATTATGTGGAATGGGTGGAAGTATATGACTAGCACATTTTCTTACTTGGGAAGAACTTATGATGTTGTCATGCATAATGCACTCATTGTCCATTGCATTGAAGTTTCGTCGCGATCTTATGGTCCGACCGTACCGGTACCTTGAGCATCATATGTTGCCCGAGAAGGGGTATGGTGCAGCTTCATATCCTTAGAGATATGGAGGCAGAAGTCATTATTGCATCTGTAGCCATGTGCATTCATGGGAGAGGTGTGGAATCTATTATGTGGATGTGGATAATCTGGATTTGTGCATGGTGCTTCTTCTTGGTGTTAAGTATTTATTTACTTGTTTACTTGCTGCAATTTACTGTCCAGAAAAAAAAGAAAGAAGTTCTGAACCACGTGGTTGTATAAGCACAGTTGATTTACAATGTCCTATTTGTTGTGGGTATGTTTACTTGCTGAGATGTGTTATCTCACATCTTGCATTGTTTGATGCAGGCACCTAATTTCTACTTGGGGAATAGAGGGATGTAGCAGCACGGCCACTTCACCTTTAATTAAAGGAACCCCCACTTAATAATGTTGTTAATCTGAGTTGGTCAAGTCCAGTGAATTACTTTGTTCTTGGTTGAGCGTTTGTTTTGGGTGGGCTGAGTTCCTTATCCCATTTGTTTTACTTCAGTTGGGTCGTAATTAAGTTTTACCACTTTTGCATTTTAGTTTCTACTACATGAATTATATGTCTTTATATCTTGTATGAACTTCATGTTTTCCCCTCCTCGTTATGCCAGTTTTCAAAGGAGGTGCTGCCGGATTTTTCTTGCTTTATATTCTTTCTTTATTACATCTCTTGTGTTGAGTAAGTTTGGTGGGTGGGGTTTGTGGTATTATCCATTCTGTGCGACCAGTGGGGTGTTACAGAATGGTACGACGATTTTCACCATGGTAACTTTGCTTTCGTTGATGCTTCTCCTTTGGCAGCAGAGTTGTAGGCTACTCCATGGCCACCATCCTACAAGCCACCTCAGCTCCCCATGTATGATGGGTATTCAAATCCAAAGCAGTTCCTGATGAGTTACGAGGCAACAATACCCTTGTATGGGGGTAATACTGCCGTCATGGCAAAGTCCTTCATCATGGCGGTTAGAAGTGCGGCTCAGACATGGTATTCCTCTCTTCGACGTGGGACAAATACGTCGTGGCAAAAGCTGAAGGACATGCCAGTCACCAGCTTCCAGGGCTTCCAGACGAAGCTAGTCACTGCCCAGGCCATGTTCTAATGCATGTAGGACCATGAGGAGTACCTGCAGGCGTACGTCCGAAGGTTCTTGCGATTGAGAGCTCAAGTGCCTACAGTGCCCAATGAGATCGTCATTGAGGCCATGATCAAGGGCCTCCGACCAAGACCCATAGCTCAATATTTTGCAAGGAAGCCACCATAGACCTTGGAGAAACTTCTCCAGAAGATGGATGAATACATCTGAGCTGACAATGATTTCTGCCAAAGAATGGAGGAAACATATAGGTATTCTGAGATGCCTAGGGGCTTCGGAGGAAGACTCCACCCCACACACGTCAGAACAATCCATAATCCCAATGCCAACGATGACAGGGCCAATAACGCTTAAAGCATCTAGCACAGCACACAGTCTTCGAGCATGCAACAAACTTCCTATAGGCCACCAGCCCCGAGAGGTAGAGGGGGAGAAGCTTCGGCGCAGGACGGTATGGTAATCAGCCCAGGTAGCTGTTCTGCCTGTTTTGTGGCAAAGACAAGGGGCACACCACAAGGACGTACCAAGTCATGATCCAATAGCAGATGGAAATTGTTGAAGCCGAAGCATGGCAGAACCAGCCGAAGTAGGTCTTGCATACTGCTTCGCGTTACTCTTCGTATATCCCAGAGTATGTGGGCAACCAATAGCCTACGGCCTCTGTTGCTTCGGTAAGCCGTTCCCAAGCTTCCTAGGCTCAGTTGCCACCACCACCACCACTAGTGCCTGTCCCGAGTCACAATCAACAGCCAAAAGGGCATCGGTAGATTCAGCAACAACGTGACCTTCGGGAGGAGTCCGAAGATCGTACAGTCAACAACACTGTGCCCGAGTCGAGGCATATCTACTAAAAGCGGCACAACGCTTTTGCAAAAGAGTTTTTTAGTCCAATGTATTTTTACCTATTCTTGTTTTTACAATTTCCTCCAAAAAAGACAATACAAGAAGGTATAACCTTCAGTCCAATATAATAAGGCTATATGTTGGTCACTTGTTCTCAAAAGCTATAAATCAAGAACAAGGCAACACAAATGTTAATGGTTAAAGACCTTCATCCTTCGTAACATTATCTCCTTTAGGATATAATGATCTTCGGACGAAGGTTATGAAGGATGTATCTTCATCATTTCAATATACAAAGATATAAACAGGGACATATGAAACGTAGAAAGAGCTTGAATAATCATTTTAAATCATTAGATTATTCACATTATCATTATATAATCATGAACAAACATCAATGATATTTAAATTACATTTGTACCTTCGACTTGACAGAAGGTGAAAAGGCAAGAGTGACGCACGAGAGATTACAGATCAGCGTGAACAGTACGGTGTTACTGTTCATCTATTTATAGGCACAGGACACAGCCTAGGCAAAATTACATTCATGTTCCTGACATTTACTGTTAGCCAAAAGGCAAGCTGTCGAGGACCAATCAATCTTTTCCTCTTTAAGTTGGTTTCATCCTCCATCACCATCCTTGTGCCAAGCCGAAGCTTCTCCATCCACAGCTTTGGAGCTAGTTCATCCTTCTTCTAGATCACGCCTTTCATGCCATGCATTCCTTCATCTTAAAGCCGAAGCTTCCTGGAAAACATGTTAGTTGTGTTTTTGAGGACCTTCAGAAGAGGAAGGCCCCCAACAGTAGCCCCTCGCAGTATTAATTTGTTTTTATGTCTAACAAATTTAGACTGCGACGTGAACGAAGGCCTTTAGCCGAAGGTCCGAAAAACACCTTCCCTTCGCTAGAATAGTGAAAGTCAGTGACATGTAGGGCCCACCAAGTTGCAATGCGCTAGGCATATAAATAGGAACATGCAGCGGTAGCATTTGCTGCGCCATTTCAATCGCTTGTGCTAGTTTATCAAGTTTTAATTTTCTTGCTGTTAAATCCTGCTTGTTTTGTAAGCTTCGGCATTTACACAAGTGCTCGTTAGATGTCTGAAGAGAAGAAGATGTCTGAGGAGAAGAAGGTTGTGGACCCTGCTCTAGCTGGGTTTTACGAAGCTATGGAAAAAACAAACATAGAGAAGATTACAAATGAAATACTAGCTGATTTGTCTGAAGATTCTGACGATAGCGATAACTTTGATGTGGAAAGTGGGAATGAAGATGCCGAAGATCGGCCCTGACGGCCAAGTCATACCATCTTCGGAAAGTCGTCCATCAAACAGAGTCAGATTGATGCCATGAAGGGAAGATACTTTCGTGATATGTCTATTGTGAGAGTTTGGGGACAGCACCGCCCCTGCACCCGAAGAAGATGAAGTTGTTGTTTACAGAAGCTTGATGAAGGCAGGTCTTCGGTTCCCATTGAGCAAATTTTTTGTTGCAGTTTTGAAGACATTTGAGATCTTTCTTCATCAAATTACTCCTGAAGATATAATAAGAATGGGTATTTTTGTTTCGGCCATGAGAAGCCAAAGGCTGGAACCGAGCGCGAAGTGCTTCTGCAACATGCATGAACTGCTGTACGAGACGAAGGCCACTGGCAAAGAGCAATATCACAACAACTTCGGTTGTTATGGCTTCTTTCCTCATTCTGATGTAAGTTACCCAGTTCCAACATTTCGAAAAAGATGGCCCGGGGCCTGGATGGAGGATTGGTTTTATGTTAAGAATAACCTGATTGAAAGGGAAGACAAAAGGGATTATCCAACGCCCCATCTGGTCTCGCTTTGGCCTTAGAAGGCCGACTACTGCGCTTGGGAATGATATCGAAGCATGCCAGAAGGCTTAATGTTTGTGCCTTCATTGGCACAAGAGACCTAGTTTAGGAGCACATAGCCTACAAGGTATGGCCACTTGTGGATAACTAGGAGATGCCGAAGGAGACTGCTATCGGGTCCAGTCAAGGTGGTTTGGTTTATTTGAAATACACCTTCAGGTACAGAGACCAGTTTGACAAACCAAATGATGACTGGCTAACATGTGTTGAGGCGACTAGCGATGAATTACTTGGAGCGTACACAAGAGCCGAAGATGATGCCTTGACCTTAGCCTTCGAAGGGCGAGGCAAGAAAAGGTTGAACAAAGTTTTTGACGTTATCGGCTTTGTGTACCTGGACTACACTTACCCCTCGTGAAAACAGGGGAAGAAAAGGAAAGCTATCGCCTCGGCCATCTCTGTTGTGCCGAAGAGCAAGAAGATCAAGGTCTTGACCCACTGGCCAAGATACATTGAAACGAACAAAGTGCCAAAGCTTGGTTGTTGGAACTTGCTCACCTGGGCAAGTTAATCCAATCAGGGAGTGGAAAGAGTGCAAGCAAGGTTTAGTGTGAGATGGCTATTGCTCTGTTAATCTGGCCTCTCAAGGGCACTGTACGGGGGTATTTATAGGTACCCGAGTGTCGAACGTCCCAAGACAAGGACGGTTATGTCCTCGGGTACCCGGATTATCCCCAGAATATTCCCATAAAGGGGGGTTATAGACCGTCATTACAGAAAAGCTATTACAGATGAGGCCTGTAACCTGCCTGTCCACACGGGGCCCGTTGCAGTGGGCCAAATTCCACGTGGGCCTCCGGGCGAGATGAGGAACGTGGGACCGGCGGACTTCGTCGTGGTCAAGCCTTCGTCTTGCAATGGAGAGGACGAAGGCAACCACACAAGTCATCATGCGTTTGTTGATGTAGCGACACGACAAAGGCTTCGTGCGAAGGGTAGCGTCTTTTCCTTCGCCCCAACATTTGCCCTCCGAGGGACTAGTTCGACTGAGTCATCTGGTGCCGAAGACGTCGCTAGATGGTGGAGACGCTGCCCTCGCTCGAAGTGGTCCCGTGGTGGTTTTTGAGGTGACCGTTGATGGGACGTAGCACTGTTGGACTGCGGGTTTCCAGAAGCGTCGCGCCATGTGTATAAAAAGGAGTGGCGCGGCGCGGGTTGACTCTCACCCATGCGTGCGCCGGAAAACCCTAATTTTTTTGAAACCACTCGCCCGCTTGCCTGCCCTCCAGGTTCCTTCTGCATCGGAGATCTGGCCCGCGTCATGTAAACCGCACGCCGCCACCGATGGTACGTAGCGATGTCGTCTTCTTCCTCATTTGCTGCAAAGACGCCGCCGACCAATTCGTCATCCGAAGATACCTTGAGCAATTTGGTGGCGGCGGAGTTATAGCCGGGCCAGATGGTGGAGTTCAACATTTCGAGGATTTCCTCGGTTCGCGTGCAGGATATGCAGCAGTTGGGGTATTTTGGGAACAGCGTTGGGCATATCCTGGGGGCGGAAGAGGTTCCCGAGCCCGAGGGTGAGTTAGTCGTGTTTGAGGCGTTCTTCACCGTCGGCCTTCGCATACCTCCACATCGTTTTGTGGTGGAGGTCCTACAGAGATTTGATGTCCAGGTCCACCAGTTGACACCGAACACCATGGTGGCCCTGGAGAAGTATGTCTGGGCGGCAACTTGGTACGGTGGTCAGCCTTCCGTAGAGGTCTTTGCCAAGAATTACTGTCTGCATTGGCAAAAAAGAAAGATTGGAAACAAGATTGCACAGTTTGGATCGTGCACCTTCACGCCGAGGACCGGAAAGACTTCGGCAGAAGTCATGGAGTTAGTTCCTTGTGCTCGCAATAAGTGGGGCAACTGGTGGGATTATTGGTTTTATGTTTCGGGAAGCGAAGTCGATGACCTCCTAGGCCTCCCCGCGGCCGTGATGTGCTCCCATTGTTATGTGGCATTTCCACAATTTGAGGTGGTGGAGGATGATGAGGACGAAGGGGCCCTCCGGTGCGCTATCCGCATGAGCAGTGGGTGTGATTTGGTTGAGGAGTTCATTGGTTATGGAGTGTGGCCCCTGGCGCATGGCTGGGTGCTGGGTGAAGTATGCCCTTGCCAGATGCCTACTTTGGGCCAGCAGCTGGTGCGAAGTCCAGCCTTCTCTTTGGATCTGCGCGGCCGAGACCCAGCCGCGTTTGTTCATGAAGTGGAGGACGGGGCGGTGAGGATTGTGGGGCGGTATGCTCAGAGGACGGAGAGTCTGTGGAGTTGGGATATCCGAGGGTCCAATGTTCGCTTGAATCGGGTCTTCGAATTAAACCATTTGCCATACGGTGGCTACCCTGGAGAAGACGCTGTTGCGGCTGCTGACCACCACGGGAAAAAGCCAATGGTCGTGGCTGAGGAAGGCCCTTCGCGGGAGGCTGCCCCAGCCACTAAAAAGAGAAAAATAGGTACTGCAGTGGGGGGTGGGGGTCTCTGACCATTTTGCTGTGGAGTTGATGAGGACTTGCACGGCCCTCGAGGGAAGGATGTCTTCGCCCGAGCTCCGGGAGTCTTCAGCGTGAATGCCGAGGGTTACCAGGGGTCGATGGCCAAGGAACGCTCCGATTCCCCGTGCGGCCGGCGAGGACATGTTTACATCTCGTATGGCCCGTGAATTGAAGATTTTTCCTTATGGGCGGAATATTGCTGCTGTTGTATCAGCAGTGATCGACAAGGATCGTCAAGATGCGGCGCGGAAGCGCCGGGCAATCACTAGGGTCGGGGACCCTATGCGCGAGGTGAAGCGGGTGCGGGGAGGCGCGAAGTCCGCCGCCTCTGGCGACAGTAAACCACCGCCAGCGGCGAAGCCTGCCGTCCCCGGGCCTAGCAAGTCTTCGGCAAGTTCGAGGGCTGCCGCTTCTGGCGCGGGCAAGCCGCCCTCGACTGAACCCGCGAAGGAGCGAAGGCAGTCGTCATCGGTGCGCATCGACAAAGCGGCGGCGGGTGGTATTTGAATGACTTGCACTTTGCACATTCTAGCATCCTCAGAACTAGAGGGGATCACAACATATCTTGGTCAAGGCATACTCTTCCAATTTCATCACCAAGAGATACCAATTGAATAGTTGACTTAATACAACAATGCATGCCTCAAGGAGTATAACATTTTACAAGCAACCTAGGCATGCTTCATACATGATAATCATTGCACCACATATACCAATTGAAAATGACAAGATCATGCATATAAAGCGCAATGTCTAAGTACACCATGATTAAGAAGGTTCCTTAGGTATACCAAAAGAAACAACATTTTAAAGTAAGGAGCACCTAAGCCAAGATACTACCAATACAGAGGCAAGAACATAGCTGTGATCACAATCAATGGAACTTCAAGATATGAGATTGCATAGTTCCATTCTCCATACCTTTGCCTTTTACATGAATACCATGAGATCCATTCTTTTAGGTAGTGTAGAGTGAGAGCACCTTTTGTCACCAATTTAGGGCTCCTTTTGCTCATGCACCTCATCCTTTGGAGAGCAAGTTGCATATTCTCATCAAGGTCCTTTGCTTGATTCACCAATAATGATTAAATACTTCTACAACTTATTTAACTTGAGATGAACATGGGATTAGGATTGCACAATTATTCAACCTTGGGTCAATAAATAGACAATAGAAAATGACAACTTAAGCATAGAGTTCGAATTAACCATCTTAAGCTTTCCCATGGTCTCCAGTCCATCTCGAGGCACCTGCATGATCTAGTTGGCATAGTTTGGTACCCATCTCGGGATGGGTCCATAACGATCATCCAAAAAAGCCTTTGGTACCCAAATAGCCTTTGTGCTAGTTCTAGGAGATCTCATTATTGATCTAGCACAAGTGTATGATTTGGGTCTCTTAAGCGAATAAGATTGAGACAAATTTACTTGCTTAGGAACCTTACATTTATTACATACCTCAGGTGGATGACCATGCTCACCACACATGTAGCAGAAACATCGCTCAACTCGACATGACACTTGCTGTTTATCATTTTCCTTGGTGAGGGTCATCTTGGAGGGTGCGTCCTTGATTCTTTATGACCAGACATGAGGTGATCATGTGGTCCTTTTCATTGCATCCAAAACATCTCCTTATCCCTTCGTCCTTGTCTTTGTATGGATAAGAAGCAATGAGGTGACCTAATCTCTTGCACTAGAAGCACCTCCTTTTTCCTCTTCTCTTTTTTCTTTTAGATGACATAGAGAGATTATTAGTGCAAATAACATGACTAATTGAATCATTACCTTTTTCTTGTCTCATGTTGATTGCTTCACTTATTGCTTTAGGAACATCTTTCTCAAGGAGTTTGACCCTTGCTGCGGTTTCTCCTTCCTCAAGCTTCTTCACCACGTGTTCGTAGATATCTTGAGGAAGTCGAGCAACGCATCTTCTCCTTAATTGTCTTTGTTTCTTGTTTCTAAGCAATTTCCTTTTTGACCCTACAACTTGTTTCTCATTCAAACATTCGCTTCCTTTTGAGCGACAGGGGTTAGCACATGATGATATATTATCCAAATGTGCACTTGTGCAAGAATGAGGTTCACATGAATTTAAGTTTGTAATTACAACCTCATGAGAAACATCAAGCATGATATGGTCATCAACTAGTTTACTATGAGAATACGACAACATATCATACTTTTCACCTAGAGCAAGTTTTTCTAAATTTATCATTTCTACTTGACTCCTAAGCATAGAATTTTCAGTTTTAAGTTGAGCAACATTAGATAATACATCATGATTATTTCTTTGCTCAATTAAAACAGATTCATACCGTTGGACCAAATTCCCATGAGAGTACTTTAGCTCCTCATGTTCTTTGTTCATCTTCTCCAGGCTGTCGTTGGTTTTGATGAGAGTGTCCTCTAGCCTGAGAAGTGTTTCGCCTTGTTCCTTGTTCCTTGTTCCTTCTCAACAGCTTAACCAAGAGCACTTTGTTTTCTTTGTTGAGATGGGTGTAGAGCCGACGAATCTCTTCTTCTTTCACATCATCGGTCTCATTTTCCCTGTCATTATTATCAGTGGACGCAAAACAGGAAAATGTACCTTGTGGTGATGAGGACTCATCCTCGCTATCCTCCTCATCATCGCTTTCGTCTCCACCATCATTGTTAGCAATAAGACATTTATTACTAGTAGAAGACAAACCTGGCGGTGAGGTGGATTCATCGTTTGGTATCCATCGTTTTTCTTCTCCCTTTGAAAGGTTAGTATCACAAGCAATATAGGGAGTTGAAGCAGTACAATTTGACTCAGAATATTTTATTCTAATTCTATTCCATAGATCATGAGCATCAACAAATAAATCACTATCACTACTCATGATGGCAAAATAGGCACCTCTAGAAAGAGAGTCAACTAAGATGTTGCAAGCATGATGATTGAGAGATAGACATCTTAGTTCGTCATTAGAAGGATTTTGACTAATATCAGAGGGAAAATACTTCTGCTAAAGATCTGTCTCAAATTAGGATCAACATGCATGAAAGCATTATAAATAGAGACAGACCAAGATTTATAATTAGAACCATCACCTAGTAGAAGTTCTAAAGTTACCTCTTGCGACGACATTGTCATCTCCGGACGGCTAAGCCCACACTGGAGAGGCCTAGCTCCGATACCAATTGAAAGTTCCCCTTTGCCGGGGAACAGGATCTGGATGTCACCTAGAGGTAGGGTGAATAGGCAAATAAAAATTATCACTTTAAAACTTTAGTTCTTACTCTACTCGAAGACCAGATCGCAGTGGAATGAAAGATCCTTTGAGTAGGTTGCAGCAGAATAGAAAATCCTGTCTCAAAATGTCATGCACTTCAAATATAACTTGTACCACAGATAAGTGTTGAAGTGCAGATATAAAAAGTGAGTAAGACACAGAGTCAGCACACAATACAAAGCGAAGCACACAGACGCAAGGATTTATCCTGAGGTTCGGCCAAGCCTGAAATGCTTGCCTAGTTCTCGTTGGAGTTAGCCACACCTGGGCTTGGAGTCTGTTTCAACTCCTTCCTCCATTTGCTCAGACCTATCAGTATGACAGATAGAGCATTCCACTATGTTGAGTTGGGTTACAACAAAACCGTGGCTGCTTACAATCTTCTTGACAGCACTCCGGCAGAGTAACGATATGCTCAATACCTTGTTCTAGCTCTTAGCAGCACTTCTCCACTCTCTCAAGGCTTATAGCTTTGCCTCTACACAAACTAGAGAGATATACACGAGAGGGAGAGAGAATCGATCCGAGTGATGTCTATACTTGTTGGCTACACTTGTGTACTTGATGGAGGCGCCTAGGAGTCCCTTTTATAGACCCAAGGGGCCTAGGAGCCGTTGGAATCCCTTTTTGGAAGGAAATACTTGATTTCTGTCGGATGGCGCACCGGACAGTCCGGTGCACCACTAGACAGGTCTTGTAGCTTGTTCGGTGCACGATCTCCTTCCAAATCGGGCTCAGTTGACCATTGGAGCAACGGTCGTCTTGGCTCACCGGACATTGTCCGGTGCACACCGGACATTCCGGTGCGCCAACAATCCATTCGCCCAAGCCACGCATCGCCCGCTGATCGCGCTGCCGACCGTTGGCGCAGTCGACCTTTGGCTCACCGGACAGTCTGGAGCACCACCGGACAGTCCGGTGAATTATAGTCGTACGCCGCCAAACTATCCCGAGAGTGGCCTGTTCACCGGAGTTCAGCCTGGCGCACCGGACACTGTCCGGTGCACCACTGAACACTGTTCGGTGCACCACCGGACAGTCCGGTGTGCCAGACTGAGCTGAGTCTTGGCTGTACACAGCCAAGCCTTTTGCATCTCTTTTCTTTTCTTCTTTTCTCTGTTTCTAACACTTATACAAATATATTAGTACACAAAAACCAATGTACTAAGTCTAGAAACATACCTTCTCTTTGATTTTCACTTCTTTATCATTTGGCATGACTGAGATTGATGTTGGACTCATAAATCATCAAGTTAGCTTGACTTGATCTAGATTGTCATTTCTGAGCACCAACATCCTGCAAAGGTCACATAGAATATCTCCAAACATAGGAACAACCCAAACTAAAGGTCAAAGTGCACTTAGCTCTTTTGGGCTGCTTCCAGTTCTGATTTTGACATTGGTTCTCCTTCCAGTGACCTTGTTTACTTCTTGAGCTAGATCTTGATCCTTATGACTTACACCACATAATTGTAGATGTTACCTCATTGGTTGTAAGTCATGTCCTTATGTAGTGTTCCTTGTTGCACCATAACTCTCAACAAGATCAACCTTGACTTTGCAAGTCTTCTTCTTCACCCCTGGCTTTGGGTTCCTGGTCTCCTTGACTTTCTCCTGTGCACTCGGTACCTCGAAGCTCTTCTTGCTTCCATCCTTGGCTTGATCGGTTGTCTCTGAGTTATGCACATCGAGTCTCACTTAAGCAATGTCCATCCTTCTTGTGATGTCCATTATCTATAAATAATTCAGCCTTTGGACCATCACACTTGTTCACTTGTGTTGAACCATATTAGCTTTACATAAAGCACCTATTCAACACTTAGCACACTTGTTAGTCCTTTAATTGGGTTGTCATCCAAACACCAAAACCCACAAGAGAGCTTTCAGTAAGGTCTCGCCTCTGGCCGCTGCCTTAGCCAACGTGTCGGCCTCTTTGTTCCTGGCGCGGTCCAGATGCTGTAAGGTGAAGCCCTTGATTTGTCTCTCGAGACTACGAATAGCCATGAGATACTGCATGAGTGCAGGGTCTTTTGCTGAATATTCTTTTTCGACCTAGCCGGTAACTACTTTGGAATCTATCTTTACTATGCAGGTAGTGACACCGAGCGCTCTCAGCTTGCGAAGGCCTAGGATGACAGCTTCGTATTCTGCTATGTTGTTTGTGCATCTGTCGGATTCCAAAGCGAAGCTAAGGCGTGCTGCGTATCTGTGCTTGATGCCTATGGGCGACGTGATAATTGTAGCTGTGCCTGCCACCGCATGGCACCATGCGCCATCGCAGTGGATGGTCCACACCTTCTCTGGAGGTTCTTCTAGCTGCTGTGTCGGCCCAGTCCAGTCGACGATGAAGTCTGCTAGGACCTGTGACTTGATTGTTGTCCTGGGTTCGAAGGTGATGTGGTACCCGGAGAGTTCGGCTGCCCATTTGGCAATTTGGACGGATGCCTTCGGGTTTCTAAATAGTTCTCCCAGTCCCCTGTCCGAGGTGACCCGCACATTGAAGGCCTCGAAGTAGTGACGCAGCTTGCGTGATGCCATGATGACTGCATAAGAGATTTTTTCTAATTCAGTCATGTTGCACTTGGAGGTCGTGAGGACTTCGGAGACGTAGTAGACTAGACATTGCCGGGCCGTGCCCTCTCTGTCTTGCTCTTGGACCAGCGCTGCACTGACTGCATATGGCGAGGCTGCGATGTAGAGCAGCAGAGGCAGCATGGGGTCTGGACTGGTGAGATTCACCAAGTCTGACAGGTGTTGCTTGAGTGATGCGAAGGCTGCCGCCTGTTCTAGTCCCCATGCGAAGTCTTTTGCACCGCGCAGTGTCTTGAGGAAAGGTAGACTCCGCTCCATGGACTTGGAAATGAATCTATTAAGGGCAGCTAATCTACCTGTCAGACGCTGGACATCCCTGGTTGACTACGGAGGTGTCATGTTGATGATTGCTTGAATCTTGGTCGGGTTGGCCTCGATCCCGCGGTGCAACACCAAGTAGCCCAGTATCTTCCCCTGGTGAACTCCGAAGACGCACTTCTTGGGGTTGAGGCAAAGTCGTGCGTCCCGCATGTTTGCGAACATCTCTATGAGGTCAGCCAGGTGGTCTTCTTTATTTTTGCTTGCGACAACGATGTCGTACATGTACGTGAAAATGTTGCGGTCCACTTGGCTCTCGAGCACCGTCTTGGTGAGGCGAGAGAAGGTTGAGCCAGCGTTCTTGAGTCCCTCTGGCATCCTGATGAAGCAGTACGTGCCGAAGGGTGTGATGAAACTGGTGCTGGCCTTGTCTTCCTCCTTCATATATATCTAGTGATAGCTGGAGAAACAGTCAAGAAGTGACATGACTTTCCATCCGGCTGCACTATCGACTATCTTGTCGATCCGTGGTAGCGAGAAATTGTCCTTGGGACAGGCCTTATTGAGGCTGGTGAAGTCAATGCACATGCACCACTTGCCGCTTTTCTTTTGTACCATGACTACGTTGGCGAGCCACGTGGGATAGGCGATTGGTTCAATGAAATTGGCCTCCAGCAGGCGGTGCACTTCAGCTTTGGCGGCTTCCATTTTTTCATCGGACATTTTGCGCAGCCGCTGCTTTTTTGGATGCACCGAAGGGTCGATGCCCAGACTGTGCTCGATGATGGTGCGGCTGACTCCGACCAGGTCAAGGGCAGACCAGGCAAAGACGTCCTTGTTTCTGGAGAGACAGGAGATGAGTTTCTCCTCATCTTGCGAAGTCAGGTCTTCGCTTATTACAACCATTTGCTTGGGCGTTGCCGGGTCGAGGGGAAATGTCTTTGTACCGTCGTTGCTCTATAGTTGTGCCTTCACTTTTTCATCGGTGGTTCGACGGGTCGCCTCGGAGACTTCGCGCTGTGTTGTGAGGCAGTGTACGTTCCGTTGACCTAGAACAAAGTCTCTCTCAATGTTGCGTGCAGTCTGCTGGTTACCGTAAACCGTTATCACACCTTGTGGGCCTGGGATTTTCATGCAGAGGTACAGTCCATGAATGGCCACTTCAAATTTGTTGATGGAGCCCCGACCCATTATGGCGTTGTAGGGGTAGACCATGTCGATGATGTCAAAGGTGACCTGTTCGCTTCGCGCATTGGGTGCTACGCCGAATGACAGGAGTAGCTCTATCTTGCCGACAGGGAAAGTGCCCTTGCCGCCGAAGCCATATAGGGGGTTGTCCGAAGGCTTGAGTAAGTTGTGGCTGGTGCCCATGCGGTCGAAGGCGTGCTGGAATATGATGTCTGCCTGGCTGCCTTTGTCAACTAGGACTTTGTGCAGGTCCCAGCCTGCCACACTACAGTTGATTACCATGGCGTCGACGTGGGGTGCGCTGCGCAGATCAACATCTCTGGCGTTGAAGGTTAGTGGCACATGTGAACACTTCATTTGCACGACTGGGCCGGTGAGGGTGACGTGGTTGACGCTTTGGTAGTGATACCTCTTTTGCCGCTTTGTCTCGAAGTCAACGCTGGACCCTCCGGTGATCATGTGAATGACTCCGCGATACGGCTAATCGACGAAATCTTCTTGTTTTGGTGCTTGGGGTGATTTTGGTGGTGTGGGTTTGGTTGATGTGGAGGCGAGAACGGGGGTGGTATGACTTGTACCTCCTGGTGGTGCTGATATGCGTGGTTGGGTAGATGCTGGGTGTGGCCGTTGTTTTGTGGTTGTGGGTGGTGGTGTTGATATGTGTGCGTGACAACTCTTTGGTTGTCGGCTGGTTGTGCTCGAGACATCCTGTCCCTGGTGGCCTTTGTTTCCGGGCAATCCCTTGTTGGGTGCGCGCAGTCTTCGCCATGAAATAGGCAGTAATATCTACGCGGTTGCTGCGCCCGTCCCAGCCCCGGCCACGCGTGCCATTGCCGCGGCCCTGGGGGGATAGTCTTGACGGCGAGCAGCTTCACCTGCGGAGTGCTGGTTGGCTATGTTGTGCACCTGCTGCTGACTGCGGCTGTCCCATCCGGAGTCTGACTGTGAAGGCCTTGTCCAGGTTTGGCTAGACTGCGGAGGGTCCTTGGGCTTTCTCTGAGACTCGACCTTGCGTTGATGGGGCTCTTTGGATCTGGCATACTTCTCGAACATCTGATAGAGCTCTTGGAGATTTTTGGGTGGATCCCTGGTGCAGTGACTGTATAGGACGCTAGCCCGAAGGCCACTGATGGCGCAGTGTATGGCAATTTGGTCGTCGACCGAAGGCAGTTGTGACTTGAGAGTCAGGAACTTGCGATAGTACTCCTATAGGGTTTCCATCTCTTGCTATTTGTAGGGTGATAGCTCGGCCAAGGCATCGGTGTCTGGTCGGTACCCTTGGAAGTAGAGCAGAAACTTGTCTCGGAGACTTTTCCAGGAGTTGATGGACAATGGGGGCAACCTGGTGTACCAAGTCAAGGCCGGACCCTCGAGGACGATGATGAAAGACTTGGCCATTGTGGCATCGTCCCCTCCGGATGATGCAACAACGACTTGATAGCTCATGACGTATTGTGTTGGGTCGGTGCTGCTGTTGTACTTGGGGTAGGTCCCTGCCCTGAAGTTGGCGGGCCATGGTGACACTTGGAGTTGCGGCGCCAGGGGGCTTCGCTCATCAAGGTAGTTGATGCCTTGGAAAGCTGAGGCATGTGGGATGAAGGTTCCGCGCTGGGGAATGAATAAGTCTCCGGCTGGCGCGCGCTGTTGGAGAGGTGGGCCGTGCTACAGATCGTGCTGGCATTCGCTCTACATGAGCGCAATCTCTTGCTCGAGTTCCTGGGCTCTCTGCTCCTCGTCTCGTATCATCTGGCGCACCTTGGCTTGTGCGGTGACACGTTGGCGCTTGGCCTCGAGGATGTCTTTCTGCTTTTGGAGGTTGCAATTCTTGATGCGCAGGGCCCATAGCTGTAGCTGTTCTTCGGCTGGGACGCCGATGACTTCACCGTCCTCTGTAGCGTCTTTGCCCTCTGGTGGAGCGAAGCCTGGGGGTGGTGCTTGAGGTTGTCCTCCAGAGCTATAGGTGCATAGGGTGCCTTCGGGAGTGGGTTGGTCGTTGCCCTGTCTCTTGCTGAGAGCTTCGTCTTTGCACGCTTCTTGGGGGTGTTGTCTGCGAGGGCCTTGCCCTTTTTCTCGGCTAGCAGTGCTGCCTTCGCTGCTTCGTCGACGGATGGGGCTGCCTTCGAACTAGCTCTCTTGGGTGCCATCGTGGTTGGTTTGTTCGTGGCACAAACGGTGGGCGCCAATGTTGGAACTTGCTCACCTGGGCAAGTTAATCCAACGAGGGAGTGGAAAGAGTGCAAGCAAGGTTTAGTGTGAGATGTCTATTGCTCTATTAATGTGGCCTCTCAAGGGCACTTTACGGGGGTATTTATAGGTACCCGAGCATCAAACGTCCCAAGACAAGGACGGTTATGTCCTCGGGTACCCGAATTATCCCTAGAATATTCCCATAAAGGGGGGTTACGGACCGTCATTACAGAAAAGCTATTACAGATGAGGCCCGTAACTTGCCTTTCCATGCGGGGCCTGTTGCAGTGGGCCAAATTCCACATGGGCCTCTGGGCGAGATGAGGAACGCGGGACCAGCGGACTTCGTCGTGGTCTGGCCTTCGTCTTGCAATGGAGAGGACGAAGGGCAACCACACCAGTCGTCACGCGTTCGTTGATGTAGCGACGCGATGAAGGCTTCGTGCGAAGGGTAGCGTCTTCGCCTTCACCCCAACATTAGTGAAGGAACATCTTCCACTGCCGAGGCAGAACAAGCTACTCCTGTCGGCCGAAGCACCGAGGAATCAGCTGCAGTGCTGAAGGTTTCTACAACCAGATCGGCCGAAGTGCCGATACATACTGCCAAAGCTGAAGGAAAGACGACCGAGAAGCCAGACCAAGAGGAAACGGCCGGACCACCGGAGCCAGATTTGCCGAAGGTGGCAAAAACTCCCACAATAACTCCGAAGAGGAGGAGAATGGCAAGCATGCTGTTCGCTGTTATGGAGACGGCAAGGGCATTAACTCCTACCCCTATGAAGAAGGTTGCCGAAGCTGCTACAGCCTGCGCTGAAACTGAAGCTGGGCCCTCAGTGCACGCTGAGGAAGAGCCTGCTGAGACTGAGTAGAGAGGTGAGCAAGAATCTTCAGATGCTGGCCTGATTCTAGAAAAGAAAGTCGTGCCCGAAAAAGCTAAATCTGCTATTCCCGAAGCACTCTCTGAAGATTGTGATTTTATCATTCGACATGCTTCAGGAAAAAGGTTGTCTAAAGAAGAGATTGCGGAAGCCAAACACTACGCCCGAGAACTAAAATACCCAAAGGGGGCCTTGGTGTACAATGGCACCGAGGAAGATGATTTCTTATACTGTCTCCCAGACAACAAAGAAATATCCATTTGTCGGGAGATGGCCAAAAATATGGGATTTCCGAAGCTTGAAGCTGGCCTCTCTGCCATGTCTAAGGATGACCTCGCAGACAGCTTGGCGTACAACATTCTGAAGGTATGGAAGTTATGGACTTAAAAATAAATTGTCTTGTCCTTTATTCTCATGCTGATCCTTTATCTCTCTTCTTTTTGCAGGGCTTAATTCTTAGCAACGCTTTGAGGGCGCAGCAGAATGCTAAAGATGAAAGCTGCCAGATAGCCCTCGGCAACCTTCGGTCAGAGGTCATCAAGCTGAGAAATGAAGCCTTAGAAAAAGATAAAATCCTGCTTTCATTGGTAGACAGAGTGAAAAAAGACGAAGCAAAATTCTATTCTCAATCTGAAGCTCATAAAGCCGAAGTTGAAGGCCTTCAGAAAAAACTTGCTGAGGCTAATGAAAGTTTCGAAGTTGCAAAAGTGAAGCAAGAGATAAGCGAATGGTCAAATGCTAGGCTGGAGAAGAATGTTCAGGAGCTTCGTGAATCCAAGGAGAGATGCTTTGAGAAAACCTTGGATTGCGTAAGAAAAATGAAAACCAGTTTTGCCAAGGTGGGTGCATATTCTTCTGAAGAGAATTTTATTTGAGGTGACCCCGAGGAAGTTATTGATTGGATAAGCGGAGAAGCTAAAGCTTTTGAAGAGATCCTCAATGATCGCGGGGACATCTATGCCTTTGTGGGCGCATGAGGGGTTGTAGCAATTCTCGAGAAGGCTAGTTGTGACCATGTTCAAGCTACAACCCAGACCGAAGCCGCCTTCTCCACAGACGAAAAAAGACCCTTCGGTCGAAGCTACTTTAGTGGGCAGAAAATTTTATTCCGATGTGTGGGTGAATGGTGGCCGAAAATTGGCCAATGAAATCATAAAGAAAAATGAAAAAGAAACCCATGATGCTCGAGAAGAAGCGAAACGAGCCGAAGAAGCTGCCGAGCGCGCCAGGCGTATAGGTATTATTTTTGAATTTTAGCTTCGGTGTTTATTTTGTGGCTTTGGACTAACAGTTTGTCTACTACAGCTGAACTCTAACAGCTACCCGAGCCATACAACCCCCAGGCCGATCATGTCATGAAAGAAGTGTTGGATGTTATGAGCGTCGCTAATTCCATCATCGACGAAGTCGTCGATAGGCTGCTGAATGAGGTTGCGGAGAAAATTCTTAAAGAAGATTAGGCTTTTATTGTAATGATACAATGTAACATTCTGTGTATGAGACAATTAACAGATATGTAAATTAATGTAATATATTTCTTTGCTATGCATGAAATTTACGCACATACCGTTTTTGAGCCTTCGGCAAAAAAACACCTTCCCTTCTTTTCATGCTTCGTAAAGAAAGAAGATCCTTTTTTATGGTAGCTCTGTTGTGTGATACTGTTAACAGATTTTTCCTGATAAAATTGTATTGGTCGAAGGTTTTGTTTGTGCCTCAGCACATTTCCATTCAACAATTTATTGCCGAAGGTCTGCTTCGTACCCAATCTTTGTTGTTGATGCGATATGATGCATGATGTAGTGTTATGTGGAATGGTGCGATGATATGATGCAATATGATGGTTATACCTAACACACACACACACACACACACACACACTGGAACACCCAAGACTCTGCATCCCCTTAGGGATGTCTTTGGAGTCTTTAAGCTCTGCATCCCCCTAGGAATAACTTTGGAGCTTCTTCACCTTATATTTCGGTGGTATTTAAGCTCTGCATTCCCTTAGGAACGACTTTGGAGCTTCTTCACCTTCTATTTTGGTGGTATTTAAGCTCTGCATCCCCTTAGGAATGACTTGGGAGCTTCTTCACCTTATATTTCGGTGGAATTTTGGCTCTTCATTCCCTTAGGAACGACTTCTGAGCTTCGGAACTTACTCTGCGCTCACATAGGAATGACTTTTGTAGCTTCAGAACTTACTCTGCGCTCCCTTAGGAACGACTTTTGTAGCTTCAGAACTTACTCCGCCCCCTTAGGAACGACTTTTGTAACTTCAAAAGTCTGTTAGGAAGGCGCATTTTACTCATTGATACGGGCACAATTATTACATGAAATTAAAATTCAGTCCTTCGTGGCTTGTTTTTCATACAAAAAATAAAATGGTAGAAAAGATAAAGATACACCAAGAGTAGGATATTCTTTTAGTAGATGTGCTTGGATTCAAGCACAGTGCTGTTAACTGTGCGAGCTTCGGACTCCTCCCGGAAGTCGCGCTACTATTGAGCGTGCTGGTGCCCTTCTGGCTGCTGGCTTCGGGTCAGAGTAGGTGGTAAAGGTGGTGGTGGTGGGAGCTGAGCCCAGGAAGCTTGAGAGTGGCTTGCCGAAGCGACAGAGGCCGTAGGCTATTGATTACCTACGTACTCTGGGATGTAGGGAGAATAGCACGAAGCAGTATGTAGGACTTGCTTCGGCTGATTCTACCATGCCTCAGCTTCGGCAATCTCTTTTTGTTTCTGAATTGTGACTTGGCATGTTCTTGTGGTGTGGCCTTTGTCTTCGCCGCAGAATAAGCAATATAATCTTCTAGGCTGATCTATGTATCTTCCTGCGAAGCTTCTACCCCCTCTCCCTCTTGGGGCTGGTGGCCTAAAGGAGCTTTGTTGTGGCCCTGATGACTCAGAGCTATGCTGTTGCCTTTGGGGTTGACTTCCTCTATCATCACTTGGATTGGCATTATGGATTGACCTAACGTGCCTGGGGTGAAGTCTTCCTCCGAAGCCCCTAGCCATCTCGGAAAACCTATAAGCTTCCTCCCATCTTTGGCGGAAATCATTATCAGCCCGGATATACTCATCCATCTTCTGAAGAAGCTTCTCTAGGGTTTGTGGGGGCTTCCTAGCAAAATACTGAGCCGTAGGTCCTGCCCGAAGCCCCTTGATCATGGCCTCAATAACAATTTCATTGGACACTGTAGGCGCTTGTGCTCTTGGACGCAGGAACCTTCAGACATACGCCTGAAGGTACTCCTCATGGTCTTGCGTGCACTAAACCAAAGCCTGAGCAGTGACTGGCTTCATCTGAAAGCCTTGGAAGCTAGTGATTAGCATATCCTTGAGCTTCTGCCATGATGTGATTGTCCCTGGCTAGAGAGAAGAGTACCAAGTTTGTGCGACACTTTTGACTGCCATGACGAAAGATTTCGCCATAACTGCAATGTTGCCCCCATATGAAGATATGGTTGCCTCATAGCTTGTTAGGAACTCCTTCGGGTCTGAGTGCCCATCATACATAGGAAGCTGAGGTGGCTTGTATGATGGGGGCCATAGGGTAGCCTGCAACTCTGCTGCTAGAGGAGAAGCATCATCAAAAGCAAAATTACCATGATGGAAATCATCATACCATTCATCATCATTGTATGAATTGTCTTGACGAAGCACTCTGTGTTGAGGCCTTCGGTCTTGGTCATCTTGGGTGAGATGACGCATTTCCTCAGTGGCCTCATCGATCTTCCTCTGAATATTAGTGAGACGAAGCATCTTTTCTTTCTTCTTCTGAACCTGTTAATGGATGGCTTCGAGGTCCCTAATTTCTTGGTCCAACTCCTCCTCCTAAGGTGTTGGACTGGTAGCCTTCTTTTTCTGGCTCCTAGCTTCACGTAATGTTTCCTGATTAACGTCCAGTGACTGCAGTGCAGCCCCTGGCCCTGATGACTTCTTCGGCGGCATGATGAAGGTCAAAGCTTGTCGAAGGTGGTCGAGTGAGTTGACCAGAGGTGGGCACCAATGTTGGTCACTTGTTCCCAAAAGCTATAAATCAAGAACAAGGCAACACAAATGTTAATGGTTAAAGACCTTCGCCCTTCGTAAAATTATGTCCTTTAGGATATAATGATCTTCAAACGAAGGTTATGAAGGATGTATCTTCATCATTTCATTATACAAAGATATAAACAGGGACATATGAAACATAGAAAGAGCATTGTTGGGGACTTGTTCTCAAATGCTTCGGATTAAGAACAAGGCAACATAAAAAGTGTTAAATATTAAAATCCTTCGTCCTTCAAGACATTATATCCCTTCGGATATAATGAAATCCAGACGAAGGTTATGAGGGAAAGAACCTTTGCAAGTTAAGTATACAATAAAGAAGAATTCGTATATCAAATATGAAGAATAATTTAGATATTATTATTAACTTATATTTACTTGCATTATCATCTCCAAAATAACAAATTATGAATGTACCTTCGGATTGACGGAAAGTAAAGGTACAAGCGTGCTGCGAAAAAGGCGAATGCTGAGTCAGCGAGAACAGTACGGGAGTACTGTTCAACTATTTATAGGCAAGGGACGCAGCCCATGTAGAATTACATTTGTGCCCTTTACATTTATCAATAAATCTATAGTAATTCTTCGGGGTCTAATTTGCCTTTTCATCTTTAGGTCGGTTCCCTTTCTCTGCTATCATGCCGAAGCTTTTTTGCGCACAGCTTCGTGGTCATTTTCATCCTTCATCATGATCGCTTTCCGTCTCGCTCAGACTTCGTACTGACCCTACTCTTGTATACTCATGACCCGATTCCGAAGATACCTGTTCACATATTCCACTTGGAAAACATTGTTAAATCATGTTTTTGAGGACCTTCGAAAGCCGAAGGCCCCCAACAGTAGCCCCTCGCAATATTAATTTGCTGGAATGATAAATTCATATTGCGACACGGACGAAGGCCTTAAGCCGAAGGTCCGAAAAAACACCTTCCCTTTGCTAGAATAGCAACAGTCGTTAACAAGCGGGACCCTCTAGTTTTCAACGCACTAGGTGTATAAATAAAAGCTTGCCACGAGTTATTTGGCACGCTTTCTTGCCATCTGCTCTTGCTTACTCGTCTTTTTGCCTGTGCGCAACAACGCTTGCTTGGCTTTTTTAAATTTTTAAGCATTGGATTTGAGAGCACTTTCTCGGTGTTCACAAAGATGTCTGAAGATAAGAAAGCCATTGCTGAATCGAAGCTGAGCCTTTCTGAAGAGATGCATCTCGGGTTTATTCAGTCAATAGCAAAGACCAACACAGAGAAGATCACTAGGGAGATTTTTGAGGGTTTATCTAAAGATACTGGAGACAGTGACAGCTATGATGTGGAAAGTGGAGGTGAAGACTCCGAAGATCGACTGTGGCGACCAAGTCACACAGTCTTCAGAAAATCAGGCATTAAACAGAGTCATCTTGACAACATGAGGGGAAGATACTTTCGAGACATGTCTACTGTGAGGGTAGATGAAGGGGAGAAAACTGTGCCTACTCCCGAAGAGAATGAAGTCGTAATCTTCCGAAGCTTTTTAAATGCCGGACTGCGGTTTCCTTTGAGCGGTTTTGTTGTAGAAGTAATGAAGATATTTGAAATTAACCTTCATCAACTTACTCCCGAAGCAATCATAAGAATGGGCATCTTCGTCTAGGCCGTGAGGAGCCATAGTTTAGAACCAAATGCAAAAAGTTTCTGCAACATACATGAGCTATTGTATGTGACAAAACCCTGGGGTAAAGAGCAGTATCACAACAATTTTGGCTACTACAGCTTCGGCGCCCGTTCTGGGTCAAGCTGTCCCGTGCCAACCTTTCGAAAGAGGTGGCCCGGCGACTGGATGACGGAATGGTTTTATGTGAAAAATGACTTGGAAGCATGGGAAGACATTAAAGGTATCATTATGCGCCCTATCTGGCAACGCTACGGCCTTCGGAGGCCGAAGGTAGAAATGAATGAAGCAGCCGAAGAATGCCAGAGAGCCTTCAGCGTGGTTTGCTCTTTTATTGGGACAAGGGATTTGGTCCAAGAACACATTGCCTTTAGAATATGGCCACTTGTAGAAAAGTGGGAAATGCAGAAGGAGACCGTTAAAGAAACTGACGAAGGTGGATTAGTGTAACACCCTGAATTTGGGGGTATAAAATTTCTTTGCTCATATTCACAAATTCAGGTGTTACTTCCCTTTTCTCATCCTTCCCCAATCTTCTCTTTCTCATTTCTATAGGAGAAAAGTGGTTATTTTATTTGTAACTATAGTCTATTAGCTCAAACTCCAAGGGAGTATGAATTGTTGCAACATGTTGAACCCTAGATTTCACTTTTGTTTGGTGCATAATTCTTAGAAAGTCTAATTTGAATTTGTGGCTTATTTGAATTTGAATCAAATAGAGAAAATAAAAAGAAAAGGGAAAACAATTGCTGGAATAAAAGAAAAAGGGAAAAAGCCCAAACCCCCGCCCCCCTCGGCCTTTCGGCCCAATTGGCCCATCCCGCGCGCGCGCCTCCCCCCCTCCTCTCTCTGCCCTGGCGGGCCCACCCGTCAGCGCAGCCGGCCCAATCCCGCGCGCGCCGCTTCCCCCGCTCTCTCTGCTCGCCCGGCCCCACCCGTCGGCGCAGCCGCTTGCCCCGCGCCCGCGCCCGCTTTCCCCTCTCTCTCTGCCCGCGGGCCCCGGCTGTCAGCTTCTCCGTCTTCGCGTAACCGCCGCCCCGGTCCGCGCGTGCCGCGGACTCCGCGCCCACGTCGCGCGTGGGGCTCGCCACCACCTCGCCCTTGGCCACTTGAGCCCCGAACCTCGCTCGCCATCTCCCCCTCCCTCATTTGCGCACCCGCAGACCCCTCCCTCACCTTCCCCTCGCTCCGCGCACGCCAAAGCGCAGCCGCCATTAAACCGCCGCCGCCCGAGCTCGTTCCTCCGTCGCCGTTGGAGCCCCGCCGTGCCCTCTGCCACGGTGAGCTCCGCCCCGACGTCCTCAACCCGGGACGCGCTCCAATTTTCCCTTCCCCTCCCTATTTCCCTCTGCCCGCACTCACCCGCCGTCCACCGTGCAGCCGCCGGGGTCCGCCACCGTCGACCCGGGCCGTCGTCGCGCCTTTGCCGCCACCGAGGAGTCCCCGGAGTTCGCCTTGAGGTAAAGAACCTCCCATGCCCTCTCCCTTCCCCTCTATTGCACTCTGTCGCGCTTAATTGCTCGCCGGAGTCCCTTAACGCCGCCGCCGAGCCGCTTCGCCGTGAACCGCCCCCCTCCGGTGCCCCTGTCCCGACCTAGACCCCACCAAAAGGTTCCCCGCGCCCTCCCCAACCTCCCCGGACATTCAGATCGCCCCAAGGACCCGCAGGGCCCCTGCGCCCCTCGTCTCCGGCGAGCTCCTCCACCGCGGGGACGGGCGCCGCCACCTCAGCTGGCTGGGGAAGGAGACAGAAGCCAGCCGCCCCATCCCCGCCGTCCATCTCAGATCGGGCGGCCCCGTTTTAAATAGGCCGAGTCCAATCCTAGCCGTCCGCCCAAGATCCAACGGCCCAGAGCCGTTTCCCCCGCGCCCCGCCTCCCTGCCGCTGGGCCCCGCCTGTCAGCCCGCCTGCGCCCCGCGCTACTCGCCCGACCCCGCCTGTCAGCCCGCCTGCGCCCCGCGCTGCTCGCCTGACCCCGCCTGTCAGCCCGCCTGCGCCCCGCGCTGCTCGCCCGACCCCGCCTGTCAGCCCGCCTGCGCCCCGCGCTGCTCGCCCGACCCCGCCTGTCAGCCATCCGCCCCGCCCTGCCGCTGGGCCCCGCCTGTCAGCCGCTCAGGCCGCCGCGCGCTCGCGCGCCCGCCCGTGATCTAATCTCGGGCGTTGATTTGAGATCCAACGGCTATGAAGGCCCGATACCCCTTCGCCCGCGCGTTTTCTTAAAGAGACCCCCGGTTTTTTGAAATTTAACCCGCCGTCCCTGGTTTCTCGCAGTTAGGTCCTCGGACCTTTTATTTAATTCAAAATAAGTATTTAGGGTATATTTTTAATCCCTAAACTTGTAAAATTCATAACTTTGCCATATGAACTCCAAATTAGGTGCTTCAAATTGCAAAATGTTCATAATATTATTATCTATCTATTTATGCAATGTTTCCCTGCTGTTTCTATGTCCCAATTAATAGTTGATCATTAGGGTAAAATTGAGGTTATGGGAACCCTATTTGAGATAAATAAAAGATAGTAGATTTTAATAAAAGTTGGAGCACTTAAGTTTATGGACTTAACATATGTAATGATTTAACCCCCACCACTGACTTAGAACTGATTAGTGAATAGTGAATCACTTGGTATAGTCCTCCACCCTAGACCTAGGGAATACTAGAGTACCAATCCTTTTCTACTATGAACTTGTGATCTCTCTCTGCTGCATATGTTTGGTATATTGTTTTTGTTTGTTATTTCCCAAGTGCATAGTGTGAATGATTACTTTACGTAGACAACGAGCAGTCTGTGTTTCCCGAGGAAGTTGCAGAGGAAGTCCCTGATCAGCAGTTTGGTGAAGGCAAGTGTCCTCTGACCCATTATGTCCTATTCATTTATAACTTACTACCCCGCATTACTTACTTGAAACCTAAGGATTGACTAGCTTTACACTTTATTTTATCCTTGATGACCTTATGGGCTGTTATGGTTAGCATTCTGCTATTGCCTTAACTTAATCAATGAACATGATGTGACTATTTACGATACTGTTATCCTGATGATATTGATGATCTTGTGATACTCTAGGGGGCTCAGGCTGTTTCCTGAGTACCTCTCTGTAAGGACCTGTTCGTTGAGAGACCACCCGGGATAACAGTGCAACCATGAGGGTGAAATGGGGTGCCCTTAGCTAATTAATTAGAGGAACTAGAGGTGTAGTTGCTTCGCCGTCGTGCCGTCAATGGGGTCCAAGCACAGTGCTTGCTCTGCCGAGGCTGAGTGCCGAGGTTCTTTCGTTTTGATTTTGTTAGTCACTCTCCTGTGGGGAGGAGTACTGTGTTTATCAAACTGGAGAAACCTAACGGGCAGCTATGATCTCTAGGGAATCTTTGTAACAGCTACGTAGTGATACCCTGCCGGACCACCTAGGTAGTGGTCAATGGGGATTAGCTCTCCCCGGGCAGAAAGGGAATCATGACTCATGGGTAAAGTGTGCGACCTCTGCAGAGGGTAGTGAAACTGATATATCAGCCGTGCTCACGGTTAAGAGCAGCCTTGGGATCCTCTTTGATTAGAGATACAGATGGTTCGAGATACAAGGATTATGTTATGGTTTTGGTTCGAATATGATGATGTTGTTCCTCGATGAGGAAATGGTTCATGGGATTGGTTAATGCTAAAATCTGGCTTCTACTAATGATAAATACCTGACCAACTAAAAGCAACTGCTTGAGCCTAACCCCACATAAAGCTAGTCCACCTCAGCCAAACGGGACATTTGCTGAGTACGTTGATGTGTACTCATCCTTGCTTTACCACCAAACACCAGGTTGTCCGCATTGTAATCACTGCTCAGGAGAAGGCGAAGCCGTGGAAGGAGACTTCCAGGAGTTCCAAGACTACGACGAATTCTAGGTGTGGGTTGGCGGCAACCCCCAGTCAGCTGCCTGTGAAGGCCTTATCTTTACTGCGCTTCGCTAGCACTTTGATTTATCTGTTAAGTTGATGACTATGTGGATGTCTATGACTCTGTGATGTAACAAGTTAATACTCCTTTATGTTATTATTCGAGCATTGTGCGTTGAGGTTCATTTATGTAACTGCTGTGTACGTGAGTTCTGATCCTGGCACGTACATGGTTTGCATTCGGTTTGCCTTCCAAAACCGGGTGTGACATAAGTGGTATCAAAGCCGTGCTGACTGTAGGACCGCTGACCTAGAGTAGCACTGGTCGTACTAAGGACTATTGACCTTCCCTCTCACCTTGACCTCTGATGTTACTTCAAAAGTCGGTCACCTCGACCAACCCTATGTTTTACTACATATATATATACTATATTATACCTTGTTAAAATTTTTATCTTATTCTGTCTATGGTTTATTCACTTGTCATATTAGTTCTGCTCTTACTCTTATGCTTACGGTGTCTTTTGTAGATGGCTCGTCTTAGACACACTGCACGTAAGTCGGTGATTCCTTTCCTGCCGTCTCGACTTGCGGAGCGTCCTCTGCACCGCACCGTGTCCGGTCAGTCGAGTCACCTGGAGAGACTGCACCACCGCCTGCGTGAGGAGCAGGAACGCCGGCGCCAGCACAGAGAGCAGCAGGGCTCTTCCTCCCCATCCCAGCAGGAGGTGGTGTCCGTGAGGCCCCGTTCCTCTGTTGCCCAGCTGGAGGCGCCCCCTGCACCACCGCGGGACGCCCCGGCTGTTGGAGGAGGTCTTGGAGGAGACCCCGACGACGACGACTCAGACCACAGCACGGAGTCCTTTGAGCCGCAGGAGGCGGAAGGATGGGTCGCCCGACCCATCACCCATGACGCCGCTCACGGTTGTCACTTCCACGACGCGCTCGACACCTTGCTGCGCCAGGCTTTTGACCGGCACACCTGGTCGATCGAGTATCGTTGTGTGGCCTACCAGCACAGTCGCGGGAGGTACCCGGACCGCTAGGAGGCTACCTGCCTAGTTCGCCGTCCGGAGGATGACCTCCGGGGTGCGGAGGCCGTTTCGGAGCACTATTCCATCTCCGAGAGGGACACTGCAGAGGCGGCTATGTAGGATGCAGCACGACGTGCACTCTCCCAGTACTGTTCTTTGTTCGGTGGGGTGGCCGACGGTCTTAACCTTCGGTACTACCCCCGCCGCCCTACTGGCAGCACAGAGAGTGTGGTTGTCTCACCTGTTGGTGAGGCTAACCCTAGGTTGAGCAGCACAGTCAACCTAGTCGCAGTGCTTAACACTGAGCTGGATCACTCTCTGGACGAGCTGAGCAGGGCTCGAACGGAGATTGCGGAGTTGCGTGCTGAGCTGGCAGAGCGCCATCACCAGGAGGGTGGTTCTCCCGCTCCTGTTGGGACTCAGCACCCATACCGCTCGCCGCCACGTGGTCACCACACTTATGGTTCCCCTACCTGTAAGACCAGGATAGATCTGGATCCTTAGATCGTTAGCGTCGAAGTTTGTAATAATTCTTAAGTCAGATGTCTCAGTCTTAGATAGTTAGTTTAGTTTGCTTATCAGTTGCTTCCAATTAGCTTAGTTTGCTTATCAGTTGCTTGCATGCTTGTTATGATGAACTTGTGCTGGATTTGAATCTTTATAATGACTGTTGCCAACCTGTGGGTTTCTCCTGCAGTTTGGCCTAGCTATAATGTTAATAGAGTCAGTTATTTAGTTGGGAAGCCATTTACTTCTACTTTCCTTCTTATCTGAGAAGCTGTGTTGAATCGTAATGGGGATCAGTGAAGCTCTTTGTTCACTCAGTGTCATGAAGAATTCTGTATTCTCTTTTCTTATGCTGGAGGGTTGTAAGATCAACGCTGATGTATGAATGTCTTCCACAGATGTCTGACAACAGGCGCCGATGCAACAGGCGTGCTCAGCAAGAGCAGCATGACCAGCAGGAGGAACAACAGAGGCAGCCTCCCCCGCCACCCCCGATGTCAGTGGAGCAGATGTTCTTGATGCAGACTCAGGCAGTGCAGGCCATTGGGCAGACTCTGGCAGCCATGCAGCAGGCTCAACAGCAACCCCAACCCCAATTGCAAGTGCAGATGCCCCAGATGCCACGGGATAAGCGTGGTGAGTTCATGAGAGGGCACCCTCCTACCTTCGCCCATTCTGCCGACCCCATGGATGTAGAAGACTGGCTGCGCGCAGTGGAAAGAGAACTGCGCACCGCCCAATGTAACGACAGGGAGAAGGTTCTGTATGGTCCCCGTCAGCTAAGGGGAGCAGCCCAGTCCTGGTGGGAGTCGTACCTCGCCACACATGCTGACCCCGAAGCCATCACCTGGGAAGAATTCAGCGAGAGTTTCCGCAGGTACCATGTGCCAGAGGGACTGATGATCGTGAAGAAGGAGGAGTTTCTGGCTCTGAAGCAGGGACCCCTGTCTGTTAGTGAATACAGAGACAAGTTTCTGCAGCTATCTCGGTATGCACCTGAGGATGTCAACACTGATGCTAAAAGGCAGTACAGGTTCATGAGGGGTTTAGTGGATCCCCTGCATTACCAGCTGATGAATCACACCTTCCCCACCTTCCAGCACCTGATCGATAGGGCAGTTATGACTGAGAAGAAGCGTAAGGATATGGAAGATCGGAAGCGCAAGATGAGTGGACCCCAGTCCGGAAGCATCAGCCGTCCACGTTTCTCAGGCAGTTCATCTCAGCAAGGCAGGCCTGGTCACCCACAGGGATATCAGAATCAGAATCAGCGTCCGCATCAGCAGCAGCAGCAGTATCGTCAGCACAGCCAGCAGGGAGGTAATCAGTATCAGAAGCAGAACAACCAGGCACCTCGCCTTCCTGCCCCAGCAGCAAACCAGAGCAACCAAGCAGCCCCAGCACAAGGAGGAGGCAGAGGATGTTTCCACTGTGGAGAACAAGGACACTGGGCGATGCTGTGCCCGAAGAAGGCGGCGCAGCA
Source organism: Zea luxurians (assembly GCA_029449295.1). NCBI lineage: Eukaryota > Viridiplantae > Streptophyta > Magnoliopsida > Poales > Poaceae > Zea > Zea luxurians. The sequence goes on from JAOPSE010000572.1 coordinate 229,186, forward strand.
GCAGACCAACCCCAATGCTCCAACAAGGCAAGGTGTACTGCAGCCAACAGCAGGCAATCGTAACCAAGCGTACAACCGTGGAAAGGTGAACCACTTGGAGGCCGAAGCGATCCAGGATGCACCAGATGTGGCAGTAGGTATGTTCTCAGTCGAATCTCATCCCACGAAAGTGCTATTTGATACTGGTGCAACTCATTCATTTGTCACTGCAACCTGGGTAGAATTGCATAACATCTCAGTAGAGGCAATGATACCGCCCATGAGGATTAATTCGGTTGGTGGCAAGGTGCAAACAGATAAAATATGCTCAAATATAAGGGTGGAAATAAGGGGGATAGGATTCCCCAGTGACTTAATAGTAATAGACACCCCTGGGATAGATATTATTCTAGGGATGAATTGGTTAATGAAGTATGAAGCGAATGTTAGCTGTGACAAGAGGACCGTAACATTGAAGTCCCCGTCAGGAGAAGAGGTAGTGGCCGAGCTAAGGATGCCTAAATCAGCGGAGGGTGTCTGTCACCAGATTTCAGTTGATAGTAAGGAGCCCAACCCGCTCGAGGCTATCAAGGTTGTGTCGGACTTTCCGGACGTATTTCCCGAGGAGCTAACGGGCATGCCACCCGAGAGAAAAGTCGAATTTGCCATAGAGCTTATCCCTGGTACCGCTCCCATTTCCAAAAGAGCCTACCAAGTGTCTAGACCAGAATTGGTGGAACTCAAGAAGCAGATAGATGAGATGTTAGAGAAGGGTTACATCAGACCAAGTACCTCGCCTTGGGCCGCTCCGGTGTTGTTTGTAGAGAAGAAAGATGGTACCAAAAGGATGTGCATAGATTACAGAGCCTTGAATGAAGTCACTGTCAAGAACAAGTACCCCCTGCCAAGGATAGAAGATTTGTTCGTCCAGCTCAGAGGTGCCAGCGTATTCTCGAAGATAGATCTGAGGTCAGGTTACCATCAACTCAGAATCCGACCCTCGGACATACCGAAGACGGCATTCATCACCAAGTACGGGTTATATGAATTCACAGTTATGTCCTTTGGTTTGACAATTGCGCCAGCCTTCTTTATGTACCTGATGAACAGTGTGTTCATGGATTATCTGGACAAGTTTGTGGTAGTGTTTATTGATGATATTCTCATATACTCTCGAAGTGAGGAAGATCATGTAGAGCATTTGAAGATGGTATTGCAAAGACTTCGAGAGCATCAGTTGTATGCCAAACTGAGTAAATGCGAGTTCTGGATTCATGAAGTCTTATTTCTGGGTCATATCATAAATCAAGATGGGTTGGCAGTGGATCCAAAGAAAGTAGCAGATATCCTGAACTGGAAAGCACCAAAGGATGTTCGTGGGATCAAGAGCTTCATTGGAATGGCTGGGTATTACAGGCGTTTCATCGAAGGCTTCTCAAAGATTGCTAGACCAATGACAGCGTTACTAGCGAAGAAAGTTGAGTTCAAGTGGACCCAAAAGTGTCAGGAAGCGTTTGAAGAACTGAAAAATAGATTGACTACAGCTCCAGTGTTAGTCCTGCCTGATGTTCACAAGCCATTCTCAGTGTTATTGCGATGCTTCTTACACCGGATTGGGATGTGTGCTAATGCAAGAAGGAAGAGTTGTAGCATATTCATCTCGACAGCTGAAGATCCATGAGAAAAATTATCCCACACATGACCTGGAGTTGGCAGCAGTAGTTCATGCTTTGAAGACATGGAGACATTACTTGTATGGACAGAAGTGCGATATCTACACAGATCATAAAAGTCTGAAGTACATATTCACCCAGTCAGAGTTAAACATGAGACAGTGAAGATGGTTGGAATTGATCAAGGACTATGAGTTGGAGATACATTACCATCCAGGCAAAGCCAATGTGGTTGCAGATGCTCTGAGCAGGAAGAGTCAAGTCAATATGATGGCCACGTACCCAATGCCATATGAGTTAGCCAAGGAGTTCGACAGACTGAGTCTCGGTTTCCTGAACAGTACGCAAGGAGTAACAGTGGAATTAGAGCCCACCCTAGAGCGGGAGATCAAAGAAGGGCAGAAGGATGATGAAAGCATCAACAAGATCCGGCAGCTAATCTTAGAAGGAAGAGGCAAAGACTTTCGAGAGGATGAAGAGGGGGTAATATGGTTCAAGGACCGATTGAGTGTCCCCGACCTCAAACCTATTCGGGAGCTGATCCTAAAGGAAGCTCATGAGACAGCCTACTCCATACACCCGGGAAGTGAAAAGATGTACCAGGATTTAAAAAGGAGGTTTTGGTGGTATGGCATGAAAAGAGAAAGAGCAGAATATGTCGCCATCTGTGATAGCTGTCAAAGAACCAAAGCAGAGCATCAAAGGCCCGCCGGATTGTTGCAGCCATTGCGGATTCCTCAGTGGAAGTGGGATGAGATCGGGATGGATTTTATAGTTGGCCTACCTCGTACCCGGGCCGGCTATGATTCCATCTGGGTGGTTGTGGACCGCTTAACAAAGGTGGCCCATTTCATACCTGTGAAGACCACATACACCGGAGCAACGTTAGCTGAGTTATACATGTCACGGATAGTTTGCCTTCATGGTGTGCCGAAGAAGATAGTGTCAGATCGAGGAACGCAGTTCACCTCTCATTTTTGGCAGCAGCTACAAGAAGCTTTGGGCACCCATTTGAACTTCAGCTCGGCTTATCACCCGCAGACAGACGGTCAGACTGAAAGAACTAATCAGATCCTAGAAGATATGCTGAGAGCCTGTGCGTTGCAAGACAAGTCAGGATGGGACAAAAGGTTACCTTATGCAGAATTCTCCTATAACAATAGTTACCAGGCCAGCTTGAAGATGTCGCCGTTTCAGGCACTCTATGGGCGGAGTTGTAGGACTCTGCTGCATTGGGACCAGCCTGGAGAGAGACAGGTGTTTGGCCCCGACATCCTGCTTGAAGCCGAAGAGAATATCAAAATGGTTCGGGAGAACCTGAGGATAGCCCAGTCAAGACAGCGAAGCTATGCGGACCGAAGGAGAAGAGAACTGAGTTTCGAAGTGGGGGATTTCGTCTATCTGAAGGTGTCACCTATCAGGGGAGTCAGAAGGTTCGGAGTTAAAGGCAAGTTAGCACCCCGGTACGTCGGACCTTATCAGATTCAAGCCAAGCGTGGAGAAGTGGCCTACCAGCTCAACCTACCAGAGAGCTTGTCAGCAGTGCACAATGTGTTCCACGTGTCACAATTGAAGAAGTGTCTGCGAGTACCAGAAGAACAGTTGCCAGTGGAGGGTTTGGAAGTCTAGGAGGATCTGACGTACATAGAGAAGCCAACGCAGATTCTGGAGTTTGCGGACAGAGTCACCCGGAGGAACACCATCAGAATGTGCAAAGTCAGATGGGGTCACCACTCGGAGGAAGAAGCAACCTGGGAACGAGAAGATGATCTGAAAGCCAAATACCCTGAACTCTTTGCTGACCAACCCTGAATCTTGGGGCGAGATTCTTTTAAGGGGGATAGGTTCACAAATTCAGGTGTTACTTCCCTTTTCTCATCCTTCCCCAATCTTCTCTTTCTCATTTCTATAGGAGAAAAGTGGTTATTTTATTTGTAACTATAGTCTATTAGCTCAAACTCCAAGGGAGTATGAATTGTTGCAACATGTTGAACCCTAGATTTCACTTTTGTTTGGTGCATAATTCTTAGAAAGTCTAATTTGAATTTGTGGCTTATTTGAATTTGAATCAAATAGAGAAAATAAAAAGAAAAGGGAAAACAATTGCTGGAATAAAAGAAAAAGGGAAAAAGCCCAAACCCCCGCCCCCCTCGGCCTTTCGGCCCAATTGGCCCATCCCGCGCGCGCGCCTCCCCCCCCTCCTCCCTCTGCCCTGGCGGGCCCACCCGTCAGCGCAGCCGGCCCAATCCCGCGCGCGCCGCTTCCCCCGCTCTCTCTGCTCGCCCGGCCCCACCCGTCGGCGCAGCCGCTTTCCCCGCGCCCGCGCCCGCTTTCCCCTCTCTCTCTGCCCGCGGGCCCCGGCTGTCAGCTTCTCCGTCTTCGCGTAACCGCTGCCCCGGTCCGCGCGTGCCGCGGACTCCGCGCCCACGTCGTGCGTGGGGCTCGCCACCACCTCGCCCTTGGCCACTTGAGCCCCGAACCTCGCTCGCCATCTCCCCCTCCCTCATTTGCGCACCCGCAGACCCCTCCCTCACCTTCCCCTCGCTGCGCGCACGCCAAAGCGCAGCCGCCATTAAACCGCCGCCGCTCGAGCTCGTTCCTCCGTCGCCGTTGGAGCCCCGCTGTGCCCTCTGCCACGGTGAGCTCCGCCCCGACGTCCACAACCCGGGACGCGCTCCAATTTTCCCTTCCCCTCCCTATTTCCCTCTGCTCACGCTCACCCGCCGTCCACCGTGCAGCCGCTGGGGTCCGCCACCGTCGACCCGGGCCGTCGTCGCGCCTTTGCCGCCACCGAGGAGTCCCCGGAGTTCGCCTTGAGGTAAGGAACCTCCCATGCCCTCTCCCTTCCCCTCTATTGCACTCTGTCGCGCTTAATTGCTCGCCGGAGTCCCTTAACGCCGCCGCCGAGCCGCTTCGCCGTGAACCGCCCCCCTCCGGTGCCCCTGTCCCGACCTAGTCCCCACCAAAAGGTTCCCCGCGCCCTCCCCAACCTCCCCGGCCATTCAGATCGCCCCAAGGACCCGCAGGGCCCCCGCGCCCCTCGTCTCCGGCGAGCTCCTCCGCCGTGGGGACGGGCGCCGCCACCTCAGCTGGCTGGGGAAGGAGACAGAAGCCAGCCGCCCCATCCCCGCCGTCCATCTCAGATCGGGCGGCCCCGTTTTAAATAGGCCGAGTCCAATCCTAGCCGTCCGCCCAAGATCCAACGGCCCAGAGCCGTTTCCCCCGCGCCCTGCCTCCCTGCCGCTGGGCCCCGCCTGTCAGCCCGCCTGCGCCCCGCGCTACTCGCCCGACCCCGCCTGTCAGCCCGCCTGCGCCCCGCGCTGCTCGCCCAACCCCGCCTGTCAGCCCGCCTGCGCCCCGCGCTGCTCGCCCGACCCCGCCTGTCAGCCGTCCGCCCCGCCCTGCCGCTGGGCCCCGCCTGTCAGCCGCTCAGGCCGCCACGCGCTCGCGCGCCCGCCCGTGATCTAATCTCGGGCGTTGATTTGAGATCCAACGGCTATGAAGGCCCGATACCCCTTCGCCCGCGCGTTTTCTTAAAGAGACCCCCGGTTTTTTGAAATTTAACCCGCCGTCCCTGGTTTCTCGCAGTTAGGTCCTCGGACCTTTTATTTAATTCAAAATAAGTATTTAGGGTATATTTTTAATCCCTAAACTTGTAAAATTCATAACTTTGCCATATGAACTCCAAATTAGGTGCTTCAAATTGCAAAATGTTCATAATATTATTATCTATCTGTTTATGCAATGTTTCCCTGCTGTTTCTATGTCCCAATTAATAGTTGATCATTAGGGTAAAATTGAGGTTATGGGAACCCTATTTGAGATAAATAAAAGATAGTAGATTTTAATAAAAGTTGGAGCACTTAAGTTTATGGACTTAACACTATGTAATGATTTAACCCCCACCACTGACTTAGAACTGATTAGTGAATAGTGAATCACTTGGTATAGTCCTCCACCCTAGACCTAGGGAATACTAGAGTACCAATCCTTTTCTACTATGAACTTGTGATCTCTCTCTGCTGCATATGTTTGGTATATTGTTTTTGTTTGTTATTTCCCAAGTGCATAGTGTGAATGATTACTTTACGTAGACAACGAGCAGTCTGTGTTTCCCGAGGAAGTTGCAGAGGAAGTCCCTGATCAGCAGTTTGGTGAAGGCAAGTGTCCTCTGACCCATTATGTCCTATTCATTTATAACTTACTACCCCGCATTACTTACTTGAAACCTAAGGATTGACTAGCTTTACACTTTACTTTATCCTTGATGACCTTATGGGCTGTTATGGTTAGCATTCTGCTATTGCCTTAACTTAATCAATGAACATGATGTGACTATTTACGATACTGTTATCCTGATGATATTGATGATCTTGTGATACTCTAGGGGGCTCAGGCTGTTTCCTGAGTACCTCTCCGTAAGGACCTGTTCGTTGAGAGACCACCCGGGATAACAGTGCAACCATGAGGGTGAAATGGGGTGCCCTTAGCTAATTAATTAGAGGAACTAGAGGTGTAGTTGCTTCGCCGTCGTGCCGTCAATGGGGTCCAGGCACAGTGCTTGCTCTGCCGAGGTTCTTTCGTTTTGATTTTGTTAGTCACTCTCCTGCGGGGAGGAGTACTGTGTTTATCAAACTGGAGAAACCTAACGGGCAGCTATGATCTCTAGGGAATCTTTGTAACAGCTACGTAGTGATACCCTGCCGGACCACCTAGGTAGTGGTCAATGGGGATTAGCTCTCCCTGGGCAGAAAGGGAATCATGACTCATGGGTAAAGTGTGCGACCTCTGCAGAGGGTAGTGAAACTGATATATCAGCCGTGCTCACGGTTAAGAGCAGCCTTGGGATCCTCTTTGATTAGAGATACAGATGGTTCGAGATACAAGGATTATGTTATGGTTTGGTTCGAATATGATGATGTTGTTCCTCGATGAGGAAATGGTTCATGGGATTGGTTAATGCTAAAATCTGGCTTCTACTAATGATAAATACCTGACCAACTAAAAGCAACTGCTTGAGCCTAACCCCACATAAAGCTAGTCCACCTCAGCCAAACGGGACATTTGCTGAGTACGTTGATGTGTACTCATCCTTGCTTTACCACCAAACACCAGGTTGTCCGCATTGTAATCACTGCTCAGGAGAAGGCGAAGCCGTGGAAGGAGACTTCCAGGAGTTCCAAGACTACGACGAATTCTAGGTGTGGGTTGGCGGCAACCCCCAGTCAGCTGCCTGTGAAGGCCTTATCTTTACTGCGCTTCGCTAGCACTTTGATTTATCTGTTAAGTTGATGACTATGTGGATGTATATGACTCTGTGATGTAACAAGTTAATACTCCTTTATGTTATTATTCGAGCATTGTGCGTTGAGGTTCATTTATGTAACTGCTGTGTACGTGAGTTCTGATCCTGGCACGTACATGGTTCGCATTCGGTTTGCCTTCCAAAACCGGGTGTGACAATTAGTTAGGCTAAAATACACATTCCAATATGGAGATAAATTCGTCGAGCCAGATGATGACTGGCTAAAAAGTATTGAGACCGTAAGTGATGAATTGCTTGGATTATACTCGAAGGCTGAAGACACTGCACTGTCAGTGGCCTTCGGAGACCGAAAGAAAAAGAGACTCAACCGAGTATTTGATGCAATTGGGTTTGTCTACCCGGACTACCATTATCCAACACGGGGTCAAAAAAGAAAGAACACATCTTCTGCAAAGGAAGTTGCCTCAGCCGCTCCTAGCGAGTCGGCGCCGAAGAGGAAGAGGGTAAAGGTTCTCACACACCAGCCACGTTATATTGAACCGGCCACAGTGCCTGAGTTTGCTGGTGAGACCTCTTCGGCCACCGAAGCTAAAAAACCGACTCCCCTGCCAAATATTGTAGGGCTGGCCGAAGTTCCAGTGACGGAAAAAATAGAAGAACCGAGGGCTGAAGTAACAAAGACAACAAAAATTCTAAGTCCTTCAGCAAAAATTGAGACAACAAAAAGCCAAAAGGGGCCAGCAGTGACCCCAAAAAGAAAAAGGATGGTTAATGTGCTAGTTGTTTTGGAGACAATTAAGTCTTCAAGCACAACTCTGAAGAAAACTGTTGAATCTTCCGAAGCACATACGGAAGCATTTGATGCTGAAACCTCAAAACATCAGTCTGAGACTGAAGCTGGGCCTTCGGAGCCCACCAAGGTGAAATCCTTGGAAGTCGAAAAGACAGAAACAACAGAACAAATTTCAGCTGAAGAAACTGGTACTGCCGCCCCCGAAGCATCTTCCGAAACCTTCGATTATATCCTTCGTCATGCTTTGGGGAAAAAGCTGACTAAAAAAGAACAACAAGAGGCCCAGTACTACGCCCACAAATTGAAATATCCAAAGGGGGTGTTGATATTCAATGGCAGTGGGGAAGAAGACTTTTTGTATTGTCTCCCTGACAGCAAGGAGATTTATGTCTGTTGGGAGATGAGCAAGAGCTTTGGATTCCCAACACTGGAAGACGGGCTCTCGGTGCTGTCAAAAAACGAGCTAGCCGACAGCCTGGCATATAATAGCTTAAAGGTACAGAGAATGAGGTTTTCGTATTTTTTCTTGAAACCAAAATTTTTCGTTCGCTTAAATTTATGGTTGCACTCACATTTTTCTTTTTGCAGGGCCTTATGCTTAGCAATGCCCTTAGGGCCCAAAAAGATGCCGAAGACGAAGGGTGTGTTATGGCCTTGAGCAACCTTCGTTCCGAAGTAATTGAACTAAGGAACGAAGGTCTCGAAAAAGATAAAATATTGCATTCATTGATAAATAGAATAAAAGAAGACGAAGCTACTTTTAAAGTTCAAGCTGAGGCTCAGAGGCGTGAAATTGAAGATCTCCGAAAACAACTGGCCAGAGCTAAAGAGGAACGCACTCTTGAAGAAACGAAACGAGAACTCAGCGAACAATGGGCAAACCATTTGGAAAAAAGCGTTGAAGAGCTTCGTGCATCTAAGAAAAGATGCTATGAAAAATCTATAGAATGTGTTAAAAAAGTAAAGACCAGCTTCGCCAACGTTGGCGCTTTTTCAAGTGAAGAAAACTTCATAAAGGGTGACCCCGAGGGTCCAATCGAATGGATCAGTCACGAAGCTGAGGCCTTTGAAGAAATTTTGAATAGCCGCGGAGACATATGTGCCTTTTCAGGTGCCAGGGAGATTGCTACCATTTTGGAGAGGAAAGGCTGTGAGCATGTGAAGCTTTTGGCACAATCCGAAGCCGCTTTATCCTCCGAAGATATAAAAGACCCCTCGGCCGAAGCAAGCCTGGTCGGTGGAAAATTTTTCACCGACATCTGGGACAATGGTGGCCGGGAAATGGCCCAAGAGATTATACGAAAAAGCGAAAAAGGCATTCATGACGCTAGAAAATTAGCAGGGGCCGCTGAGAGAAGTGCAGAGCCCGAAGGGCAAATAGGTATTGAATAGTGGTTTTTGACTCTTTGCTGTAATTTTTTGATTTTGAACTTGTTCACGGTTTGTAATAGTAATATAGCCGTATCTTCTCCTCCCTCAGAACCTGTTGAACCATTTGCGGGCTCCCACGCAAAATGGGATGACGAAATTAGGAAAATGGCCGAAGCCATCATGGATAAAATTGTTGATCAGCTACTAAATGAAGCTGCAGAAGTAGTTCTAAGGGAAGATTAGATGCTGCTGTAAAAACATTTAGAATATAATGTGTAATATTTTGTAACTCTGAATGTAATATATAAACTATTTATGGTTCTTTTCTTTGCGACGCATGAAACTTCGTATACATACCGTTTTTTAGCCTTCGGCAAAAAAAAACACCTTCCCTTTTTTTCATGCTTCGTAAATAATATCCGTGTTCTCATATGATCAGCTACCAATCCTCGTAAAGTTAATAACCAATAAATGTTTCCATTTGACGAAAGTATAACTCTTCAATAGCTATTTTTTGTGCCTTGCCACTTTTCCTTCGAAACAATTTTCGAATATCGATACTGGGATCCCCTTCTTTGCATTGTTAATGCAATATGATGCATGATGTTATGCTATGCGAATGATGTAATGATGTGATGTTATGCAAAGTGATATTTGCCGAAGGTCGACGTTTTACTTTCAGCAGAATTAGCGTTTATTTTTCGCCGTAAGCCTCCCTTAGGAGCTTCTTCGCCTTTTACTTTCAGCGGATTCAGCGTTTATTTTTCGCTGTAAGCCTCCCTTAGGAGCTTCTTCGCCTTTTACTTTCAGCGGAATCAGCGTTTACTTTTCGCTGTAAGCCTCCCTTAGGAGCTTCTTCGCCTTTTACTTTCAGCAGAATCAGCGTTTACTTTTCGCTGTAAGCTCTGCATTCCCTTCGGAACGACTTTTGAGCAAAAAACTTACTCTGCGTTCCCTTAGGAACGACTTTTTGCTGCTTCGACTAAATTACGATGTGTTCCTTAGAACAAAATTTTTGACAACTCGAAGGTCCTCCTTATCACCATAAATTCTTATGCTTCGGCAACTTAAGCCTGTGGAGAAGATATATTTTCATTATGGTAAAAAGCGAAACGGTTACAAGGGATTAAAAACGACAAAAAAGCACATAAACCTCCCATAAGTGTTTCTTAAAAAAGAAAATAATACTGAATGCGAAAAACTGCTATTGGGGTAGGATATTTGTCAGTAAATATGCTTTGACTCTGGCATAGTGCTATTGACTGTGCGAGTTTTCGGACCCTTCTCTGAAGTCACGCTGAAGATGAGCGTGCTGGCTCCCTTCTGGCTGTTGGCCGTGTTGTGTTGGTGGTGGAGGTGGAGGCTGTTGCCAAGATGCTTGGGGTTGGCTTGCCGAAGCAACAGAAGCTGCAGGGTGGTTTCCTACATATTCTGGAATGTAAGGCGAATGGTACGAAGCAGTATGCATGACTTGCTTCGGCTGACTCTGTTGTGCTGCAGCTTCTGCTATCTCCTTTTGCTTCTGGATGGTAACATGGCACATCCTGGTGGTATGGCCCTTGTCCTCACCACAGAATAGACAATAAAATTTCCTTAGCTGATCCCCAAATCTTCCTCCGAAGCCCCTGGCGCCTCTGCCCCTTGGAGCTGGTGGCCGAAAAGAGCTTTGATGCTGCCCCAAAGCTTGTGAGGAGTACTGCGGTCTTTGCTGTTGACTCCCTCTATCATCACTCTGAGCAGAGTTTTGAATTGACCTGACGTGCCTTGGATGAAGTCTTCCTCCGAAGCCCCTGGTCATTTCGGAGAACCTGTAAGCTTCCTCCCTTCTTTGGTGGAAGTCATTGTCAGCTCGAATATACTCATCCATCTTCTAGAGCAGCTTCTCCAAAGTTTGAGGAGGCTTTCTGGCAAAGTATTGAGCTGAAGGTCCTGGCCGAAGCCCCTTAATCATGGCCTCAATGACAATTTCATTGGGCACTGTTGGTGCTTATGCCCTCAGACGCAGGAACCTTCGGACATACGCCTGAAGGTATTCTTCGTGGTCCTGGGTGCACTGGAATAAGGCTTGAGCAGTGACCGGCTTCGTTTGAAACCCTTGGAAGCTGGTTATTAGCATATCCTTCATCTTTTGCCATGAGGTGATTGTTCCTTGCCGAAGAGAGGAGTACCAGGTTTGTGCAACACTCCTGATGGCCATGACGAAAGACTTTGCCATGACTGCAGTATTGCCACCATACGAAGATATGGTTGCTTCATAACTCATCAAGAATTGCTTCGGGTCTGAATGACCGTCGTACATGGGGAGTTGGGGTGGCTTGTAGGACTGGGGCCATGGTGTAGCCTGCAGTTCTGTTGATAGAGAAGAAGTCTCATCAAAAGCAAAATTTCCATGATGGAAATCTTCATACCAATCGTCCTCGTTGTAGAAGCCCTCCTGATGAAGCTCTCTGCGTGGAGGCCTTCGGTTCTGGTCATCTTGAACAAGATGACGAACTTCTTCAGAGGCTTCGTCTATCTGCCTTTGTAGATCAGCTAGACGAGCCATCTTTTCCTTTTTGCGTTGGACTTGTTGATGGAGCATCTCCAAGTTTTGGATTTCTTGATCCAATTCGTCCTCCGGAGGCGTCGGACAGGTGGCCTTCCTCTTCTGGCTTCGGGCCTCCCTAAGAGAAAGGACATCCTGATTGGGATCTAGTGGCTGCAGAGCGGCAGCCCCTGTTGCTGAAGGTTTCTTTGGCGGCATGACGAAGGTGATGCTTGCCGAAGGTGTTCAAAACTCAAGAAATGGAAGTGAGTTCACCGGAGGTGGGCGCCAATGTTGGGGACTTGTTCTCAAATTCTTCGGATTAAGAACAAGGCAACATAAAAAGTGTTAAATATTAAAATCCATCGTCCTTCAAGACATTATATCCCTTCGGATATAATGAAATCCAGACGAAGGTTATGAGGGAAAGAACCTTCGCAAGTTAAGTATACAATAAAGAAGAATTCGTATATCAAATATGAAGAATAATTTAGATATTATTATCAACTTATATTTACTTGCATTATCATCTCCAAAATAACAAATTATGAATGTACCTTCGGATTGACAGAAAGTAAAGGTACAAGCGTGCTGCGAAAAAGGCGAATGCTGAGTCAGCGTGAACAGTACGGGAGTACTGTTCAACTATTTATAGGAAAGAGACGCAGCCCATGTAGAATTACATTTGTGCCCTTTACATTTATCATTAAATCTATAGTAATTCTTCGGGGTCTAATTTGCCTTTTCATCTTTAGGTCGGTTCCCTTTCTCTGCTATCATGCCGAAGCTTTTTTGTGGTCATTTTCATCCTTCGTCATGATCGCTTTCCATCTCGCTCAGACTTCGTACTGACCCTACTCTTGTATACTCATGACCCGATTCCAAAGATACTTGTTCACATATTCCACTTGGAAAACATTGTTAAATCATGTTTTTGAGGACCTTCGGAAGCCGAAGGCCCCCAACAAGCATGAATAATCATTTTAAATCATTAGATTATTCACATTATCATTATATAATCATGAACAAACATCAATGATATTTAAATTACATTTGTACCTTCGACTTAACAGAAGGTGAAAAGGCAAGAGTGACGCGCGAGAGATTACAGATCAGCGTGAACAGTACGGTGTTATTGTTCATCTATTTATAGGCACAGGACGCAGCCTGGGCAAAATTACATTCATGTCCTTGACATTTACTGTTAGCCAAAAGGCAAGCTATCGAGGACCAATCAGTCTTTTCTTCTTTAAGTCGGTTTCATCCGCCATCACCATCCTTGTGCCAAGCCGAAGCTTCTCCATCCACAGCTTTGGAGCTGGTTCATCCTTCTTCCAGATCACGCCTTTCATGCCATGCATTCCTTCATCTTAAAGTCGAAGCTTCCTGGAAAACATGTTAGTTGTGTTTTTGAGGACCTTCAGAAGAGCAAGGCCCCCAACACTATAATTACACCATTGAGTGTAACAAGCGCGGCTGATAATCCTACAAAGTCGTTCCTAAAGGAATGCAGAGTAAGTCACAAAGCTCCAAGGTCGTTCCTAAGGGAATACAGAGCTTGAATGGCACCTGAGTCAAAGGTTAAGAAGCTCCAAAGTCGTTCCTAAGGGGATGCAGAGCTTAGCTCCAATGTTGTTCCTAAGGGAATGCAGAGCTGAAATACCGCCTAAGTAAAAGGTGAAGAGATTCCAAAGTCGTTCCCATGGGGATGCAGAGTCTGGGTGTGTATTCATGTGTTTTTACCTTCGGCACAAATAACATTTTGCATCATACTATCATATCGTATCGCACAGCATCGCATCATACATCATTTTTGCATCACTAAAGAGATATGGAGAAACAAAGATAAGTTGCTCCTTCGAAAAAGTTGGCCGGATTATGAAACAACATACTATAGAACAAGATATGCCTTCGGCAGATATATATTCGCTCAGGAGGATAATCTTTGTCAGCAGTGATATAAGGAGAATCTTTTTCTTCGTGAAGCATGAAAAGAAGGGAAAGTGTTTTTTCGCCAACAGCTCAAAAATGGTACGTACGAAGGTTTCATGCATCACAAAGAAATACATTACATTAACATACATACAAAAACTTGATGTTTGTTCTTACAAAAGACGAATCTATATACAAGCATTAAGCTCTCAAATATACAAAATTTTAGTCTTCTTTCAGCACTTTCTCAGCGGCTTCATTTAGCAGTCTGTCGACAGCTTCGTTAATAGCTTCATTAGCGATTTTTATCATATCTAACGCTTCCTTGATGGCCGAGTCAGCTTCGGGGTTATATGGCTCTGGTGGAGGTGACAGTTCAGCTACATCATAAAAGTGTTTGTTAATTCCGTAGCTAAAAGCGAATTCCGAAGCTAAACATCAGTAAAAGTACCTATAAGCCTTGTACGCTCGACAACTTCTTCAGCTCATTTAGCTTCTTCTTGACCGCCGTGAGATTCTTTTTCATTTTTTCTAATCGCTTCATCAGCTATCTCACAACCACCCTTCATCCACACCTCAGAGTAAAATCTCCCGCCTAGCGCAGAAGCCTTAGCCTAAGGGTCTTTGATGTCATCCGTCGAGAAAACAAATCCTGGCTAAACCATAGCCTTAGCATGTTTGCAGCCAGCTTTCTCCAAGATCGACGTGGCCCCCCGTGCGTCAGCGAATGCGCAGAAGTCTCCTCGGTCACTCAAAATTTCGTCAAAGGCTCCAACTTCTCTGCTGATCCACTAGACGACTCCATCAGGATCACCACAGATGAATTTTTGTCCAGAAGAATAGGCCCCAACTCTAGCCAAGTTGTCCTTCAATTTCTTAGCGTATTCCAAAGATATTTCATAACGTTTCTCTTTTGAAGCTTGAAGCTCATCATAGTTCTTTTGAGCTCTAGACCTTTCGATCTCGCAAATTTCATGGTTCACTACTTCGACTTCGACTTCAAATTTTTTAGCATCTTCAACAACTTTCTTTTTCAGCTCCTCCACTTCGGCCTTATGAGCTTCGGCTTGTGCAGCAAGACTAGCCTCGCTAGATTTTAGCTTCTCCACTAAGGAAAGTAATATCCTATCCTTCTCAAGAGCTTCATTTCTCAATGATATAACTTCTGAATGAAGGTTCCTAAGGGCTATTTTGCAGCTCTCATCCTCTGCATCATTTTTGAGCTTTTAAAGCCTTGCTCAAAATCAAGCCCTGAAAAGCGACAAATGAGCATGAAATGAGGGTAAGAAAAAGCATAGAAATATTTTATTATAGAATGACAAACCGAAACATACACACCTTTAGGCTATTGTAAGCAAGACTGTCCGCAAGCTGATCCTTCGACATCGCAGATAAGCCGAGTTCAAGCTTCGAATAGCCTATATTTTCCGCCATTTCCCGGTAGACATTTATTTCTTTATTGTTAGGCAGACAATAAAGGAAATCATCTTCGTCATCGCCACCATACACCAAGGACCCTCGAGGGTACTTCAAATCCTTGGCATAATGTTGCGCTTTGGCAATTTGCTCTTCTGATAATTGTCTCACCAAAGCATGTCACACGATGAATTCCAGCTCTTTGGCAGGTGCTCCAGGAGCAGGAGATTTGGATTTTCCAGAGGCACCCTCTTTCTCCAGGATTATAAGCGCGCTTTTTGAAGGCCTTGCTTTGGTAGAAACTTCTGAGGGTCCAGCTTCAGAAATAGTCTGTGCCACTCCAGCCTCGTCAGATTTCTTTGAAACTTTAGCCTCCATCCTAGGCGCTTCGGCAAAAGCAGGAGTTGATGTTTTCACAGACTCCATTACAACATCTAGCACACTAGCCATACTCCTTTTCCTTGGAATTGCTGTGGGGATGTTTGATGGCTTTGGTAGTTCCGTTGTGTATGGTGGACTCAGTGCCTTCAACTGCTCTGCTGTTTTCTCCACTTTTGGCTCTTCAGTCACATTTGTCGTAGCTTCGACAGGCATAGAGCAACGGGGTCAGAGATAGGAGCAGCCCCCTCAATTAGATTCGGCACGTCGGCCATTTCAATGCGTTTGGGTCGACGCATCAAAACTTTAACCTTTTTTTGACCTCGACGCACTAGAAGTCGCCGAGGTTGCAGCTTTCCTCTTCTTCCCTTGCTTTCACGAAGGCAGTTGTCATGGCTTCATCTTTGGCATTTGAATATGCTCCAAGCAGCTCGTCACTAGTCGCCTCTATGGCATCTAGCCAGTCATCATTCGGTTCATCAGACTAGCTCCTATATCGAAATGTATACTTCAGATACACCAAACCATTTTGGCTGGAGCCAGCGGCAGTTTCCTTCGGCATTTCCCATCCATGAGCAAGTGGCCACACTCTGTAAGCAATATGCTACTGCACCAAGTCTCTTGTGCCAATGTAAGTACACATTGTACTAAAAGCTGTCTGGCACGCTTGCACGTCGTTTCCAACTGCAATAGTTGGCCTCCTGATGCCGAAACGAGACCATATAGGCCGCTGAATGACCCCTTTTATATCTTCCCTCTCACTCAGATCAACCTTCACATAAAATCATTCTTGCATCCAGGAGCCTGGCCATTTTTTCCGAAATGTCGGCATAGGATAGCTGGCCTCGGCGTGGTGCACGAAGCTGTAGCAGCCAAAATTGTTGTGATATTGCTCTTTCCCAGTTGCCTTCGTCTGATATAATAGCTCATGCATATTGCAGAAGCACCTGGCATCTGGCTCTAATCCATGGCTGTAAGACCCAAAATGTGTATAAATAATAATAATAATAATAATAAATATATATGATTATTAAGGCTACAAGAGTAGTCTACCATTCCACGTTCTGCCACCATTCCGTGTTCTGCCATTCCCGTTCTGCCACCATTCCTAGTGTTCTGTCACCGTTCTCATTCCTTGTTCTGCGTTTTTCATTCCCATGTTCTGTCATTCTCATTTTTGTTCTACGTTTCTCATTCCCATGTTCTATCACTCTCATTCTTTGTTCTGCTTTTCTCATTCCCCCTCCCCGCAAAGCCCATTCCCATTCCCCCGTACAACCCATGTCTAGCTAAAATTAAAAAAAACACAAATGTCCTCAAGGAGATTTGAACCCGTGACCTCTCAAGCAAAGGTCAAGAGTAGCTACCGCTACACTACATGTGTGTTTATGTCTGCATCTATGATAGGAAACACATCTACTACATCTCTCATCAAGCCCACTTGCTACCCTTACACAATGCATAGTAGTAGATAAGTATCACCCAGATTCTTGAATTATATTTTTGGATGGAGGTAATATTATTTAAAGAAGAGCTTTGCATGTAATTTATTTTGTTTGAATAATGTTTTATACTTAAATTTCTTTTTTTGCATGCGTAACATTTATTCTTCGTAATATTTTTTCCATGGATCAAACTTGTGAGTCATTTTTATAAACCAATGTCAAGCATGAATCCATGTTTCTTACTTGAAACCCCGAACAAACACCATTAGCAGGAGGCACTCGCGTTGGCGTCACCCAGCGATGACGAGAAGAAGCTTGACGACTGTCAGTTCGACCTCTAGAAGCAGTCCTACGTGGTCGCATGCGTCGCAGTCCATCGTTAAGCATGGGGCCTCATGGTTGTCGCCAACGTCGATGACTCTCGGGTTGTTCTAAACACCGATCCGACGACGACGCCACCTCACCGTCCAGCTGAAGCCCAACTTGCCACATAAGTCGCTACTGACCGGACATGAATTCTTGTGCGCTGGGACGATGGTCGTTGCTGACGTGGTGTCAGTGTCCTCGAACATGATGTATGTAGCGGAGTAACCCATCTGGTGGTGCAACGGCCAGGGGTACTACCTCGCTGATGAGCTCGGTGTGCACTTCGTTTGGCAGCCCAACCAAGAGTCATCGGTACTCGTCATATCGCGCACGTTCGACGACTACTATATCGAGGACTGTGGCGTCATCTTGGCGCCGAAGGTGACGCAAAGGAGGATCGACAACAGTGACCAGTTCAACATCCTCACTACCGTCAGGATAGCTTTTATGCCGACCCGCCTTTAATTTTCTTCGCAAACACACACACTTGCCTTTTGTTTAAGGAAGAGCGTATGGTGGTACGTGTCTGATGACTAACGATGTACGAGGGAATTTCTTCCGACATGTGTGGAACATGCTCTCCAATGATGAGACCATACAAATTGTGGCATATATCGAAGTCTGCATGATAATGATGGTTGCAATGTAGTGATGAAACAACTGGATTAAAATAACAAAATTTATGTATGGCTAGGATCACAAATTGATTATGAAACCTTTTCTCATAACAGTATAATACACATTTGTATATAAGTTATCGTAGTATACTGGTATTATATATTCTCGTTGTAAAGCACGGGCACTCAGCTTGTAAATATATGAAGAAATAAAATAGTAAATTCAGATATCTCAAATTACACTTGAGTATTGAAAATTGAGGACTGAATTTTGAAAACCAAGAATTATTTTAGAAAAGACATAATAGAAAAGTTTCCTATTCAACTAAATGAATATGCATTTCATTAAATGATGCACCATAAGCAATTATTTACATGAATATTCAAGTTGAAGTAACTTTTAATTCTTGTTCCACAATCAAAAAAAAAGAAAGGAACAATATGAGTGTGTCTCGTATTTAAACATTTAATCAATTAAAATAAATATATATCTATTGTTTCATAATTGATTTGGAGTATGTATTAAAATGTGAATTCCTAAACTTTATCTTAGATTGGAATTAGAATTTTGTAATGTTAAAAAGGAATAATATGGGAATATAATAATGAGATGAGAATTGGGATTTAACCCAAAGGTACAATTTTAGAATTTGAGATAAGAGAAGAAAATACTAAACAAATGAGGTAAAAATGAAATATATAAATAAGAATATTTTTCTTTACACTAATACTTGAATTTGGTATATTTTGATCCATGGTGAGACTCATAACAAAATTTAAATTTAGGTTTTAAAACCAAGAGAATAAAAATAGGAAAGGAGGGAAGAAAGAAATATTATACAATACAAAATAATATTATTAAATAACTTCATCACATGATGGTATGACCAAATTGCATAGTTATTATGAGTTTAAATTTGCACTTAAGTTTGAATTCTAAATTTGGATTCAAAATAATTAAGAGTAAAGGAAAACATAAAATAAAATTAAAAAAAAGAGAATAGAAAATAGAAAATGAGAAGGAAAATGAAACCCTTTATTCCTTCCATATATAAATAAATGACAAGGAATAAAAAAATATATAATATTGTAAACAATAGAGTATATATTCACATTAGTAGGAATCTTGATATTTTGAAATTTGAAGTTCAAAATAGGAGTTTGAATCCTTAAATCTTGAAATTGAAAGGAATATATAAAAAGAAAGAAATCTCAGAGCCTAGGCTGATTCTTTATCACCTTGGCCCAGTTGCTGTTCGCCTGGCCGGCCCAACTAACCGTCAGCCTCCCTCCCATGCCCACATGACCAACTGACGGATGGGGCCACATGTCAGTCTACGCATGCGTGCTTCCCTGTGTGATGGCCACTGCTGGCGGACCCTCTCAAGCCTACGGTCTTCTTCGTCACGCGAATCTCGCCCTGCGGGCGGGCCGTAACCGCCATCCGCACGAGCTTCTCGGGCGCCTGGATATAAACCCGGTCGTCGCCATCCCTAACCCTATGCCTCATGAGCTTGAGCCGTGCTGGGAGTTGCGTCTGTTGTAGCTACCGATAGGAGAGAAAAGGAAAAAGGGTGAGGGCCAGAGGATTGGACCGGCCGTCAAAACACGTGGTGCACGCGGGAAACCGAGGGTGGAGTCAAGCAGGAGCACTCCGCGGCGTTTTCGTACGGAGGTGGTCGACTGGGGCGTCATCGTGTCGGAGAGCCGACGCGCTGCCCTTGGTCACCTGGGCGCCCCGTCGCACTAGCATCCCGTGGGTGGCTCTGCCCACACTACAGACGCTGGTATGGTCGCGATCCTGTAGTTTACCCTCATTCCTGTACTGCGCAAGTTCTGTTCCGGCTCCAAAACATAGCGCGGGACCGCCAGCTTGCCGCTTGCCGGGTGTGCTCTCAGCTGGGTCGTTGGATCCTGCTTGGGCGATCGGGATTAGAGTTGGGGCGTTGAATGGATTCCTTTGAATCGGAACCGTCAGCCTGGGAACAGACGGATGGATCTGGCTTTGCATTCCAACCCGCGAATCGACTATGGGTCGAAGGATCCAGATCCAAGGGCTGCAGTAGAATACCGGTTCGATATAATATGGATCTAATCTAGGACATAGAATTCCGATCTGACGGTCGTAGTGGCTCCATACCCCTTCGCCGAGCCGATTTTGTAAAAGAGTCCCTGCCCTTAGTAGAAACTAACCTGCCGTCCACGCGGTGCTAGCTCTGAGTCTTAGGAAGTTTTGCACCAGAGCCCCTGCACTCCCTATATATTATGCGCCCAGTCCAGGAAACAAGAAAACCAGGGAAAAATGAAATAGAAATTCATTTTTGATGCAAAAATAATTATTAGAACTTGTTTAATTCCTAGAAAATTCATACTTAGTCCAAACTAATCCATTCCAGTTCCTATAATTTTGTAATAATGTTGTTTATCACATAGTGACACTGTTTTAACATGAAAATGGTATTAAAATTTATTTCTTAATTAATCTCATATCAAATACATAAAACCTTCGGAAATTCGTAACTCCTCTGTTTAAATTCTGAATTGCCTCATTTCAGTTGCGTTAGTCTCGTATAAATATTTACTACGCAGTAACAACATTGATTATCCCATGTTTCATACCTTTATAATTAGATATTTATTTATCCTATGTTAATTGGATTAATCTAGGTCTGTTGGATTAACTTCTGATCTTATAGTTATAATTTGACTAGATGATCTTTAATCAAATAATGACTTAGCTTAAAGTTGAGATAATTATTTATGGAATAATCTCTCATATGATATGTACTAACCAATTTATAATATAGTTCAATATTTAAATCACATAGATCTTTTATACATCATAACTCCTTAATAGTAACTCCAATTTTAGGGATTCTCGAGCCAACGATCTTGTTACGACGCGTAGATTATTATTATACAGTTTGTTCTTATGTTTGGTGTGATGTTAATTTTGTCTATACCATGTTTGTTTGTATTGCTACGACTAGCATTGAGGTCACGAGGATCTGAAGATCACCCTAGTACATGGAATCGCAAGTCCGAGGTAAGTTGTGCCCTTGATTCACTTTCATTAACCCAATAATGTTCTTTATTATCACTTGTTCATGCATAGGTTTAATTTTGATGGGACCCAATTGGTCGCCCTAGTCTGTTTATCCTGTTTACCTTGATTACCCCTGAATCACTTGGGTAGTCATGCTATTGCTTTACATGGTTTTGGGTTAATCTTTCATTATATCCATGTTCCAATTATTCTGTTATGTTATTTATGTTCATGTCAAGATCATTAATTTTAATTGGAACATGGATCTTAACTTGAGAAACACGTGCCACCACAAGGGTGGAATGGGACGCCCTTAGCTGACTAATTAGGAAAGCTAGTGGAAGACTACCTTACCCGAAAGGGGCAAGGGCAGTAGGGGAGTTGCATGCAGGGAGGTTCTCGGGTTGATTTTGTTGCAATGGCGGTCAAACGAGGGATTCTTGCAAGTGCTCTTCCCATAAACTGTAGCGAGTTTTCGGAAGCTAGTGGAACTTTGTAAAGGCTTCGTAGTAGATCCCTAGCCATTTACCTCGGTAGTATCTAAGGGTCTAGCTAACTCTAGCGACATGGGATAAACGACTTATGGGTACAGAGTACAACCTCTATAGAGTGTAAAACTGGTATACTATCCGAGCTCACGGTCATGAGCAGCTCAGGACTCTTGCATGATTAAATTATGAAACTAAATTCAATTTGTCATATGCATTGCATGGGATTATTTATTAATTTGGTTTGGTATTTACTTACATTTAGTAACTGCTAATAAAATTTGACCAACTTATTAAAAGCACTGCTCATCTTTAACCCCTATTGTTGATCAGCTTTACACATCACATGAACTCTCACCTTTGGTGAGTTCATGCACATTATTCCCCACAACTTGTTGAGTGATCAACATGTGTGAGCTCACCCTTGCTATCTCACACCCCCCACAGGAGAAGAATAGGTGGTTCTAGAGGAGCCACACAACAAGGAGTTTGACTTGATCTAGGTGGCGTCTCCTAGTTGACATTATGGCGCCAAGGATGGACTTTAGTTCATTTTATATTAATATTTTATTTTGTAAGACTTTCGCTATGTAATAAGTACTTTGGTTATATTGTGACATTTATCTCTATACACTCTGTTACTATATGTGTTATCTTCATTGGCGCATATATGAGATGTACCCAGCTTGTCCCTTAAATCGAGGTGTGACAGAAGTGGTATCAGAGGAATGTTGACTGTAGGACGAAACCTAGATAGAACTGGACAACCAATATCTACTTACCTTTGCTACTCTGATTATTTCTAAACTTTTCTTAATATTTTCTCATCTATTTCCGCTTGCTCTGATTATTCTTACCTTTTCACTTCTAAAGACAAAAATGAATTTCACACTTTGAAATCCTGTGCCTAAAGTGACCTTTAGGAACAGGAGACCTATTCCTAGGAACAAAAATAAAAACTATTTTTATAGGTATTTATATGCTTGAGTGTTTGTTCTTATGATACTTGTCTGATTTGGATCTTTAATTGAGTGTGATGGGTTGTGGAGTAATGTCCACAATTGCATCTACATGTACACCTAAACATAAGGGAAAATATTTACAAAATAGACAACACAGAATATTCCCTATTAAAAATGGATCTATTAAACTAGATATATTATTAAGATAAACAAGATCAACTAAGAATATCCCCCACAAGAATATGTCAAATAGATCCATCTTATCTTACAAGATTCTCTCTTATTTTAAATGATCCATCTTATCTTACAAGATTCTCTCTTATCTTAATAGCCACTTTACTTATCTCATCCTAAAGTAACAACCAGGATCGAATCCAAAATAATGAGATCAGATCTAAGTTATATTTGCATGACTAAAACCACTTGACTTATCCCACCATGATCATGATCTAACCCAAATTAATTGGATCTTATCTAATCGAAGCTAGTCATACCTAGATCTGATCTAATGTGATATATTAATCTAACCTAACAAAAAAGTTGAGCTAATCTAATGTCAATTGCTTGACAAGAAGGATAATACTGATGAAATAAATGAGACTCTACTCCTATGAAATATGTTTTAACTTAATTCACTCTGCATTAAGTTAAGAATGATCGACCAACTCTGTCTCATGCAAACTACCGTAACCACCCGATGGTTGCATAACCCCTCTGTTTTAACCTAACAAAGATTCTGACTTACCTACACCATATAATCCATCCTATCTCAAAAGAGTCTAACATATCCTAATAATATTTATTCTACCCTGGTAGATCTATCTAATTTAAACTAGTCTAATCTAGTTATATCCAATCTAATCTAGACCCTACCTAATCTAATATGATCTAATCTAAAGGAAGTTACTTAAACAAATTATTTAATACAGGAAACATAGATTAGACCACATTCCTATAAATGGGTATTAAACCTAAATTGGTGTCTTAGACCAACTCGTTTGTGGAACCACGACGTAGCCTATGTTATAGGTTGCCCAACCCATTTATCCCAAAAGCAAAGTAAAACTCTGCTTAACCTACCTACCCCATGTACCCTCAATTGTTATCCCAACTCAGATAATGACATCTAACACCGAGACAAATGGTCCCTACATTAGATCCAAGAAGAAGGTTAACCTCGACAACGAAGGATATTGTGATGGAACCTCCCAAGGTCTGGAGGCTAGCTGATGGCAAGGCACGGCAAAAGGTCCAGTAGATTTGCGTGTTGTTTTCCTTGTACGCGCCATGTCTCAATAAGAGGGGAAGATTTATTAGTATATTCTTAACATGATGCATGCATATTTTAATAATTATGGAATCAACCTTCGTTGACCCCCAACTTCCTATACATTGCACTCTGTTACCCTGACCTTACAAGATAAGAGACTACCAGCAAGTGGTAAGGTAAGGATGAAAGAATGTTTCTAGGTAAGTATTTGAAAATTCTTTTGAAGTGCTACGTAATATCTGGAGAGATGGGCTTCGCTCTGATACCAGCAGTGACGGAACCTCCCAAGGTATTAGGCCCACCTACAGTTGTCTTTGTCCTAAGGACCTTGGACAATCCTGTAGATGCAAATAATCTCTCAACAAGTTTGGTATTGTACCTTCATCACTTCACCCAAGAGCGCTTCACCCGTCACACAGATATTATATCACATCAGAGAAAAGAATAAGCGGAAGAAAATTACAATAATTTAATTTACATTCTTAGAAAGAGAGTATTGTTATTACAGTACCAGTGTATTATGAGTGCATAAAGTATTATTATTACAGACCCGGGAGGCAAAACACCCTCCCGCATAAAAGAGTATTGTTTTTAAAGTGGGAGGCCAACATCCTCCCGCGACGGACTTCATTGCTGGGGCTCATCCTTGGGTACCACCTTAGAACAAAAATAGCAAAAGTCTGTTGTTTCCTCACCTACAACAACATGGGTTTAAAAACCCTGAGTACGGAGTGTACTTTCGCAAGTCTTACCCGACAAAAGAAAAGACTCTCAAGGATATGCTGGCTTGAGGGAGTCAAGGTAAGGCTATCTCAAAGATTCAAAGACTGTTTGCAAAAATGCTTACTAATAGTGGATCCTTAAAATCCAATTTTATTGTCAAGTTAAGTCATTACCTGAATCTAGAGTTCTTTCTACCCTAGTTCAAGCACTTGGCCTGCACTAGCCGTCTTTTATCACCCTTTTTCTTTACTGGATTGCTACGTGTAGGGCAGTGACCAAGTCTTCATATCTGAGAAGTAACGGCGATCCGAATCAATTAATACCCAATTGGGGATCTCCAACCACACGACATATGTAGCACTTAACCCTTGCATATGTCAACTCGCCACCGGGTCTCTTAAGACCAAACCAGGTTCTTGCCAATCGAGAGCACATATACACCACCGTCCAGCCTCTTGCCACGGAGGGTACACGCTACTCTCGCCTCTCTCCACTCCCATTGCGTGTTGGCCTTTCTAGTATTAGTCTGCCTGAGGCAAAGCTTACCCATGATGAGGCATGTGGCCAGTTAAAAGGTCCTCAATCATCAAGCCTACATCGACACGGTCCTTAATCGACTCATACGGAGACACTACACCGAGACTCTCTTCTCGTGCAAGTCACCCGCCCGGTCTCAGCTGTATCATTTAAAATCCCAAAGTTTGGTACCTAGCAGAGGTACATCTTGTCTGATGTTAAACCCATCACGACCATGATGGATCCACCATCAAGTTTTATTTTTGAAAACATCCCACTCCATCGGAAGCATCTTCTTTTGTTAAAAACAAAACATTTTTGTTTTCTAAAGCAAGACTAAGCATCAGAAAACCTTTTAATAAAAACGGGTAATCAAGGAAGGATAAACAGTTCTAAGGAAGGAAATGCAGTAATTGGCTTAACACCCAACTCCTATCACCTAATGCATCATTCAAGTGATAAAGAGTTTAAAACCACAAGGAAAGGTAAATGCACTGGGGCTTGCCTTGTGTTGTAGGGGATTCGGGATTTGTTCCACAGATATCAAAATAAAAACAGTTCTCGGCAAGTGGATTTTTAGCTGGTGGTGCAGTCTCTTCTTCTTGAACACTTCTTTGTTTTCTATACATAACCATACATATATATGAATGCTCATGTGATGCTATGAATATGCAATTATAATAGAGACACATCAAGTTGTATCTTGAATACAACTTTCCTTCACGGTACACCAGGGAAACTAGGGTTTTCAGAGTCAGTATTTCATTATCATAAGGCAGATACTACCTAGAAGACTAGGGTTTTGGGTTTGAGGATCCAACGATGTCCAAAACAAGTCAAACTTCACTCATGGGCTCTAAATACCATATTAGGCTTTCCCAAAAAGTTTTGTGATTTTTGGAGTTATTAAATAATTTCTAAAATTCCAAGAGACTAGGTTTAGGCCCTTTTAAATACTAAATAATTCATGGTTTGGACAAAACATCTTGGAACTATTTTTATTAAATACTAGAGGAATTCAGGAATCTAGTAAAATTGTTCTCAGATTTTTAGCATTTTTTTAGAATTTTCTATGATTTCTCTAAGCCAGGCAGAAAAAAAGGGAAAAAGATGAATAGTAATGGGCTAAAACCAGCCCAAGTCGGCCCACGTCCAGGGAAACGCGCCCGCGCGCGCGCCCACGATGTGTACTTTGCACAAAGGACCCTGGCTTTTTGAACAAACGATAAAGAATCGTGCGAACAATTCACATGTATCTCTGACAATTGCACCGAGGCCCCTCCCTTTCTATTTCTTCGCAAGGCGAGATCCCCGACCACGGACAGCGGAGCAGTGGCTCCAGCTAGCTTATACTGGCTGGAAAACGCAATGACTAGACCCCTCCATTGCTCAACACCTAATTCCACCCTTGGCGACACTAATCCCTCAACCAATTGCGGAGTTCTAGCTCAAAATCTCTCTATCCACGGTGATGGCGCGAACTGAGGACAAACCGAGGTGTTTCAGGCGATCTAACGTGGTCTATTTCAATTGGCTGGGCTGATAAGCATCCATAGCACACAAGGGTGCTGAAACGAGGGCAAGGAGGGTATGAACGGACCTGTAGACGTCTGGCCACGGCGAGCTCACTCACGGCGGCGCGGAGAACTGAATTGGGGGAAAAAGGAAATTCTGGCACTGTGGTGGCTAATCGGACGCAAGGGTGGGTGCTCTGGCTTCGTGACAACCTAACGGAGCTGGCGGTACCATCAATTTATAGTGTCCGAGAGCGGTGGTGGCTAATTTTGAGAAGTTGTGCTGGCGGCCGGAGAGAGGAGAAGTCACTGACGTAGGTGATACCGTGGCTTTCACCGTGGCAAGGCCACCGGCGATGAACAGACATGCTAAGGCGATTCACTGTGACGTAGTATTGTGCTTAAGCATGTGGCACACAGGCAGCAAGCGGCCAACACCGGCGAGGCTTATCCCGACTAGTCGAAGAGCAAGTGGGTACGGTGAATTCAACAGCGACCGAGTCCGAGCCAAACCAGGCGCTAAGATCTTTCACTCCCCTCAATTATCCACTTTGTGCTGGGCACGAATCATGGCGGCCGGCGCGAATCCGGGCGCGAGATCACCGGCGGTGAAGGGCGATGAATCTGGGGATCTTTTTCAGCTACTGTACAATGGGAACCTCATTCAGAGCGCCTGACCGAGCATAATTGGGGGCGATTTGTTCCAAAATTTGTGTAGCAACTTGATCATCCATCTGCATAGAAGTTGTAGCTCTATAAACCAGCTACAATTCGACTATAGAAACCTTGATCATTTACTTACTACATCGAGCTTGAATCGAGTCCAAAGTTCATCAAAACTCACTGTCGGACCAGTATCAAACTTCATTGGTGACTGACAGCAATACTTTGAGTCCATTTAACTCCAATTTTTGTATAGTACTCATATCTTGTGACTTAAACAAAGTTATGCTCCTATAGTAGCTCTACAAATTTTATGTGTTGACCTAGGGCAAATTCCCTGTAGATTTAGAAATATAGAGCTCCAAAGTTGACCCCATTTACTAAAATTTAGACTTAAGCATATAGGGTTCATGGGGTACTTTTTGCAAATAAGTCCAAATCCCACTTTTTAACTTGCAAATTCTCAAGTGTGAAAACACATGATTTGTGGTGTTCTATCACTTTGGTATTTGCACTTTGGTCCAAAAGTGCACAAAATTTACATCTACCCCCCTAGGGTTTCAATTGGGGTTTTCTAGAGTTTCTTTTTAGGGTTTTGAGTTCTCTAGGGTTTTTGTGCCACTAAAGTCTATCAAATGTGATACCTTGTGAACATTCCTCATGTCTCATGAGATTTTTACTCATTTAAGCTTCACTTTCACCCATAAGTCCTAATTCAGGGTTAAGTACCCTACCCTAGGGTTTATGACACACCAAGCCCTATCATCACAACTTCTTTGAAATTTTTACCTAGTGAATGCATTGTAGGTGTAACAAAAAAATATGAAATGTCAATGCACATGATGTCATGCTCAAGTTTTAGTGTCAGTAACACCAGCGGTGTTACATCCTTCCCCCCATAAAAGAATCTCGTCCCGAGATTTAAGGTCCTAGGGTAAGTAATGGAAAAGGAAACACGTCACATTCTTATTTCCTTATTTGTCTTACAGAGCAGGGGTGGTATGGGGTTTATTCCAACTTTGCAAACCAATATACATATCTTACAGGTTACCTGAAGCTAAAAACCTAGGAAAATTCTTTTCCAAGAAATCTTGAGTCTCCTAGGTAGCTTCATCTTTAGTATGTTGGTTCCATTGTACCTTATAGAATATAAGAGTCCTTTTTCGGGTGATCCTATCCTTTTGATCCAAAACTCGAATGGGATGTTCTGAATAAGTGAAATCTGGTTCCAAGACAACATCCACCACATCGATGGTTCGATCAGGAACTTGAAGCCACTTCTTTAATTGAGATACATGGAACACATTATGCACTGCAGATAATGTTTCTGGTAGTTGTAGTCGGTATGCCACTGGTCCACATTGTTCAAGAATGGGAAACGAGCCAATGTATCGGGGTGCTAGCTTCCCTTTTACCCGAAACGATTCACACCCTTCATTGGTGATACTTTCAGGTACACATAATCTTTGACTTGAAAGAGGAAAGGTCGGCGTCGTTTGTCTACATAACTTTTCTGCTGAGCTTGAGCTTCTTTTAGGTGATGTCTTATCCATTGAACTTTTGCTTCTGTCTCCTTGACTAAGTCAGTCCTGAAATACCATTGTTCTCCCGGTTCTGACCAATTTAAGGGTGTCCGACACCATCATCCATGCAATGCTTCAAATGGTGCCATCTTGATACTCTCTTGATAGCTATTATTATAAGAAAATTCCACCAATGGCAGACAGTCATCCCATTTCTGTGGAAACTCCAGGACACATGCCCGTAACATGTCTTCAAGTATTTGATTTATTCTTTCAGTTTGCCCACTGTTTTTAGGATGGTATGCCAAACTGTCGAGCAGTTTAGTACCCAAGAATTTATGCAATTCACTCCAAAATTTGGATACAAATTGTGGTCCACGATCTGATACTATTGTTTTTTGGAATTCCATGCAAACTGAGAATACAGGCAATATAAAGTTCTGCATATGCGACCACTAGATATTTTGTCTTGACGGGCAGGAAGTGAGCAATTTTCGTAAGCCGATCAATTATGACCCATATGGAGTCAAAACCTTTGGCTGTTTTGGGCAATCCTACAATGAAATCCATACTGATGTCTTCCCATTTCCAAGTCGGGATGGTTAAAGATTGCAGTGGCCCAGCGGTCTTCATGTGTACTGCCTTGACACGTCTACAGGTGTCACATCTTGTCACATAGCGTGCAATCTCAATCTTCATTTTCGTCCACCAATAGTGTTGCTTTAAGTCTTGATACATCTTAGTACTTCTAGGATGAATGGAATATCGACTAAGATGAGCTTCATCCAAAATTTGTTGGTGGACTTTAGCATCTTTAGGTACAACTATTCAATCATTGAAACATAGTATTCCTTGGTCATCTTTTCTGAAGAAATTAGCTTTGGCGGCTTCTATTTTCTCATGAATGTGTTTCATACCCTTATCGGTTCTTTGGGCATCAATAATTTTCTGTAGAAGAACTGACTCAAGCTTTAAATGGGTCAAAGTCCCATGTTGTATCATTCCTAGGTTCAACTTTTCCATTTCTTGACATAGGGTGGTGTCAGAGGTTCTCATTGTAAGATAATGGCAGGAAGCCTTGCGACTCAGTGCATCTGCCACCACATTGGCTTTTCCTGGGTGATAGTGGATTTCTAATTCATAATCTTTAATTCGCTCAAGCCATCTTCTTTGCCTCATGTTCAGTTCTGACTGGGTAAAAATATATTTCAAACTTTTATGATCTATATATAAATGGCAAGTATTTCCCAGCAGATAATGACACCATATTTTAAGGGCATGAACCACTGCAGCTAGTTCTAAGTCATGAGTTAGATAATGCTCCTCATGCCGGCGTAGTTGTCTTGAAGCATAGGCTATGACTCGGCCTTCTTGCATTAGGACACACCCGAGTCCACTGCTTGATGCGTCACAATACACATCAAAAGGCTTCTCAATGTCCGGTTGTACCAATATCGGAGCAGTGGTCAGTAACACCTTCAACTTCTCGAAGGCTTCATTACATTTTGAGGACCAATCAAATTTAGTATCGTTCTTTAATAAACCTGTAATATGTTTAAAAATCTTGGAGAAATCTGGAATAAACCTGCGGTAATATCTGGCTAGTCCAAGGAAGCTTCAAACTTTATGTACAGTGGTTGGCAGTTTCCATTCTAGAATATCTTTAACTTTACTGGGATCGACCACAATTCCTTTTGCAGATAATACATGTCCCAGAAACTAGATTTCTTCCAACCAAAACGCACATTTACTAAACTTAGCATATAACTGGTGCTCCCTTAAACGCGTTAGCATGATCCGTAAGTGCTTATCATGCTCCTCTTCGTTTTTGGAATAGATCAGAATGTCATCAATGAAGACCACCACAAATTTATCCAACTCAGGCATGAATACCGAGTTCATTAAGTATGTGAAGTGGGCTGGAGCATTTATCAATCCGAAGGACATGACCAAATATTCAAATAATCCATACCGCATAGTAAATGCGGTCTTGGGTATATCTTCGGGTCGAATACAGATCTGATGATAACCTGACCTGAGGTCAATCTTGGAGAATACCCGAGCTCTAGTAAGTTGATCGAATAGAATATCGATCCAGGGAAGAGGGTACTTGTTCTTGATAGTGACCTCATTAAGGTGTCTGTTGTCCACACACATTCGAAGTGTTTGATCCTTCTTCTTAACGAAAATTGCAGGACATCCCCAAGGTGATGAACTTAGCCTAATGAATCCCTTCTCAAGCAAGTCTTGGAATTGAGTCTTGAGTTCTACCAATTCATTAGGTGGCATTCGATACGATCTTCTAGAAATAGGAGCCATACCAGGCTTTAGTTCAATCACAAACTCTACATCCCTTTTTGGAGGCAACCTAGGCAAATCTTTAGGAAAGACATCCGAGAATTCACATACTACCGGAATATTCTGAATTTCTTGTACGATAGTTTCATACACTCGTCCTAATGGTTTGGCTGGGACAACTATAGGGATGGACAATTGAATCTCTTCATGGCCATGGTTCAATCTGATAGTCCTTACGTCTGTATTGATGATGGACTTATGCTGGGCTAACCAGTTCATGCCCAGAATTACATCTATGTCTTGGCCCTTTAAAACAATCATGTTGGTAGGAAATTCTCTTCCGGCCAATGTTACTGGTATATGGAAGACTACTTCCTTAGTAAATATTTGTCCCCCAAGTGAATGCATTTTAAATCCTTCCCTTGATTCAGTGCAAGGAATGCAATGCTTTTCCACAAAATTCTTGCTTATGAAAGTATTTGAAGCACCAGAATCAAAGAGAATGACTGCTGGGTAATTGGACACAAAGAACGTTCCCATCATTACCGGCTCGCCTTCCGGTGTAGTGGCCACTTGAGTATAATAAATTCGCCCTGTTTTCTTGACATTTTTGCCCGTTGAATTATTAGCCATGTTCCCTTTTCCTTGATTTGAGCTCCCAGAGTTCTGTTGAGTGTTGAATTTATTCTGCTTCGGGTATGGACAGTCCTTTTTAAAAATGTCTAGACTTTCCACAGTTGAAGCAGCCAGTAGAAGAACTAGGGAGAGCGAGGAAACGAGTACCAGGGGCACTCGGCTAATTTGTAGAAGTGGGGGTAGTATTGGGACGAATGAAAACAGGCTGCTTGAACGGATAGGAGGGTGAGCGAGGCGAACAACGATTCTGATTAAAAGGTCAGATCACCAACCTGGTTCGCTTCTCAAGCCCCTGATTAGACCTATCACCTCCAACTCCCTTTGTTTTCCCATGGCCTGTATTCTTGGCTTCTACTACTAGCGTCGTGCTAACAGCTCTGCTGTAAGTAAGGTCCAGACAGGTTGTCATTTTCCTCTGAAGCCTGTCGTTGAGTCCCCTTATAAAACAATTCTTTTTCTTCAGATCTGTATTTACTTGGTCGATGGCATACTGAGATAGATGATTGAATTTGTTGAGATACTGCATTACAGTATCTCCCCTTTGTTTTAACCGGATGAATTCTTCTTGTTTCATATGAAGCACTCCTTTAGGAACATAGTGCTCCCAGAATGCTAACTTGAATTCTTCCCAGGTGATATGATGTCCAGCCGGTTCAACTGCTACAAAATTTGCCCACCAAGTACTGGCAGGTCCTCTTAGTTGTTGGGCAGCAAACAATGGCTTCTGTGTCTCTGTACACCGAATCAACCCAAATTTTTGTTCCATGACTCTTACCCACTCATCCGCTTCTAAAGGTTCTTCAGCTTTAATAAAGAGCGGGGGTCGAGTCTCAGAGAATTCCTGGTATGTAGTTTCACGAGGTCCCTACGGAGGATCTCTACCTCCATGCTGCTGGAACTGATTACCCGCCATCTCACGCAAGAAGCGTGTATTGTCTGCAGTGGCATTGACCAAGGCAACGATAGCCTCGGCCAACGTTGGTGGTACTGGTGGCGGGTTGGGAGTATCTTCCTGACCACGGGAAGTCCCCACACCATCGTGTGCGCGAGTCTGTGATGGCATCTGAGGCAAAGAAACATTTGGGAAAAATATAACATGCCAACATATACCATCATATTACATTACCAAAATGTAATAATTATACAGACTTCAGCGTACAACTTGACTTCACTACCTATTTTACATAAGTATAATATCTAACTATGCTATTCTAGTCTTCATCATCCTTGGTTTCTTAATTCCCTGTTGCAGGAGACCGTTCATCAGCAAGGTTCATGGAAGGACAGGCCTAAAAAGGTCCAACTCTTCATCAGGTCCTTCATTTGTTGTCCCCGATGGTCCGGCTCCCATTGCAACAGCGTCGGCAGGCACGTCTGGGTGCAGTCGAGCATACAGTACATGTACTTCCTCATGTAATGTATTACTGAAAGTCGCCTAGAGGGAGGTGAATAGGGCGAAACTGAAATTTACAAATATAAACACAACTACGAGACGGGTTAGCGTTAGAAATAAATACAAGTCCGAGAGAGAGAGGGCGCAAAACAAATCGCAAGCAAATGAAGAGTGTGACACGCGGATTTGTTTTACCGAGGTTCGGTTCTCACAAACCTACGCCCCGTTGAGGAGGCCACAAAGGCCGGGTCTCTTTCAACCCTTACCCTCTCTCAAACGGTCCCTCGGACCGAGTGAGCTTCTCTTCTCAAATCAACCCGGGAATAAAACATCCCCGCAAGGACCACCACACAATTGGTGTCTCTTGCCTCGGTTACAAATGAGTTTTGATCACAAGAACAATTGAGAAAGAAAGAAGCAATCCAAGCGCAAGAGCTAAAAAGAACACGGCAAATCTCTCTCGCTAATCACTAAAGCTTTGTGTGGAATTGGAGAGGATTTGATCACTTGAGTGTGTCTAGAATTGAATGCCTAGCTCTTGTAAGTGGTTGAGAAGTGGAAAACTTGGATGACTTGAATGTGGGGTGGTTGGGGGTATTTATAGCCCCAACCACCAAACTAGCCGTTTGGGTGGAGGCTGTCTGTTCGATGGCACACCGGACAGTCCGGTGCACACCGGACATGTCCGGTGCGACAGCCACGTGACCCGGCCGTTAGGGTTCCGACCGTTGGAGCTCTGACGCTGGGCCCATCTTGATGTCCGGTGGCGCACCGGACATGAACTGTAGGGTGTCCGGTGCGCCAGCATGGGCGTGCCTGACCTCTGCGCGCGCTGGCGCGCATTTAATGCGCTGCAGGTAGCCGTTGGCGCCGGAAGTAGCCGTTGCTCCGCAGTTACACCGGACAGTCCGGTGTACACCGGACATGTCCGGTGAATTATAGCGGAGCAGCCGAAGCGAATTCCCGAGACTGGCGAGTTTGGAGTCGCGTCCTCTTGGAGCACCGGACACTGTCCGGTGTACACCGGACAGTCCGGTGAATTATAGCGCGCCGGCTCCGAGAATTCCCGAAGGTGAAGAGTTTGAAGTCGACCTTCCCTGGTGCACCGGACACTGTCCGGTGGTGCACCGGACAGTCCGGTGCACCAGTCCAGGGTGCCTTCGGTTGGCCCTTGCTCCTTTGTTTGAACCCTTTCTCTTGATCTTTTTATTGGCTTATGGTGAACCTTTGGTACCTGTAGAACTTATAAACTTGGGCAAACTAGTTAGTCCAATTATTTGTGTTGGGCAATTCAACCACCAAAATTAGTTATAGGAAATAGGTGTAAGCCTAAATCCCTTTCAATCTCCCCCTTTTTGGTGATTGATGCCAACACAAACCAAAGCAAGTATAGAAGTGCATAATTGAACTAGTTTGCAAAGTGTAAGTGCAAAGGTTGCTTAGAATTGAGCCAATAAATATTACTTTCTAGATGTGCATGGATTGTTTCTTTATTTTTAACATTTTGGACCACGTTTGCACCACAAGTTTTGTTTTTGCAAATTCTTTTGTAAATTCTTTTCAAAGTCTTTTTGCAAAATAGTCAAAGGTAAATGAGTAAGATTTTTGCGAAGCATTTTCAAGATTTGAAATTTTGTCCCCTTGTTTCAAATGCTTTTCCATTGACTAAACAAAACTCCCCCTCAAATAAATTCTCCTCTTAGTGTTCAAGAGGGTTTTAAGATATCAAATTTGAAAGGTGCTACTTTCTCCCCCTTTAGAACACAAAGAGATACTATTTTGAAATTTACCATTTGAAAATCATAAATTTTAAAATTAGGGTGGTGGTGCGGTCCTTTTGCTTTGGGCCAATACTTTCTCCCTCTTTGGCATGAATCGCCAAAAACGGATACTTGGAATGAAATATAGGCCCTTGCCTAATTATTTTCTCCCCTTTGGCAAATAAAACATATGAGTGAAGATTATACCAAAGATGGAGAGTGATGCGGAGCGACGGCGAAGGATGAGTAGTAGAGTGGAGTGGAAGCCTTTGTCTTCGCCGAAGACTCCAATTCCCTTTCAATATACCTATGACTTGGTTTGAAATACACTTGAAAACACATTAGTCATAGCATATATAAAAGAGATATGATCAAAGGTATACTTATGAGCTATGTGTGCAAATTAGCAAAAGAAGTTCCTAGAATCAAGAATATTGAGCTCTTGCCTAAGTTTGGTAAAAGATTGTTCATCAAGTGGCTTGGTAAAGATATCGGCTATTTGATCTTTAGTATTAATGTATGCAATCTCGATATCCCCCTTTTGTTGGTGATCCCTAAGAAAATGATACCGAATGGCTATGTGTTTAGTGCGGCTATGCTCAACGGGATTATCCGCCATGCGGATTGCACTATCATTATCACATAGAAGAGGAACTTTGGTCCATTTGTAACCATAGTCCCGCAGGGTTTGCCTCATCCAAAGCAATTGCGCGCAACAATGGCCTGCGGCAATATACTCGGCTTCGGCAGTAGAAAGAGCAACCGAATTTTGGTTCTTTGAAGCCCAAGACACCAAGGATCTTCCCAAGAACTGGCAAGTCCCCGATGTGCTCTTCCTATTAATCTTACACCCCGCCCAATCGGCATCCGAATAACCAATCAAATCAAATGTGGATCCCCGAGGGTACCAAAGCCCAAACTTAGGAGTATAAGCCAAATATCTCAAGATTCGTTTTACGGCCGTAAGGTGTGATTCCTTAGGGTCGGCTTGGAATCTTGCACACATGCATACGGAAAGCATAATGTCTGGTCGAGATGCACATAAATAAAGAAATGAACCAATCATCGACCGGTATACCTTTTGATCCACGGACTTACCTCCCGTGTCGAGGTCGAGATGTCCATTGGTTCCCATGGGTGTCTTGATGGGCTTGGCATCCTTCATTCCAAACTTGGTTAGAATGTCTTGAGTATACTTTGTTTGGCTAATGAAAGTGCCCTCTTGGAGTTGCTTGACTTGGAATCCTAGAAAATACTTTAACTCCCCCATCATAGACATCTCGAATTTCTGTGTCATGATCCTACTAAATTCTTCACATGTAGATTCGTTAGTAGACCCAAATATGATATCATCAACATAAATTTGGCATACAAACAAATCATTGTCAAGAGTTTTAGTGAATAAAGTAGGATCAGCCTTTCCGACTTTGAAGCCATTAGCAATAAGGAAATCTCTAAGGCATTCATACCATGCTCTTGGGGCTTGCTTGAGCCCATAAAGCGCCTTAGAGAGCCTGTAAACATGGTTAGTGTACTCACTGTCTTCAAAGCCAGGAGGTTGCTCAACATAGACCTCTTCCTTGATTGGTCCATTGAGGAAGGCACTCTTCACGTCCATTTGGTAAAGCTTGAACCATGGTAAGTAGCATAGGCTAATAATATGCGAATTGACTCAAGCCTAGCTACGGGTGCATAGGTTTCACCGAAATCCAAAC
This sequence comes from Zea luxurians, assembly GCA_029449295.1. Lineage (NCBI taxonomy): Eukaryota > Viridiplantae > Streptophyta > Magnoliopsida > Poales > Poaceae > Zea > Zea luxurians. The sequence goes on from JAOPSE010000572.1 coordinate 265,453, forward strand.
CTTCGACTTGGGAGTATCCCTTGGCCACAAGTCGGGCTTTGTTCCTTGTCACCACACCATGCTCGTCTTGCTTGTTGCGGAAGACCCACTTGGTTCCTACAATATTTTGGTTAGGACGTGGAACTAAATGCCATACCTCGTTCCTAGTGAAGTTGTTGAGCTCCTCTTGCATCGCCATCACCCAATCCGAATCTTAAAGTGCTTCCTCTACCCTGTGTGGCTCAATAGAGGAAACAAAAGAGTAATGCTCACAAAAATGTGCAACACGAGACCGAGTGGTTACCCGCTTATGAATGTCGCCGAGGATGGTGTCGACGGGGTGATCTCATTGGATTGCTTGGTGGACTCTTGGGTGTGGCGGCCTTGGTTCTTCATCCTCCTTGTCTTGATCATTTGCATCTCCCCCTTGATCATTGCCGTCATCTTGAGGTGGCTCATCATTTTGATTTTCTCCTTCATCAACTTGAGCCTCGTCCTCATTTAGAGTTGGTGGAGATGCTTGCGTGGAGGAGGATGGTTGATCTTGTGCATGTGGAGGCTCTTCGGATTCCTTAGGACACACATCCCCAATGGACATGTTCCTTAGCGCGATGCACGGAGCCTGTTCTTCACCTATCTCATCAAGATCAACTTGCTCTACTTGAGAGCCGTTAGTCTCATCAAACACAACGTCACAAGAAACTTCAACTAGTCCTGAGGACTTGTTAAAGACTCTATATGCCCTTATGTTTGAATCATATCCTAGTAAAAAGCCTTCTACAGTTTTAAGAGCAAATTTAGATTTTCTACCTCTTTTAACAAGAATAAAGCATTTGCTACCAAAAACTCTAAAATATGAAATATTGGGCTTTTTACCGGTTAGGAGTTCATAGGATGTCTTCTTGAGGATTCGGTGAAGATATAATCGGTTGATAGCGTAGCAGGCGGTGTTGACCGCCTCGGCCCAAAACCGATCCGGTGTCTTGTATTCATCAAGCATGGTTCTTGCCATGTCCAATAGAGTTCAATTCTTCCTCTCCACTACACCATTTTGTTGTGGGGTGTAGGGAGAAGAGAACTCATGCTTGATGCCCTCCTCCTCAAGGAAGCCTTCGATTTGAGAGTTCTTGAACTCCGTCCCGTTGTCGCTTCTAATTTTCTTGATCCTTAAGCCAAACTCATTTTGAGCCCGTCTCAAGAATCCCTTTAAGGTCTCTTGGGTATGGGATTTTTCCTGCAAAAAGAATACCCAAGTGAAGCGAGAATAATCATCCACAATAACTAGACAGTACTTACTCCCGCCGATGTGTGACACCCCAGTGTCACCTAGGGTTTCTCTCAAATGCCAAACCAAGAACCATCATTTTATGTGAACCAAAGTAAGCATGAACATCAAATAACTTAAGTACTAAAAGATTCACCAAGTATATACTTAAAAGTATCATGATCCAAACAATTGAGTCTTTTAAAAAGATAAGAATGTACAACCCTAATGAAAACCCTAAGTGAGCCCCATGAGCTAAATTCAAGAAAGTAAGAAAAAGGGGATGAAAAGTTTAAAATTTTGACTTGAGCCAATTATAAAAATTGAAGTATATTTAATGAGCAACAAGAAAGGTTGAGAAAGCTTAGCCAAAATAACTCAAATAAAACCCCAAATCAAGCTTCTCATGTGGGGACTTAATGGGAATTCTGAATTTCAGAATTCTGAAATTCAGACCTTGAGCCAAAGATCAGGGATGTTTACCTTGATCCCCAACTCGAATCCTAATGGCCCCATTGACAAAAATGTGTCTAACTAACCCCTCTGTCGTGTGCCAGAAGATGGCATTGGGACGCGAGCCCTAGACACGACAAAACCTTGGATTTGCCTCGGGTTTGAGCAGGGAGACAGACCGGATTTCCTGGCTCCATATCTCTGCAACCAGTAGGCAAAATCCTTTGACCCCCACACAAGAATGGTAGCTTTTAGGGAGGAGAAGAGGTTTTGTGCACTGACCAAGGCGAGAGCAGGCTCGGATGAGCGACCACACGCGCCAGAACTTGGGCAGAACGCACGGGCACACGTGTTCGACCCTGGTCGGCACGCCAGAGCTCGCCCAACCCGCGCGCGCGCTCGCCCCGGCGTCCGGTCAAGTCCGCCGCGCGCCCACGCCCTCGGCTGTGCCCGCCCGCGCCTATAAAGCCTCCCCAGGCGCACCTCACTTCGCCCCGCACTCACCCTCACCGGCCAGCCACTTTCCCTTAGCTCCGGCGAGCTCAATTCCGCCCGCCATTGCCGCCAAAGCCTCGGCCATCGTGGCCAGCCCACCCCAGCCATCCTCTGGGCAAGCCAGTGCTTCGGCTAGCTCCGCTAGTAGCCCGTGAAGCTTTCCAAGCCCTCGGACCTGGCCGGACTTCACCGGACGCCCGAGATCGACCTCACCGGACTTCGGTCATCCGCCGCGGCGCGTGGACCGAGCTATCCAGTGAGTCTCCGACCGATTCCTTGCACCCATATCTTCTCTGGCATCCCGTGAACCTCTCTGACCCATCCAATTGCTCTATCTCGCCGTGACCAGGCCGGACTCCTCGCCGCCGACGAGCATCCCCGCCTGCGCGCGTGGACCGACCGACTCCGGCCATCTCCGACGGCGACCCGCACCTCGTTGTGATCCCCGAGACCTCCCCTACGTCCTCGACCACTTCACGGGAGCAATCTCGCTGCCGGTAAGCCCCTCCGCCCTTTCTTCCGTCGCGGTTACTATTTGAGGTAGAAGAAGGACCTCGGGTTAGGATCCGTAGAACCCGAGGGGTTTTCTGTAACGTCAGCGACTCATGTGAATAGTAGCTTAAGGACTGATTCGCGAGGAAAACTTAAAAACCCGCTAGGGACCCCAGTGCAAAGTGGATTTCCATTAAACCATTTATGTTAATCTTTTTTAAAATGACCAGAGAACTTAGAAAATCCATAACATGCTGAATTCTTCATAAAAAGTTGTCAAACTAATTTTGCTAGCTCCTGAATATTATGAACTGTCATTTAAAAATGATAAACCCTATGCTTTCTATTCTAAATTTTAGAGTTTAAAATTAAAAACAGAAACCCACCAAACCTTGTTTAATTAAGGAAAATTAGTTTTTCTTCTGTGCTAAACTTAAGAAAATTTGTAGATGTTTAAACCTCATTTAAACACTGTTTAAAAAAGGTAGGAACCCCAGCATTAGAAATTATGATGTAGTTATTCATTTAAAGCTAATTTGTCCAAAACTTAGAGAAAATCAGAAAGGCATTAGAAATTAATGAACAATGATTAAGATTATTTTTCCTAGTTTACTTATGTAACAAAGAACCTAGGAAAAATACAGAGACCATTAATTTGGACCAGTCTTAAATTAAGATGATTTATTTAGCCTTATATAGACTGAAAATCAATCATTAGAATGGCAAAACTATAACCAAAATGATTAATAAAAATCCAGTGGACTTACAACCCCTGGAGCCCCACTACAAAAATAAAGAGCACCTCAGCCCAACTTTTAAGTAAGGAAAATAAATACAAAGTGATAATAAGGCATTTTCCCAATAATTCTTTAACAACCCCTAATAATGTGATAATGGGCAACCAAAAATTAGCTAAGTCCATGATGAGATAAACTACCAGAGAAAAATGCAAACCCATGAAAAAGAAGCAAACTCATACCTATTGCTAATAATTTAAAAGAAAGGCCATTTGATTCAAATAATGCATACCACCCCTTCCCTTAAGCAAATAGATGCCAAACTTCAGAATGATTGCTCTTGCACAAAACAAAAACTAAGAAAAATAAGAACTCTGTTGTTTGATATTTTTCAAATATAGTGGTAGTAGAAAGCACCTATTTGGCTAGAAACTTGAGAAAACCATAGTAAAATAACTAAAAGGTATTAATGGCTAGAAAATTGTATCAAGTCATGTTATAACACCTAAAAGCCAGCAAAAATAAGTTTTAGAGAATTACCCACTGTTAAATAATAGTTGTAGTTCAAGCACCCCTTCTGCCCTAGGATTTGATAATTTTGTCCAGAGAAAACTATTCACTTTCTGATCCCCAAATTTTGAGACAGAGAAACATACACCAGTACCAAGCCAATGTAATTTTTGCAGAATTTTTAGAATTTTATAAAAGCAACTTGTAGTTCAAACCCACTCCAAAACATTAAAAAGAATAAAAGAAAAGGGAAGAAGAAATAAAACCTCACCCCAATAAGGCTAACTTGAGAACTTATCAATTCTCCGTAAGACTTAAAAGGAATTCAGTGGAAACCCAAAAAAATTGAATCCACTACTTACCTTAGCTAAGTTTAAACCAATTTACCAAGTATACCACCCAAGGGTCTTACATAAGTAAAGTAACCTTGTTTAACTCAAGAAAGATCATACACCTTTAAAGTTGTAATTTCTAAAAGCACATATCATATCATGCATATATCTTACGCATTGCATTCATTAGATTGCAATCTTGCCGACGGAGAGTACGTGCTCATCCCCGAGCAAGGACCTGTCCAAGAGGAGGACCAGGAGCAGGCTTCAGAGGCTGCTATTAAGGATCTCCCTGCAGCCCCAGCAATTGAAGGCAAGCCCCGGTTTTATGCATAACCGTTTATATATGCTATTTTACTACACTTAATGTTTGTAGGTTTGTAATGTGCACTTAAGTGTAGGAGTTGCTTGAAACCTCTAGTTGCATGAACTTAGGATTCCTTTTTGAGATGAATACTAGTATGCTAGGTCGAGTAGCTGCTTGCTAATCAGGATCTCGGTAGAAGTCGAGTGATTTTTCTAGCACTCGCGCGAGGTCAGGAATTGATTGTATTCATCTTGATAACGAGGTTTATGTTGGTCTATGGACTTGGATCTAGGGAGGATGTCTTGTCCATGAGACGGGAAAAAGAATTAAGGATTAATGTGTGGATACCTGAGTCAAGCTTTTGAACGTACTAAGCACATGCCGGGAAATATGGTAACCGGTAAACCTAGTACCTGAGTGAAGCCGGGCGCGGACTTTATCCCTCATGCGACCTGAGACTGGGTCTCCCATGCTAGCTATGGTAGGTACAAGTGCGGTCACTGCACGGCGGCAGCCGGGGTCAGTGGAGCATTGTATGCCAAGGCGGTGAGGCCTGGACGCGAACGGGGAATCGATGGGGACGGTTGTCATGTGCAGGGTCGGAGTACCCTGACATGCCATGTGTTTAGGTTTACCTTGCAAGGTTAAAACTCGATTCGAATCGTCTGCTTCTCGCAGCTAATGAGACTGCTTGATTCCTTGTACTGCATCGAGTAAGAAGTGAAATGTGGTTACATAAGATAACTTGTTGATTGAATAAATTGATTGTTACCATGTATGCTTAGAACGAGCAATCTAGCTAAGTTAATGATGATAGAAACTGGAAAGCTAAAACTTTTCTTTTAGAAACATCTAGTGCTTTTGGCAAACCAAACCCCTCAGCCAAACAGCTGCATAGTCTAGAGGTAGAGGAGTAGATTCCTCACACCGGGTAAGTCTAGCTGAGTATTAGTATACTCAGCCTTGCTTGTGGCAAAATTTTTGTAGGTACTATTCAGGAAATGATTGATGGTGTGACTTGGCCTACCACCCTGCCACCGGGTTGGACGGTCGAGTGGGATGTTGCTCCGGCAGGAGAGGAGCACGAGGAGTAGTGGGCTAGGCCTTGCCCAATTCCTCGATACCGACGACATCGATCATCCGCTGCACTTTATTTTGTGAACTTTATTGCTACTCAAAAACTTCGATTTATGTAATAACTCCGTACTTAATTTGAGATTTCCTGTTTTATTGTATTTCTTCTGTGACTCGCCTTCGAGTGAGATTGTGGAATTTGATCCTGGTTAAGTGGCTCCATCAGACTAGATCTGAGGGACTGACGGGTTATTCTGATTTAAGTGCGTTACGGCCCCTGAGGCGTGACTTAGGCACTTAAGCTGGAATAATTCGAGTGGTTCCGCCACAGCTGGTATCGGAGCAAATTCCACCACAGAGAAGGACAATAAACCATGAATACCAATTTTCAAAATCTAAAACTTTCCTAGAAACTGTTATGGATCGTCAGGACTAGACCGCTAGACCTAGGACGAAAGGCCTTAGGCATAGAGGGAAAATGGGTGGCTAATTACTTAGGCCCCGTGGGCCAGTACTTATATTTTCAAGGATGCCCTGAAAAGCACCCTATTTTCTTTCGAGAGGCAACATTTTCTTTTTCCCAGCATGCATGCATTATAAAACATCAAAGAGGAATTAAAATTTGAGCTAACCCACTTTCTTTAAAACCATCCGGGCTCTCTTTTTTTTTTCCTTCCACCATAATCTTTACCTTTGATTCCCCTCCGCAGATGAATTCACCCACCCCCGCCAGTGGAGGAGACTCTTGTTTCAGTTCTGACTTCCTTTCTCGCGATGGTTTTCCTTCCATCTTGTGGGAAGTGCTTAACTCCACCGGCTACCCTACGCCCCCTTTGTACACGGTGCAGTTGTATGAGGAGCATCGGGTACCTCGTTGTCGGGTCTGGCTGACTTTGGAGGCTCATCCCCTTTAGCCGGGTTGGCGTTCTCTTGATTCTGAGACAATTGGACTCAGGACGGACGACACCGTTGAAGCAGTAGCCATGAAGGCCCTGACAAATTTTTGTGGCTATCATCCCCTGGAGATGGTGATGCACCCCTTGGGACTCTTCCCTGCTGAGAGGAAGGATGATCCCATGTGGTGTAACCTCGTGAGCCATGTGAAGGATGTGTGGGCAATGTATCCTGACTTGGTTGGGAGGGTCACTGTTCAGTGCATGAGTGCGCTGTACCGCCTTCAGGCCCTTCAGAGCGATGCTATGGCACTCCTTGCCAACACCGCTCAGACTGCCAAGCTCACTCTCGACAGTCGGGAAGATTTTGTGGTCGACCTATCCACTGAGTTGGTAGAGAAGGATCTGCAAGTGGAGAGGCTGAGCCAGCGCAGCACCACCTTGGAGCAGCAGGTGGAAATCCGAGACAACACTATTGATGTCTTGGAGAACCAGCTCCACGATGTGCAGAGAGAACTCGAAGAAGCGAATGACCACCTGGACATGCACCACTTGGAGATGGAGGCCAATGAAGTAGGAAGCGAGGGAGAAGAGGATCCCGAGGAGCTAGGACCAGCCCCTGGTGCCAATGGGACTACCTCCGCGATGCCCCCTTCACCCGCATCCAGTGTCGCTTCCACCGCTCAGGGTTAAGCAGTCGCTTCGGCACTTTTCGGCGGAAAGAAACCTATGCGAGCTTAGTAATATCACATTTTGGACTAGGCTTATGGGTACTTTACCCTGATTGATGTAACCCTGTGAACTTTTGAAATCTGTGGGATGTTTGTCACCATGTTACCTTCATTTCGAACCTAATATTATGATTATGGCATTTTTCCTTCCATATGAGACGATATCTTGTCGTTCGAAACTGTGAGTTGGGATAACAATGGCGGCAATCTCTGTTTTCAGATGGCAGCTAGGTAGCATCGCGGGCATAACGAGCAAGTTCCCCTGCCACCTCCTCCAGCTCCCACAGTGCAGGAGCTGATGGCCCACCAGAATGAGATTCTGTGACAGCTCTTGCAGCGCCAGCCCCACCCGCAGCAGCATGGTGGAGGCCAGCCTCAGCGACCTCCAGTAATGGCCACTTACCAGGAGTTTCTGAGCACGCAGCCGCCCCTGTTCACCAAGGCAGAGGATCCGTTGGACGCCGACATATGGCTTCGCGTTGTCGAGTCCAAGTTTCCCCTCCTCACGGGAGACTGCCCTGATGCTACCAAGACCCGCTTCGCCGCACAGCAGCTTCGCGGATCTGCTCGGACTTGGTGGGATCACTTCCGTGCTATGCTCCCCGCTGATCGTGAGGTATCTTGGGAGGAATTCAAGACTGCCTTCAGAGGACACCACATCCCAGTTGGCATTCTTGATCGGAAGTTGAATGAATTTCTGGCCCTTAATCAAGGAACCCGCACGGTACTGCAGTATGCGCAAGCCTTCAACGACTTATGCCAGTATGCAGGGTACCATGCTGATTCTGATGAGAAGAAGAGGGATCGCTTCCGCAGGGGTCTCAATACCAAGCTGCGGGAACGACTCAACACTGTCCGGGCTGATAGCTTCAACGAGTTGGTCAATATGGCCATCTCCCAGGAGGATTGCATTGTTGCTCACCGGGCAGAGAAGAAGAGGAAGGCACCAATGGCAGCACCATCCGCTCAGGCTCAGAGGTTCCGGATTGTTTCTCACAACCAGAGCAGGGGTTTTCAGCAGCAGGCAGGCAGATGGGTGATCAGGCCACCTCAGCAGCAGCAGCAGCCGACACCCAACCGCTACCCAGCTCCCGCCCCAAGGAACAACCAGCCTCAGCAGCAGCAGTTCCGCCAGGGCAATGGGAACAAGTGTTTCACTTGTGGCAATGTGGGCCACTATGCCAAGAATTGACCCAGGAACCAGCAGAGGCAGATGCCAGCACCAAATCAAGACAAGGGAAGAAAGCAGAAGGTGCAAGTCAAGCAAGGGAAGCTCAACTTCACCACTCTGGAGGAAATACCTGAAGGAGCTCCTATCATGACTGGTATCTTTTCAGTTTATAATCAACCTGCTTTAATTCTGTTTGATTCTGGTGCATCTCATAGTTTCATTAGCCAAAAGTTCAGTGCTAGATGCAAACTGCCATTCTCTCACTCTAAAGGGTCATTCAAGATAGTCACACCTGGAGGTAAAATTGCAACTAATCAATTAAACCAAAGTGTGCCTATTCAACTGGGAAGCCACATATATTGTCAAAACCACTCTTCTTGTGTTGGGATTGGAAAATGTGGACATTATTCTAGGGGCTAATTGGATGACCTTGCACCAAGTTGTGCTTGATATAGCCAGTCGTATCGTGGAAGTTAATTCTCCATTCTGTGGGAACTTCACTTTAATTCTGCCCAGTCAAGGTTCTACTCAGTCATGTGCTTTCTCTATGACGGAGTTACCTTTGAAGAAAATCCCAGTGGTCTGTGAGTATGCAGATGTTTTCCCTGATGAGCTGCCAGGAATGCCACCGGACCGGGATATTGAATTCGCCATCGAGTTGCAACCGGGAACGGCCCCAATTTCCAAAAGGCCCTACCGGATGCCACCCGCTGAGTTGGCAGAGTTGAAGAAGCAATTGCAAGAGTTGCTGGACGAGGGATTTATTCGCCCAAGCACTTCGCCTTGGGGATGTCTGGCACTATTTGTGAAGAAGAAGGATGAAAGCTTGAGGCTGTGTATAGATTACCGCCCTCTTAATGCGGTAACTATCAAGAACAAGTATCCTTTGCCTCGTATTGATGTTCTCTTTGACCAGTTGGTCGGGGCCAAGGTATTCTCCAAGATAGACCTTCGCTCTAGCTACCATCAGATCAAGATACGAGCAAGTGATATTCCGAAGACGGCATTCTCAACCAGATATGGGCTATATGAATTTTTGGTGATGTCATTCGGGCTGACAAATGCACCAGCATATTTCATGTATCTGATGAATTCTGTTTTCATGCCTGAATTGGACAAGTTCGTGGTGGTTTTCATCGATGATATTCTGGTGTACTCAAAGAACGAAGAAGAACATGCCGGGCATTTGCATGTAGTGCTTCAACGTCTGCGAGAGCACCACCTTTATGCCAAGTTATCCAAGTGTGATTTTTGGCTAAAGGAAATCAAATTCTTGGGTCACACTATCTCTCAGGCAGGAATAGCTGTTGATCCTGATAAAGTGCAAGAGGTGATGAACTGGAGGCCACCAACAACTGTTCGTCAGATTCGGAGTTTTCTGGGATTAGCTGGTTATTACCGAAGATTTATTCCGGACTTCTCTCGAATTGCGAAGCCTATTACTGAGTTGCTGAAGAAAGAAGTCAAATTTGTCTGGAGTCAGAAGTGCGAAGATGCCTCCATGCATTAAGGCAGCATCTGACCACAGCACCAGTGTTGGCACAGCCTGACAACAGCAAGCCTTTCGATGTATATTGCAATGCCTCTGGCACCGGGCTAGGATGTGTCTTGATGCAAGACAACCGAGTCATCGCTTATGCCTCAAGAGCACTCAGGCCTCATGAGCAGAACTATCCCACTCATGACCTTGAGCTAGCAGCAGTAGTTCATGCATTGAAGATGTGGAGGCATTACCTAATGGGGACCTACTGCAACATCTTCACTGATCATAAGAGCCTTAAGTACATTTTTACTCAGGCTGATCTCAACATGAGGCAGAGAAGATGGCTAGAGCTGATCAAGGATTATGACCTGGAGGTACATTACCACCCAGGAAAAGCTAATGTGGTAGCAGATGCCTTGAACCGGAAGATGCAATGCAATTGTATTCTGATGGATTCTTGCATTAACACCTTGTGTGATGAGTTGAGCAAGATGCAAATTGAAGTAATTCCTTCTGGTTCTTTGTCTCACATTTCTGTTGAGCCAGCTTTGCAAGACCAGATCATCGTGGCCCAGCTCAGTGACAAGGGAGTGCAGATTATCAGGGAGAATCTCCATCAGAAGGTCAAGAAGTATAATTGTTTCCGCCAGGATGAAAAGGGTGTGTTGTGGTTTAAAAACAGATTGGTGATTCCTAAGGACTAGGATCTCAAGAGGAAAATTTTGGACGAAGCTCATCTCTCCAAATTCTCTATGCATCCAGGAAGCACCAAGATGTACCATGATCTGAAGCCTTTGTACTGGTGGACCAGAATGAAGAGGGAGATAGCCCAGTATGTATCAGAATGTGACACCTGTCAGAGGGTAAAGGCAAGCCACTTGAAGTCAGCTGGAGCTTTGCAACCCCTGTCCATACCTTCATGGAAGTGGGATGACATCAGCATGGATTTCATTGTGGGTCTGCCCAACACCTCTCGTCATCATGATTCGATTTGGGTTATTGTGGACCGATTGACGAAAGTGGCACATTTTCTTCCTGTGCACACCACTGATAAGGCTCAGAAATATGCAGAATTGTATATTGACCGGATCGTGTGTTTGCACGGTTTACCTCGGACCATTGTTTCTGACCGAGGAGCCCAATTTGTTGCCAGATTTTGGGAACAATTGCAAGAGTCTCTGGGAACTAAGATAATCAGAAGTTCAGCTTACCACCCACAGACTGATGGTCAGACGGAAAGGGTAAACCAAATTCTGGAGGATATGCTGAGAGCTTGTGCGATCGATTGTGGCAAGAACTGGGATAAGCACCTCTCCTTAGCAGAGTTTGCTTATAACAATAGTTATCAATCCAGCCTAAAGATGGCTTCTTTTGAAGCTCTCTATGGAAGAAGGTGCAGGACACCACTCAATTGGTCTCAACCTGGTGAAAGAGAAGTTTTTGGACCTAACTTAGTGACTGAAGCCGAAAGGAAGGTCAAACTAATCAGGAAGAATCTAGAAGCTGCTCAGGCCAGGCAGAAGAGTTACCATGATAAGAGAAGGAAACCTCTCCAGTTCGAGGTGGGAAGTTTTGTATACCTCAAGGTATCACCCACCAAGGGAATGCAGAGGTTTGGGATCAAAGGCAAGCTAGCCCCTCGCTACATCGGACCTTATGAGATCATAGAAGCATGTGGACCCGTGGCATACAAGCTGAAGTTACCTTCAAAGATGTCTGCCATTGACGATGTATTCCATGTATCTCAACTGAAGAAGTGTGTTCGATTGCCGACTGAGATCTTAGCAGAGCCAGAATTGGAGATAGAGTCAGATCTATCGTACCAAGAGTACCCCTCCAAGATTTTGGATTGCAAGGAGAGATCAACCCGGGCTAAATCGATCAAGATGTACAAGGTCCAGTGGAGTAATCACTCAGAGGAGGAAGCTACTTGGGAAACCGAGGAATTCCTGAGATCCAACTTTCCCGATTGCCTACCTAAGGAATCTGGTACGTAATCACCCCCAACCCCTCCTCCTGCCCTTCGAATCTAATTTTCAAAAATATAATCTTAATTCAGAATGAAGTAACTATGAAGTAAAACTTAAAAGGGCTTCCTTCTGAAGTTGCAAACAGAATGACATTCGAAGAACAGTTTTACACTGATAATAACAACACTCACCCATTTCCTATAAGTCTCATCCTTCGCTTCACCCCGGGAGGACTCTGGCCCGAATCTCGGGACGAGATTCCTTTAAGGGGGGAAGGCTGTGACACCCCAGTGTCACCTAGGGTTTCTCTCAAATGCCAAACCAAGAACCATCATTTTATGTGAACCAAAGTAAGCATGAACATCAAATAACTTAAGTACTAAAAGATTCACCAAGTATATACTTAAAAGTATCATGATCCAAACAATTGAGTCTTTTAAAAAGATAAGAATGTACAACCCTAATGAAAACCCTAAGTGAGCCCCATGAGCTAAATTCAAGAAAGTAAGAAAAAGGGGATGAAAAGTTTAAAATTTTGACTTGAGCCAATTATAAAAATTGAAGTATATTTAATGAGCAACAAGAAAGGTTCAGAAAGCTTAGCCAAAATAACTCAAATAAAACCCCAAATCAAGCTTCTCATGTGGGGACTAAATGGGAATTCTGAATTTCAGAATTCTGAAATTCAGACCTTGAGCAAAAGATCAGGGATGTTCACCTTGATCCCCAACTCGAATCTTAATGGCCCCATTGACAAAATTGTGTCTAACTAACCCCTCTGTCATGTGCCAGAAGATGGCATTGGGACGCGAGCCCTAGACACGACAAAACCTTGGATTTGCCTCGGGTTTGAGCAGGGAGACAGACCGGATTTCCTGGCTCCATATCTCTGCAACCAGTAGGCAAAATCCTTTGACCCCCACACAAGAATAGTAGCTTGTAGGGAGGAGAAGAGGTTTTGTGCACTGACCAAGGCGAGAGCAGGCTCGGATGAGCGACCACACGCGCCAGAACTTGGGCAGAACGCACGGGCACACGTGTTCGACCCTGGTCGGCACGCCAGAGCTCGCCCAACCCGCGCGCGCTCGCCCCGGCGTCCTGTCAAGTCCGCCGTGCGCCCATGCCCTCGGCCGTGCCCGCCCATGCCTATAAAGCCTCCCCAGGCGCACCTCACTTCGCCCCGCACTCACCCTCACCGGCCAGCCACTTTCCCTTAGCTCCGGCGAGCTCAATTCCGCCCGCCATTGCCGCTAGAGCCTCGGCCATCGTGGCCAGCCCACCCCAGCCATCCTCTGGGCAAGTTAGTGCTTCGACTAGCTCCGCCAGTAGCCCGTGAAGCTTGCCAAGCCCTCGGACCCAGCCGGACTTCACCGGAGGCCCGAGATCGACCTCACCGGACTTCGGTCTTCCGTCGCCGCGCGTGGACCGAGCTATCCAGTCAGTCTCTGACCGATTCCTTGCACCCATATCTTCTCTGGCATCCCGTGAACCTCTCTGACCCATCCAATTGCTCTATCTCGCCTGACCAGGCCGGACTCCTCGCCGCCGACGAGCATCCCCGCCTGCGCGTGTGGACCGACCAACTCCGGCCATCTCCGACGGTGACCCGCACCTCGTTGTGATCCTCGAGACCTCCCCTACGTCCTCGACCACTTCACCGGAGCAATCTCGCCACCGGTAAGCCCCTCTGCCCTTTCTTCCGCCGCGGTTACTGTTTGAGGTAGAAGAAGGACCTCGGGTTAGGATCCGTAGAACCCGAGGGGTTTTCTGTAACGTCAGCGACTCATGTGAATAGTAGCTTAAGGACTGATTCGCGAGGAAAACTTAAAAACCCGCCAGGGACCCCAGTGCAAAGTGGATTTCCATTAAACCATTTCTGTTAATCTTTTTTAAAATGACCAGAGAACTTAGAAAATCGATAACTTGCTGAATTCTTCATAAAAAGTTGTCAAACCAATTTTGCTAGCTCCTGAATATTATGAACTATCATTTAAAAATGATAAACCCTATGCTTTCTGTTCTAAATTTTAGAGTTTAAAATTAAAAACAGAAACCCACCAAACCTTGTTTGATTAAGGAAAATTAGTTTTTCTTCTGTGCTGAACTTAAGAAAATTTGTAGATGTTTAAACCTCATTTAGACACTGTTTAAAAAAGATAGGAACCCCAGCATTAGAAATTATGATGTAGTTATTCATTTAAAGCTAATTTGTCCAAAACTTAGAGAAAATCAGAAAGGCATTAGAAATTAATGAACAATGATTAAGATTATTTTTCCTAGTTTACTTATGTAACAAAGAACCTAGGAAAAATACAGAGACCATTAATTTGGACCAGTCTTAAATTAAGATGATTTATTTAGCCTTATATAGACTGAAAATCAATCATTAGAATGGCAAAACTATAACCAAAATGATTAATAAAAATCCAGTGGACTTACAACCCCTGGAGCCCCACTACAAAAATAAAGAGCACCTCAGCCCAACTTTTAAGTAAGGAAAATAAATACAAAGTGATAATAAGGCATTTTCCCAATAATTCTTTAACAACCCCTAATAATGTGATAATGGGCAACCAAAAATTAGCTAAGTCCATGATGAGATAAACTACCAGAGAAAAATGCAAACCCATGAAAAAGAAGCAAACTCATACCTATTGCTAATAATTTAAAAGAAAGGCCATTTGATTCAAATAATGCATACCACCCCTTCCCTTAAGCAAATAGATGCCAAACTTCAGAATGATTGCTCTTGCACAAAACAAAAACTAAGAAAAATAAGAACTCTGTTGTTTGATATTTTTCAAATATAGTGGTAGTAGAAAGCACCTATTTGGCTAGAAACTTGAGAAAACCATAGTAAAATAACTAAAAGGTATTAATGGCTAGAAAATTGTATCAAGTCATGTTATAACACCTAAAAGCCAGCAAAAATAAGTTTTAGAGAATTACCCACTGTTAAATAATAGTTGTAGTTCAAGCACCCCTTCTGCCCTAGGCTTTGATAATTTTGTCCAGAGAAAACTATTCACTTTCTGATCCCCAAATTTTGAGACAGAGAAACATACACCAGTACCAAGCCACTGTAATTTTTGCAGAATTTTTAGAATTTTATAAAAGCAACTTGTAGTTCAAACCCACTCCAAAACATTAAAAAGAATAAAAGAAAAGGGAAGAAGAAATAAAACCTCACCCCAATAAGGCTAACTTGAGAACTTATCAATTCTCCCTAAGACTTAAAAGGAATTCAGTGGAAACCCAAAAAAATTGAATCCACTACTTACCTTAGCTAAGTTTAAACCAATTTACCAAGTATACCACCCAAGGGTCTTACATAAGTAAAGTAACCTTGTTTAACTCAAGAAAGATCATACACCTTTAAAGTTGTAATTTCTAAAAGCACATATCATATCATGCATATATCTTACGCATTGCATTCATTAGATTGCAATCTTGCCGACGGAGAGTACGTGCTCATCCCCGAGCAAGGACCTGTCCAAGAGGAGGACCAGGAGCAGGCTTCAGAGGCTGCTATTAAGGATCTCCCTGCAGCCCCAGCAATTGAAGGCAAGCCCCGGTTTTATGCATAACCGTTTATATATGCTATTTTACTACACTTAATGTTTGTAGTTTTGTAATGTGCACTTAAGTGTAGGAGTTGCTTGAAACCTCTAGTTGCATGAACTTAGGATTCCTTTTTGAGATGAATACTAGTATGCTAGGTCGAGTAGCTGCTTGCTAATCAGGATCTCGGTAGAAGTCGAGTGATTTTTCTAGCACTCGCGCAAGGTCAGGACTTGATTGTATTCATCTTGATAACGGGGTTTATGTTGGTCTATGGACTTGGATCCAGGGAGGATGTCTTGTCCATGAGACGGGAAAAAGAATTAAGGATTAATGTGTGGATACCTGAGTCAAGCTTTTGAACGTACTAAGCACATGCCGGGAAATATGGTAACCGGTAAACCTAGTACCTGAGTGAAGCCGGGCGCGGACTTTATCCCTCATGCGACCTGAGACTGGGTCTCCCATGCTAGCTATGGTGGGTACAAGTGCGGTCACTGCACGGCGGCAGCCAGGGTCAGCGGAGCATTGTATGCCAAGGCGGTGAGGCCTGGACGCGAACGGGGAATCGATGGGGACGGTTGTCATGTGCAGGGTCGGAGTACCCTGACATGCCGTGTGTTTAGGTTTACCTTGCAAGGTTAAAACTCGATTCGAATCGTCTGCTTCTCGCAGCTAATGAGACTGCTTGATTCCTTGTACTGCATCGAGTAAGAAGTGAAATGTGGTTACATAAGATAACTTGTTGATTGAATAAATTGATTGTTACCATGTATGCTTAGAAGGAGCAATCTAGCTAAGTTAATGATGATAGAAACTGGAAAGCTAAAACTTTGCTTTTAGAAACAGCTAGTGCTTTTGGCAAACCAAACCCCTCAGCCAAACAGCTGCATAGTCTAGAGGTAGAAGAGTAGATTCCTCACACCGGGTAAGTCTAGCTGAGTATTAGTATACTCAGCCTTGCTTGTGGCAAAATTTTTGCAGGTACTATTCAGGAAATGATTGATGGTGTGACTTGGCCTACCACCCTGCCACCGGGTTGGATGGTCGAGTGGGATGTTGCTCCGGCAGGAGAGGAGCACGAGGAGTAGTGGGCTAGGCCTTGCCCAATTCCTCGATACCGACGACATCGATCATCCGCTGCACTTTATTTTGTGAACTTTATTGCTACTCAAAAACTCTGATTTATGTAATAACTCCGTACTTAATTTGAGGTTTCCTGTTTTATTGTATTTCTTCTGTGACTCGCCTTCGAGTGAGATTGTGGAATTTGATCCTAGTTAAGTGGCTCCATCAGACTAGATCTGAGGGACTGACGGGTTATTCCGATTTAAGTGTGTTACGGCCCCTGAGGCGTGACTTAGGCACTTAAGCTAGAATAATTCGAGTGGTTCCGCCACACGATGCTTATGTAAGCAATCGGGCCGAATAGATCCATATGTAGGAGCTCCAGTGGCCTGTCACTTGTCATGATGTTCTTGTGTGGATGATGAGTGCCAACTTGCTTCCCGGCTTGGCATGCGCTACAAATCCTGTCTTTCTCAAAATGAACATTTGTTAGTCCTAAAATGTGCTCTCCCTTTAGAAGCTTATGAAGATTCTTCATTCCAACATGGGCTAGTCGGCGGTGCCAGAGCCAACCCATGTTAGTCTTAGCAATTAAGCAAGTGTCGAGTTCAGCTCTATCAAAATCTACCAAGTATAGCTGACCCTCTAACACTCCCTTAAAAGCTATTGAATCATTACTTCTTCTAAAGACAGTGACACCTACATCAGTGAATAGACAGTTGTAGCCCATTTGACATAATTGCGAAACGGAAAGCAAATTGTAATCTAAAGAATCTACAAGAAAAACATTGGAAATGGAATGGTCAGGAGATATAGCTATTTTACCCAAACCTTTGACCAAACCTTGGTTTCCATCCCCGAATGTGATAGCTCGTTGGGGATCTTGGTTTTTCTCGTAGGAGAACATCTTTTTCTCCCCCGTAATGTGGTTTGTGCACCCGCTATCGATGATCCAACTTGAGCCCCCGGATGCATATACCTACAAAACAAGTTTAGTTCTTGACTTTAGGTACCCAAACGGTTTTGGGTCCTTTGGCATTAGAAACAAGAACTTTGGGTACCCAAACACAAGTCTTGGAGCCCTTGTGTTTGCCCCCAACAAACTTGGCAACTACCTTGCCGGATTTGTTAGTCAAAACATAAGATGCATCAAAAGTTTTAAATGAAATGCTATGATCATTTGATGCACTAGGAGTTTTCTTTCTAGGCAACTTAGCACGGGTTGGTTGCCTAGAGCTAGATGTCTCACCCTTATACATAAAAGCATGATTAGGGCCAGAGTGAGACTTCCTAGAATGAATTCTCCTAATTTTGCTCTCGGGATAACCGGCAGGGTATAAAACGTAACCCTCGTTATCCTGAGGCATGGCAGCCTTGCCCTTAACAAAGTTAGACAAATTTTTAGGAGGGGCACTAAGTTTGACATTGTCTCCCCTTTGGAAGCCAATGCCATCCTTGATGCCAGGGCGTCTCCCATTATAGAGCATACTTCTAGCAAATTTAAACTTTTCATTTTCTAAGTTATGCTCGGCAATTTTAGCATCTAATAATGCTATATGATCATTTTGTTGTTTAATTAAAGCCATGTGATCATGAATAGCATCAATATCAATATCTCTACATCTAGCACAAATAGACACATGCTCAATAGTAGATCTAGAGGGTTTGCAAGAATTAAGTTCAACAATCTTAGCATGCAAAATATCATTGTTATCTCTAAGATTGGAAATTGTAACATTGCAAACATCTAATTCTTTAGCCTTAGCAAACAATTTATCATTCTCATCTCTAAGGCTAGCAAGAGAAATATTCAACTCATCAATCTTAGCAAGTAAATCAACATTATCATCTCTAGGATTGGAAGTTGAAACATTACAAACATGAGAATCAACCTTAGCAATTAATTTAGCATTTTCATTTCTAAGGTTGGCAATAGTGTCATGGCAAGCGCTTAACTCACTAGATAGGTTTTGACATTTTTCTATTTCTAGAGCATAAGCATTTTTAACCTTAACATGTTTCTTGTTTTCCTTAATTAGGAACTCCTCTTGGGAATCCAAAAGGTCATCCTTTTCATGAATAGCACTAATTAATTCATTTAATTTTTCCTTTTGTTCCATGTTAAGGTTGGCAAAAAGGGTACGCAAGTTATTCTCCTCATCACTAACATTTTCATCACTAGAAGACTCATATTTAGTGGAGGATTTAGATTTAACCTTCTTCTGTTTGCCGTCCTTTGCCATGAGGCACTTGTGGCCGATGTTGGGGAAGAGGAGTCCCTTGGTGACGGCAATGTTGGCGGTGTCCTCGTCGTCGGAGGAGGAGTTGGTGGAGCTCTCGTCGGAGTCCCACTCGCGGCACACGTGGGCATCGCCGCCCTTCTTCTTGTGGTACCTCTTCTTTTCTCTCCTCTTGCCCTTCTTGTCGTTATCCCTGTCACTGTCACTTGATAATGGACATTTAGCAATAAAGTGATCGGGCTTACCACACTTGTAGCAAACCTTCTTGGAACGGGATTTGTAATCCTTCCCCTTCCGTTGCTTGAGGATTTGGTGAAAGCTTTTGATGATTAAAGCCATCTCCTCATTGTCGAGCTTGGAGGCGTCAATTGGTTGTCTATTTGGTGTAGACTCCTCCTTCTTCTCCTCTGTCGCCTTAAATGCCACTGGTTGTGCTTCGGACGTGGAGGGTTCATCAAGCTCGTTGATCTTCTTTGAGCCTTTAATCATACATTCAAAGCTCACAAAATTCCCGATTACTTCCTCAGGAGTCATTAGTGTATATCTTGGGTTGCCACGAATTAATTGAACTTGCGTGGGGTTAAGGAAAATGAGAGATCTTAGAATAACCTTAACCACTTCGTGATCGTCCCACTTCTTGCTCCCGAGGTTGCGCACTTGGTTCACCAAGGTTTTGAGCCGGTTGTACATATCTTGTGGCTCCTCCCCTTGGGGAAGACGGAAGCGACCGAGCTCCCCCTCGATCGTTTCCCGCTTGGTGATCTTGGTGAGTTCATCACCTTCGTGCGCGGTCTTGAGTAGGTCCCAAATCTCCTTCGCACTCTTCAACCCTTGCACCTTGTTATATTCCTCTCTACTTAGAGAGGCGAGGAGTATGGTTGTGGCTTGGGAGTTGAAGTGCTCGATTTGGGCCACTTCGTCCGTATCATAGTCGTCATCCCCTACAGATGGTACCTATGCACCAAACTCGACAACATCCCATATACTTTTGTGGAGTGAGGTTAGATGAAATCGCATTAAATCACTCCACCTAGCATAGTCTTCACCATCAAATGTTGGTGGTTTGCCTAAGGGGACGGAAAGCAAAGGTGCATGTTTAGAAACGCGAGGGTAGAGTAAGGGGATCTTGAGAGCACCTAGAGGGGGGGTGAATAGGTGATCCTGTAAAACTTCAAAAACTTATAGCCACAAAAACTTGGTTAATTGTTAGCACAATAATTGCCAAGTGGCTAAAGAGGAATCCTCAACAAAACACAACAACCAACAAGGATCAATCACAGAGATGGCACGGTGGTTATCCCGTGGTTCGGCCAAGACCAACGCTTGCCTACTCCACGTTGTGGCGTCCCAACGGACGAGGGTTGCAATCAACCCCTCTCAAGCGGTCCAAAGACCTACTTGAATACCCCGGTGTTTTGTTTGCTTTTTCTCAATCCCGTTTGCGAGGAATCTCCACAACTTGGAGCCTCTCGCCCTTACACTTGAAATTCACAAAGAACACGGAGCAAGGGAGGGATTAGCAATGCACACAAGACACAAGAGTCAGAGTGTCAACATGCACACAAATCGCAACAAGAGCTCGCAACACGACTCAATGAGTTCACAACTCCACAAGAGCTCTATATGCTATCACAATGAAACGAATGCGTGAAATCTATGTCTTGGTGCTTAGAAATGTTTAGGAGATGCTTTGTGTTCTCCTCCATGCGCCTAGGGGTCCCTTTTATAGCCCCAAGGCAGCTAGGAGCCGTTGAGAGCAATCAGGGAAGGCAATTCTTGCCTTCTGTCGTCTGGCGCACCGGACAGTCCGGTGCCAGATTTCTTTCCTTAAATGGCGAAGCCGACCGTTGGCAGACCTGGAGCCGTTGGCGCACCGGACATGTCCGGTGCCCCCTTCTAGCTGTTGGCTCAGCCACGTGTCCCACGCAGATCGCGCGGCCGACCGTTGGCCCGACCGACCGTTGGCTCACCGGACAGTCCGGTGCACACCGGACAGTCCTGTGAATTATAGTCGTACGTCGCTGGTGAATTCCCAAGAGCGACCAGTTCGCTCGAACCAGCCTGGCGCACCGGACACTGTCCGGTGCACCACCGGACAGTCTGGTGCTCCCAGACTCAGCAGATTCTTGGCTGCTCGAGCCAAGACATTTCCAATTGGATTTTTCCTGTTTCCAGCACTTAGACACAATACATTAGTCCATAAAACAATGTACTAAGTCTGAGAAACATACCTTTATCCCTGATTTGTACTTTGTCCACCTCTTTACACTTAGGCACTTGTGTTGGACACTAAATCACCAAAACACTTAGAAATGGCCCAAGGGCACATTTCCCTTTCAATCTCCCCCTTTTTGGTGATTTATGCCAACACAACATAAAGCAAGTAGAACAAGTACAAAAACAATTCAAATTAGAACTCAAAATTGTTTTGATTCAATTTGACATATATGGATCACTCTATGCCACCACTTGGTTTGTTTTTGCAAATCAAACTCAAATTCCTATCTCTAAGTCAAAACCACTTGTAGAGACATAAAGAGAGGTTTTCCAAAGAAATTTGATCAAGGATTTCAAAAACTCCCCCTTTTTCCCATAATCAACACTTCTCCCCACAAGAGGCCAACTTTTGACATAAAAGACAATAAAAGAGTTTTGACAAACCAAAAGCTCTAATCTACTATTTTCAAAATTTCTCAAGTGGTAGCTGATCCATTTATTGCTTTGGCCTTTATTTTCTCCCCCTTTGGCATCAAGCACCAAAACGGGATCAATCTTGGCCCTATAACCCCATTGCCTCACCAAAATTTTCAAATAAGAACACAAAGGCAATAGGAGTATAAAGATGAACTTTGAAAAGTTACTCTTTCTCATCGGAGTGCAGTGGAAGTCTTGCATTGTCCAAGTCCACCTTTTCCCTTTCAATTCTCCTTGGAGACTAAAACAACCAAACTCAAGTACATGGTTAGTCTCAAAGGGTCAAGTTGTAGCACAGCTCCCCCTAAATATGTGCATCACTTGCAAAAAAGGACTTGTGAGGTCCAGGGAGTGTTTGTACAACTTGAGCACCACAATAAGCAACAAAATGCAGAATGAACATGATCAAAGGCATAAACACATATATGCTACAATTCAATCCAAGTTCTGTGAATCTAAGATATTGAGCTCACTACGCAGCCTGCAAAAGGTCTTCTCATCTAGAGGCTTGGTAAAGATATCGGCTAGCTGGTTCTCGGTGCTAACATGAAACACTTCGATATCTCCCTTTTGTTGGTGGTCTCTCAAAAAGTGATGCCGGATGTCAATGTGCTTTGTGCGGCTGTGCTCAACAGGATTTTCCGCTATTCGGATAGCACTCTCATTATCACATAGGAGTGGGACTTTGCTCAGATTGTAGCCAAAGTCCCTGAGGGTTTGCCTCATCCAAAGTAGTTGTGCACAACACTGTCCTGCGGCAACGTACTCGGCCTCAGCGGTGGATAGGGCAACAGAGGTTTGTTTCATAGTTCCATGACACCAGGGACCTTCCTAAGAATTGGCACGTCCCCGATGTACTCTTCCTATCGACCTTACATCCAGCATAGTCGGAATCTGAGTACCCAATCAAGTCAAAGTTAGACCCCTTTGGATACCAGATCCCGAAGCAAGGCGTAGCGACTAAATATCTAAGAATTCGCTTCACAGCCACTAAGTGACACTCCTTAGGATCGGATTGAAATCTAGCACACATGCATACGCAAGCATAATATCCGGTCTACTAGCACATAAATAAAGCAAAGAACCTATCATGGACCGGTATGCTTTTTGATCAACGGACTTACCTCCTTTGTTGAGGTCGGTGTGTCCGTCGGTTCCCATCGGCGTCTTCGCGGGCTTGGCTTCCTTCATCCCAAACCTCTTTAGCAAATCTTGCGTGTACTTCGTTTGGGAGATGAAAGTGCTGTCCTTGAGTTGCTTCACTTGGAACCCAAGGAAGTAGTTCAACTCGCCCATCATCGACATCTCGAATTTCTGCGTCATCACCCTGCTAAATTCTTCACAAGACTTTTGGTTAGTAGAGCCAAATATTATGTCATCGACATAAATTTGGCACACAAAAAGATCACCATCGCAAGTCTTAGTAAAAAGAGTTGGATCGGCTTTCCCGACCTTGAAAGCATTAGCAATTAAAAAGTCTCTAAGGCATTCATACCATGCTCTTGGGGCTTGCTTAAGTCCATAGAGCGCCTTAGAGAGCTTACACACGTGGTTGGGGTACCGTTCATCCTCAAAGCCAGGGGGTTGCTCCACGTATACCTCCTCCTTGATCGGCCCGTTGAGGAAAGCGCTCTTCACATCCATTTGGTACAACCTGAAGGAATGGTGAGCGGCATATGCTAGCAAGATACGAATTGATTCTAGCCTAGCCACGGGAGCAAAAGTCTCCTCAAAGTCCAAACCTGCGACTTGGGCATAACCTTTTGCCACAAGCCGAGCCTTGTTCCTTGTCACCACCCCGTGCTCGTCCTGTTTGTTGCGGAACACCCACTTGGTTCCCACAACATTTTGCTTGGGACGAGGCACCAGTGTCCAAACTTCATTGCGCTTGAAGTTGTTGAGTTCCTCCTGCATGGCCAACACCCAGTCCGGAGCTAGCAAGGCCTCTTCTACCCTGAAAGGCTCAATAGAAGAGACAAAAGAGTAATGCTCACAAAAATTAACTAATCTTGAACGAGTAGTTACTCCCTTGCTAATATCACCCAAAATTTGGTTGACGGGATGATCCCTTTGGATCGTCGCTCGAACTTGGGTTGGAGGTGCCTGAGATGCTTCTTCCTCTTCAATTTGAACATCCTGTGCTCCCCCTTGATCATGCGCCTCCACTTGAGGTACCTGTTCGTCATCCTGGGTTTGGGGATGCACCATAGTTGAGGAAGATGGTTGATCATGCTCCAAATGTTCCTGAGGCCGTACATCTCCAATCGCCATGGTGCGTATCGCGGCCGTTGGAACGTCTTCTTCATCTACATCATCAAGATCAACAACTTGCTCTCTTGGAGAGCCATTAGTCTCATCAAATACAACGTTGCTAGAGACTTCAACCAAACCCGATGATTTGTTGAAGACCCTATACGCCTTTGTATTTGAATCATAACCTAATAAAAACCCTTCTACGGCTTTGGGAGCAAATTTGGAATTCCTACCTTTCTTCACTAGAATGTAGCATTTACTCCCAAATACACGAAAGTACGATACATTGGGTTTGTTACCAGTCATCAGCTCATATGAAGTCTTCTTGAGGAGGCGGTGAAGGTAGACCCTGTTGATGGCTGTAACACCCGGATTTTAGGGGTCCAAAACCCGGGCGTAAACATAATCACCAGGTGTGCTGGGACCAAGTCTCACACATATGATGAATAGTGGCACAGGATCGAATGTCACAACTTTATATATAACAGGAGTTCTATACAAAATAAATAAATAATTACATTAAAAGGAGACAACGGTCCAGCAACCCAAAGTTGACTGGGAGACGACGACCTAGATTTCTCACGAACTCATCGCAGCATCCTCCAAGCGCCTCATCCTGTGGTACCTGTTCTTGACCTGTTGTGTATGTGAGACAGCAAGAGTGAGCTCACATACGTTCATCGCTCAACAAGTTGTGGGGAAAAATGTGCATGAACTCGCCAAAGGTGGGAGCTCATGTGAAGTGTAAGGCTTACCAAAGAGGATGGTTGGAGCTGAGCATTGCTTTTAAAGTTGGTCAAAATTTTATTAGCAGTTACTAAGTATAAGTAAATACCAACCCAATTAAATAGTAGAACAAAAGTAACAACTTCACCTGCGATGCAATGCATATGACAAATTGAGTTTAAGTTCCATAATTTAATCATGTGAGTGTCCGAGCTGCTCATGACCGTGAGCACGGCTAGTATACCAGTTTTACACTCTGCAGAGGTTGCGCATCTTTACCCACAAGTCGTGTATCCCATGTCGCCAGGGTTTGCAAGTTCCTTAGACACTTCCGAGGTGAATGGCTAGGGATCCACTACGAGGCCTTTACAAAGTTCCACTAGCTTCCGAAAACCCGCTACAGTTTATAGGAAGTTCCAATGCAGGAATCCCTTGCAGGACCGCCATCGCAGCAAAATCCTCCCGAGGGCCTCCCTACACTGACCACTCCCCTACTGCCCTTGCCCCTTTCGGGTAAAGTAGTCTTCCACTAGCTTTCCTAATTAATCAGCCAAGGGGTCCCATTCCTCCCTTGTGGTAGCACTGTTTTCCCGGGTGGTTCTCCATGTTCCAATTAACATAATGATCTTAACATGAACAGTAAATAACAACTGACAATAAAAGTATAATCATGAATAGTAATGTGTATCTCTATACCCAAAACCACATAAAGCGATAGCAAGTACTACCCAAAGATTCAGTGGTGAACAAGGTATAGAGATAGACAAACTAGGGTATCCTATTAGGTCCCATCAAGATTAACCTATGCAGATCATTATGATTAATTAGAACATGAGTAGGTGAAAAGAAGTGATCAAGGGCACAACTTGCCTGGGACTTGAGATTCCAGGTACCAGGATGATTCTTCAGATGGCTCGTGACCTCACGCTAGTCGTAGCAATACAAACAAATATGGTATAGACAAAATTAACATTACACCAAACATAGGAAAAATACACATTAATAATCTATATGCTAAGATAAGATCACAGGAACAAGAATTATTAATTTTGGAGTTATAGTTTTTAAGTTATGAATTTCCTAAGGTTTAATGTGATTAAAATATGATTAAATGATAAATAAATTTTCTGACAGAGTTCTTGTCAAAACAGAGACACTAAATGATGAAGAATATTATTACAAAATTTTAGAAACTGGAATGGTTCAATTTGGAGCTAAAATGAATTTTCTATGAATTAACTAAGTTCTAGGAATTATTTTTGTATTAATAATACCTTTACTAATTCATTTATATGTTTTAAACGTGCTCTGGACTGGGCGTCAAATTCCAGAAAACACAGGGGGTCTGGCGTAAGTTATCCTAGACACAGAGAATAGTAACACATGGACGGCGGGTTGATTTTGCGAAAACAGGGGGTCTCTTTTAGAAAAATGCCCCGCGAAGGGGTATCCACGGATCTCAGCCGTCAGATTAGAATTCGGCCGCCAGGATTAGATGCGATCTCCTCTGAACCGGTACACAATGTGGAGCCTTGGATCTAGATCCAACGGCCCAAATTCGCCCCACAAACATAAACGCCAGAGCACGATCTCACCCGTTCGCGCGCCGATCAACGGCTGAGATGAGCAGGGGCGAATCGGTACGTGAGGTCTAATCAGAGCCGTTCATCAAGATCTAACGGCGTCTGCGTTCCCCCCCAATCTCTCCGCCAGCGACGGCGGCGCCGCCCAACTTCACGGCGAAGCTCGCCGGGGAAAACTCAATCAAACGTTCCAGTGGCCCCAGAGCTCAATTAAAAGCTGCTACACGGTGCTTAGGGGATGGCGAACTCACCGGAGTAGTTCTTACCACGGATTCGGCCGCGTAGGTACCCAGTCCACGGCGCGGTGCGGATTCACAGCTCCGATGAACAATCCGGTGTTCGAGGGACGAAGACAAGCCCGGGAGGTCCTTGCAACGGCTTCAAGGGATCACGGGGCGAACCCGTACGCTCAACGGAGGGCGAATCGACGGCGGGAGGCACTTAGCTCGCGGCGAACTGAGTTCCGTCACCGCGGCGGCAATGGGAGCTCACGGTCGACTTGGAGTGAGGGCAACGCCTCGACCGGTGCTTAAATAGGGGCAGGCAGGCAACGAGGATCTCGGCCGGTTGGTTCGAGGGTCGAATCGCGGATTCCGATGGTTGGCCGGCGAGTATATCGCACGCACATCTGTTGAGCTCGGCCGCGGAGTCTGGGAGGAAGACGGCTGACGATGTGGACCCGCGTGTCGGTGAGAAGGCGAGAGCGCGCGTGAGGGGGGGGGAAACTGTCCAGTGGGTCCGCGGCGGCAGTGAGGAAGGGAGAATGGGCCGGCTGGCTGGGCCGAAAGCAGGGAGTCGGCCCAATACCAGGTTTTATTCTTTTTCCTTTTTCTTTCTATTTTTCCTTTTCTATTTTCCTTTCCATTTGAATTTCAAATCAACACAAGTTTAAAGTTCAAACCCTTAATTTTGATACACATATAGAACTTCAGCATAATGTGCAAAAACATATTTTATATATTTCTTTATTTATTTTAATTCTTTTAGACAAGCTTTTAATCATATAGTAGAGGATAATCCATACCTTATTACTTCTAGGGAAATCAAATTTATATTGTAGACTATATATATTAAGAAATAGTTTAATCCTAATTCTTCTATATATCCTAATCCAAAGGCAATTTAGTTTATCTAAGGATCTTTTAATTATATATTTTTTTAACATAACCTTTTTGGGAGTAGAACTTCCAAATCATGATTATTTTTAAGGAAATGAGTTTTGATTTAAAACCTTTGAAAAATTTTCCTTGTCTTCACAAATTTGAACTTTAGGGTGTTACAAATCCTACCCCCCTTAAAAATAATCTCGTCCTCGAGATTTGTAAGAAAAGGGATGTATACTCATATTGTTCTCGGAACATATGCACAAACAAAGGAATCTCGGCATGAGGCATAATCCTTTAACAAAACATAGGGTCAATAGACCTTATTGTTCCTTCTAAGATAATATCATATCATCTACTAACTAAAGTAACATCTAGATCTTACAAATCATCATAATATATATTTATGTAGCTTGGTGGAGTTGGTGGTGGTGGTGGAGGTTGTTGTTGTTGTTGTCTCTCCAACCGTGCTTGCCTTATTTCTTGGCGGACCTGACGTATTTCCTCGCGTTGTTGTCTTATCTGGTTTTGCATCTCGGTCACCAGGTCTGTTAATTGTTGTATTACCAGTCTTTGGGCAGCAACCACTTGTTTGGTTTCAATAGGTGGAGGATTTGGAGAATTCATTTCTGTTTGTTGTTACGTGATAATCTTTCCTTTCCTGGTATTGAACATGAAAGTTAGAAGCATATGGTAATAGTTTTGCAAAGGAAACTATTCAATAAGCGGAATGAATAAGCTAGTAGCTGGTTATAATCTAAAGATTCTTTGGTAGGGCTTAATCTTTGTTCTATGTCCAGATTGGGGTAACCAATCGTATAAGGTGAATATCCAAGGGTAAGATAGAATCTGTCAAGATGAGAGATATATATGGGTGAGATAGACTACATGATGTAGGTCAAAATCTGGTTTGATGTCAGGTGGTGGTTGATAGATTATGCAATCCGTTAAGACTCTATTGATTGGGTAAGTTATGTAACTTGTTATATAGGTCGAGTTGTTGTGTATGGCCAAGTTGATATAAGTCTCCAAATTAGGCTTAAGTGATTTAGGAGTATGGCCTTATCCTTTCTACCAGCATTAAGTAACTCACACTAGATTAGACCATATTAAATTAGATATGATCTAGATTAGACTATTTTAAGTTAGATAGATTTATCAGGGTAAGATATATCTTGTTAGGATATGTTAGAATTTTTTTTTTTTTGAGATAGGATGAGGTATACGGTGTAGGTAGGTCAGAAGCTCTATTAGGTTAATACAGAGGGATTATGCAACTATCGGATGGGTAAGGTAGTTGCATATGTATATGGTCCAGTTAATCTAGGGCATCAATTTAGCTTAAGTCATTTTTATAGGAGTGAGGTCTAATCCGTTTCACTAGTACTAACTAATTTATTAAATAACTCACTTTAGATTGGATCATATTAGATTAGATGGGATCTAGATTGGTATCACCGGATTAGTCTAGACAATATCTAATTACTTTGAATTAGATCATAATAGATTAAATAAAATCTAGTTTAGGTTGGATATCACTAGATTAGACCGGTTAAGATCTAAGTAAATTTTGGATTATCACATGGTTGTTATTCTAGAGTGGGATCAATATGCTAATTAGGACAAGATGAATCCATAAGGATAAGGTAGAATCTTTTGAGGTCAGTTAGATCTATTGAGATGGGATAAGTAAAGTGGTTATGATAAGATGAATCCTTCAAGATAAGTTGAATCTATTAGGATAAGAAAAACCTCTTAAGATAAGATGGATCTATATTCATTAGGATAAGTTAAGATCTTTTGAGATAAGATAGATCCATGAGTGTAGGATAGAATCTTTTAAGATGAGATGAATCTATTAAGCTAGATACATTTTTTTTTAATGGGGGATAATCCAATTTGTCTAGTTACTTTTATAAGCATTTTTTTATATGTATATGCAGATGTAATTATGAACATCACTCCACAACTCATCACACTCAATCAAAGATCCAAATCAGGAAAATATCATGAGAACAAACATTCAAGTTCATAGATATCTATATAAAAATAGTTTTGTTTTCTTTCCTAAGAGTAGGTCTCCTATTCCTAAAGGTCACTTTAGGCACAGGATTTCAAAGTTTGAAATCCACATTTGTCTTTAGAAAGAAAAGATAAGAATAATCAGAGTAAAGCGGAAATAGATGAGAAAAGATTCAGAAAAGTTTAGAAAGAATCAGAGTAGCAAAGGTAAGTAGACAATGGTTGTCCAGTTCTATCTAGGTTTCGTCCTACAGTCAACATTCCTCTGATACCACTCCTGTAACACCCGGATTTTAGGGGTCCAAAACCCGGGCGTAAACATAATCACCAGGTGTGCTGGGACCAAGTCTCACACATATGATGAATAGTGGTACAGGATCGAATGTCACAACTTTATATATAACAGGAGTTCTATACAAAATAAATAAATAATTACATTAAAAGGAGACAACGGTCCAGCAACCCAAAGTTGACTGGGAGACGACGACCTAGATTTCTCACGAACTCATCGCAGCATCCTCCAAGCGCCTCATCCTGTGGTACCTGTTCTTGACCTGTTGTGTATGTGAGACAGCAAGAGTGAGCTCACATACGTTCATCGCTCAACAAGTTGTGGGGAAAAATGTGCATGAACTCGCCAAAGGTGGGAGCTCATGTGAAGTGTAAGGCTTACCAAAGAGGATGGTTGGAGCTGAGCATTGCTTTTAAAGTTGGTCAAAATTTTATTAGCAGTTACTAAGTATAAGTAAATACCAACCCAATTAAATAGTAGAACAAAAGTAACAACTTCACCTGCGATGCAATGCATATGACAAATTGAGTTTAAGTTCCATAATTTAATCATGTGAGTGTCCGAGCTGCTCATGACCGTGAGCACGGCTAGTATACCAGTTTTACACTCTGCAGAGGTTGCGCATCATTACCCACAAGTCGTGTATCCCATATCGCCAGGGTTTGCAAGGCCCTTAGACACTTCCGAGGTGAATGGCTAGGGATCCACTACGAGGCCTTTACAAAGTTCCACTAGCTTCCGAAAACCCGCTACAGTTTATAGGAAGTTCCAATGCAGGAATCCCTTGCAGGACCGCCATCGCAGCAAAATCCTCCCGAGGGCCTCCCTACACTGACCACTCCCCTACTGCCCTTGCCCCTTTCGGGTAAAGTAGTCTTCCACTAGCTTTCCTAATTAATCAGCCAAGGGGTCCCATTCCTCCCTTGTGGTAGCACTGTTTTCCCGGGTGGTTCTCCATGTTCCAATTAACATAATGATCTTAACATGAACAGTAAATAACAACTGACAATAAAAGTATAATCATGAATAGTAATGTGTATCTCTATACCCAAAACCACATAAAGCGATAGCAAGTACTACCCAAAGATTCAGTGGTGAACAAGGTATAGAGATAGACAAACTAGGGTATCCTATTAGGTCCCATCAAGATTAACCTATGCAGATCATTATGATTAATTAGAACATGAGTAGGTGAAAAGAAGTGATCAAGGGCACAACTTGCCTGGGACTTGAGATTCCAGGTACCAGGATGATTCTTCAGATGGCTCGTGACCTCACGCTAGTCGTAGCAATACAAACAAATATGGTATAGACAAAATTAACATTACACCAAACATAGGAAAAATACACATTAATAATCTATATGCTAAGATAAGATCACAGGAACAAGAATTATTAATTTTGGAGTTATAGTTTTTAAGTTATGAATTTCCTAAGGTTTAATGTGATTAAAATATGATTAAATGATAAATAAATTTTCTGACAGAGTTCTTGTCAAAACAGAGACACTAAATGATGAAGAATATTATTACAAAATTTTAGAAACTGGAATGGTTCAATTTGGAGCTAAAATGAATTTTCTATGAATTAACTAAGTTCTAGGAATTATTTTTGTATTAATAATACCTTTACTAATTCATTTATATGTTTTAAACGTGCTCTGGACTGGGCGTCAAATTCCAGAAAACACAGGGGGTCTGGCGTAAGTTATCCTAGACACAGAGAATAGTAACACATGGACGGCGGGTTGATTTTGCGAAAACAGGGGGTCTCTTTTAGAAAAATGCCCCGCGAAGGGGTATCCACGGATCTCAGCCGTCAGATTAGAATTCGGCCGCCAGGATTAGATGCGATCTCCTCTGAACCGGTACACAATGTGGAGCCTTGGATCTAGATCCAACGGCCCAAATTCGCCCCACAAACATAAACGCCAGAGCACGATCTCACCCGTTCGCGCGCCGATCAACGGCTGAGATGAGCAGGGGCGAATCGGTACGTGAGGTCTAATCAGAGCCGTTCATCAAGATCTAACGGCGTCTGCGTTCCCCCCCAATCTCTCCGCCAGCGACGGCGGCGCCGCCCGACTTCACGGCGAAGCTCGCCGGGGAAAACTCAATCAAACGTTCCAGTGGCCCCAGAGCTCAATTAAAAGCTGCTACACGGTGCTTAGGGGATGGCGAACTCACCGGAGTAGTTCTTACCACGGATTCGGCCGCGTAGGTACCCAGTCCACGGCGCGGTGCGGATTCACAGCTCCGATGAACAATCCGGTGTTCGAGGGACGAAGACAAGCCCGGGAGGTCCTTGCAACGGCTTCAAGGGATCACGGGGCGAACCCGTACGCTCAACGGAGGGCGAATCGACGGCGGGAGGCACTTAGCTCGCGGCGAACTGAGTTCCGTCACCGCGGTGGCAATGGGAGCTCACGGTCGACTTGGAGTGAGGGCAACGCCTCGACCGGTGCTTAAATAGGGGCAGGCAGGCAACGAGGATCTCGGCCGGTTGGTTCGAGGGTCGAATCGCGGATTCCGATGGTTGGCCGGCGAGTATATCGCACGCACATCTGTTGAGCTCGGCCGCGGAGTCCGGGAGGAAGACGGCTGACGATGTGGACCCGCGTGTCGGTGAGAAGGCGAGAGCGCGCGTGAGGGGGGGGGAAACTGTCCAGTGGGTCCGCGGCGGCAGTGAGGAAGGGAGAATGGGCCGGCTGGCTGGGCCGAAAGCAGGGAGTCGGCCCAATACTAGGTTTTATTCTTTTTCCTTTTTCTTTCTATTTTTCCTTTTCTATTTTCCTTTCCATTTGAATTTCAAATCAACACAAGTTTAAAGTTCAAACCCTTAATTTGGATACACATATAAAACTTCAGCATAATGTGCAAAAACATATTTTATATATTTCTTTATTTATTTTAATTCTTTTAGACAAGCTTTTAATCATATAGTAGAGGATAATCCATACCTTATTACTTCTAGGGAAATCAAATTTATATTGTAGACTATATATATTAAGAAATAGTTTAATCCTAATTCTTCTATATATCCTAATCCAAAGGCAATTTAGTTTATCTAAGGATCTTTTAATTATATATTTTTTTTAACATAACCTTTTTGGGAGTAGAACTTCCAAATCATGATTATTTTTAAGGAAATGAGTTTTGATTTAAAACCTTTGAAAAATTTTCCTTGTCTTCACAAATTTGAACTTTAGGGTGTTACAATGGCGTGGCAAGCCGTGTTCACGGCTTCCGACCAAAAGCACTCGGGGGTCTTGAACTCTCCAAGCATAGACCTCGCCATATCTATGAGCGTCCTGTTCTTCCTCTCTACCACACCATTTTGCTGAGGTGTGTAGGGAGCGGAGAACTCGTGCTTGATCCCCTCCTCCTCAAGAAACTCCTCCACTTGAAGATTCTTGAATTCGGACCCGTTGTTGCTCCTTATCTTCTTCACCTTGAGCTCAAACTCATTTTGAGCTCTCCTTAGGAAGCGATTGAGGGTCCCTTGTGTTTCAGACTTATCCTGCAAAAAGAACACCCAAGTGAAGCGGGAAAAAAGTCATCAATGATAACTAAACCATACTTACTTCCTCCTATGCTCAGATAGGCGACGGGTCCGAAGAGGTCCATATGCAGCAGCTCCAGAGGTCTTGACGTGGTCATCACATTCTTGCTGTGATGTGCTCCTCCCACTTGTTTACCTGCTTGACAAGCTGCACAAGGTCTATCTTTTTCGAATTGAACATTGGTTAGACCTATCACGTGTTCTCCCTTTAGAAGCTTGTGGAGGTTCTTCATCCCCACATGTGCTAAGCGGCGATGCCACAACCAGCCCATGCAAGTCTTAGCCATTAAGCATGCATCTAGACCGGCCTCTTCTTTTGCAAAATCAACTAAGTAAAGTTTGCCGTCTAGTACACCCTTAAAAGCTAGTGAACCATCACATCTTCTAAAGACAGACACATCTACATTTGTAAATAGACAGTTATATCCCATATTGCATAGTTGACTAACAGATAGCAAATTATATCCAAGAGACTCTACTAAAAACACATTAGAGATAGAGTGCTCATTTGAGATTGCAATTTTACCTAACCCTTTTACCTTGCCTTGATTCCCATCACCGAATATTATTGAATCTTGGGAATCCTTATTCTTGACGTAGGAGGTGAACATCTTCTTCTCCCCCGTCATATGGTTTGTGCATCCACTATCGATAATCCAGCTTGAACCCCCGGATGCATAAACCTGCAAGGCAAATTTAGGCTTGGGTCTTAGGTACCCAACTCATGTTGGGTCCTACAAGGTTAGCACAAATATCCTTAGGGACCCAAATGCAAGTTTTGTCTCCCTTGCATCTTGCCCCTAATTTTCTAGCAACTATCTTCCTATCCTTTCTACAAATAGCAAAAGAAGCATTTAAAGCATGATATATTGTAGAAGGTTCATTTACTTTCCTAGGAACATTAACAACATTTCTCCTAGGCATATTATGAACAACATTTCTCCTACCAACATTTCTATCATGCACATAAGAAGAACTAGAAGCAAACATGGCATGAGAATCAAAGGCATTATATGCATTACAACTCCTATAAGCATTTCTAGATTGTCTCCTATCATGGTACATAAAGGCATGGTTCTTTTGCACACTACTAGCCATAGGGGCCTTCCCTTTCTCCTTGGCGGAGATGGGAGCCTTATGGCTTGTCAAGTTCTTGGCTTCCCTCTTGTAACCAAGTCCATCCTTAATTGAGGGGTGTCTACCAATCGTGTAGGCATCCCTTGCAAATTTTAGCTTGTCAAATTCATTCTTGCTAGTCTTAAGTTGGGCATTAAGACTAGCTAATTCCTCATTTAATTTGGAAATTGAAACTAAATGATCACTACAAGCATCAATGTCAAAATCTTTACACCTATTACAAGTTTCAACAATTTCTACACAAGAATCAGATTTACTAGCTACTTCTAGTTTAGCATTTAAATCATCATTAAAACTTTTTAACGTAGCAATAGTTTCATGACAAGAAGATAATTCACTAGAGAGCATTTTATTCCTTTTAATTTCTAGAGCAAGAGACTTTTGTGCTTCTACAAATTTATCATGTTCTTCATACAACAAATCCTCTTGCTTTTCTAAAAGCATATTCTTATCATTCAAGGCATCAATTAATTCATTAATTTTGTCTACCTTGGTTCTATCTAGGCCCTTAAACAAACATGAATAATCTATTTCATCCTCATCACTAGATTCGTCCTCACTTGAAGAAGCATAAGTAGAGTTTTGAGTATATATCTTCTTCTCTCTTGCCATAAGGCATGTGTGACGCTCGCTTGGAAAGAGGGCCGATTTGTTGAAGGCGGTGGCGGCGAGTCCCTCATTGTCAGAGTCGGAAGAGGAGCAATCTGAATCCCACTCCTTGCCTAGATGCGCCTCGCCTTTTGCCTTCTTATACTTCTTCTTCTCCCTCTTGTTACCTTGTTCCTGATCACTATCATTGTCGGGACAGTTAGCAATAAAATGACCAAGCTTACCGCATTTGAAGCATGAGCGCTTCCCCTTGGCTTTGGTCTTGCTTGGCTGTCCCTTGCGACCCTTAAGCACCGTCTTGAATCTTTTGATGATGAGGGCCATCTCTTCATCATTAAGTCCGGCCGCCTCAATCTGTGCCACCTTGCTAGGTAGCGCCTCCTTGCTTCTTGTTGCCTTGAGAGCAAGGGGTTGCGGCTCGTTGATCGGACCATTCAAGGCGTCGTCCACGTACCTCGCCTCCTTGATCATCATTCGCCCGCTAACGAATTTTCCGAGGACTTCTTCGGGCGACATTTTGGTGTACCTGGGATTCTCACGAATATTATTCACCAAATGAGGATCAAGAACGGTAAAGGACCTTAGCATCAGTCGGACGACGTCGTGGTCCGTCCATCGCGTGCTTCCATAGCTCCTTATTTTGTTGATAAGGGTCTTGAGCCGGTTGTATGTTTGAGTTGGCTCCTCGCCCCTTATCATCGCGAACCTTCCAAGCTCGCCCTCCACCAACTCCATTTTGGTGAGCAAGGTGACGTCGTTCCCCTCATGAGAGATCTTGAGGGTGTCCCATATCTGCTTGGCATTGTCCAAGCCGCTCACCTTGTGATACTCGTCCCTGCACAAAGAGGCTAGCAACACAGTAGTAGCTTGTGCATTTTTATGAATCTGTTCATTAATAAACACAGGGCTATCTGAGCTATCAAATTTCATTCCACTTTCCACAATCTCCCAAATGCTTGGATGGAGAGAAAACAAGTGAGTACGCATTTTGTGGCTCCAAAATCCGTAGTCCTCTCCATCAAAGTGAGGGGGCTTGCCAAGTGGAATGGGGAGCAATTGAGCATTTGAGCTATGCGGAATGCGCGAATAATCGAATGAAAAGTTTGAGTTAACCGTCTTTCGTCTGTCGTAGTCGTCGTTGTCCTTTTGGGAGGAGGAAGATTCGTCGCTGTCGTAGTAGACAATTTCCATGATGCGCCTTGTCTTCTTCTTCCTCCCGTCTTTTCTTTTGTGGCCCGAGCCTGAGTCGGTGGGCCTGTCATCATTGGGCTCGTTGACGAAAGAATCCTTCTCCTTGTCGTTTATCACCATCCCCTTGCCCTTAGGATCCATCTCTTCGGGCGGTTAGTCCCTTTCTTGAAGAGAACGGCTTTGATACCAATTGAGAGCACCTTGAGGGGGGGTGAATAGGTGATCCTGTAAAACTTCAAAAACTTATAGCCACAAAAACTTGGTTAATTGTTAGCACAATAATTGCCAAGTGGCTAAAGAGGAATCCTCAACAAAACACAACAACCAACAAGGATCAATCACAGAGATGGCACGGTGGTTATCCTGTGGTTCGGCCAAGACCAACGCTTGCCTACTCCACGTTGTGGCGTCCCAACGGACGAGGGTTGCAATCAACCCCTCTCAAGCGGTCCAAAGACCTACTTGAATACCACGGTGTTTTGTTTGCTTTTTCTCAATCCCGTTTGCGAGGAATCTCCACAACTTGGAGCCTCTCGCCCTTACACTTGAAATTCACTGTCACACCCGGTTTTTAGAAGGTAAACCGAATGCGAACCATGTACGTGCCAGGATCAGTTATTCACGTACACAGCAGTTACATAACATGGACATCATCACACAGTGCTCAAAATAGTATTAATAGGGAAATAATAGTCGATTACATCATATGTCTGAGACGTCCATATAGTCCTTACAATAAATCAAAGTGCGGAAAAGAAACGTAGATAACCGCGGCCTTCACAGGCAGCCGACTGGGGGTTGCCGCTAACCCACACCTAGAACTCGTCGTAGTCTTGGAACTCCTGGAAGTCTCCTTCCACAGCTTCATCTTCTCCTGAGCAGTGGTTGCAATGCTGACAACCTGGGGGGGGGTTTGGTGTGTAGAGCAAGAGTGAGTACACATCAACATACTCAGCAAGTATCCTGTTTGGCTGTAGTGGACTAGCTTTATGTGGGGGTAAGTCAAGCAGTTGCTTTTAGTTGGTCAGTTTGTTATTTACTAGTAGAAAGCCAGGTTTTAGCATTAACCCAAGTTATTAACCCAAAGTACCCTTTCCAAACGGAAAGAATACCACTGACCATTACCATAAGCATAATCATAACCATCCTCATTGTCATCTGTAAACCAAAATGTCTCTGATCAAGTACCACTAATCATTGGAGCTCCCTTGGCCGCTCATAACCGCGAGCACGACTGATATATCAGTTTTCAAACACTCTGCAGAGGTTGTGCACTTTACCCACAAGCCGTGATTCCCTTTCTGCCCGGAGATCATGACTCTCCATTGATCACTACCAAGGTGACCCAGCAGGGCATCACTACGTAGCCTTTACAAAGATTCCCCGGGATTGTAGTCGCCCGTTAGGTTTCCTAAATGTACCGCACTCCTCCCCAAGGGACAAATCAACCTTGGCAGAGCGAGCCGCATACACCGAGCCCCATTGACGGCACGACGGCTAAGCGAACTACACCCCGGTTCCTCTAATTATTCAGCTAAGGGCGTCCCATTCCACCCTCATGGTTGCACTGTTTTCCCGGGCGATCATCCATAGAACAGGTCCTTACGGAGAGGCACTCGAGAAACCGCTCGAGCCCCCTTAAAAGCCACAAGTATAATATCATAATAAGAGAGGGGAAAACAACGTATCATATATAATCTCATCATGTTCATTGATTAGAGTTTGAGCAATAGCATGAAGCTAAACAATAATAATAATAATCCAACCCAGATAGGTAAACAAGGACATGGATCACAAAAGCTAGTCAATCCTTAGGTATAAATGTGTAATGCGGGAGGTGAATTAAAGAATGATTAGGACAGAGATAGGTCAAGGGACACTTGCCTCCACCAACCGACTGCTGCTCAGGGGCTTCTCCTGCGAGTTCCTCGGGCTTTTCGACCGGATCGTTCTCTATGCGATTGCAAGCATACATACATTCATCCATCCAAATTGGGAAACAAACAGTACATCATACAAGGGAACAAATAAAGTAAATATGCATCAAGTATGACATTCGATATCGTATTCATTATGGTTAGAAAGAAACGGGAAAGGGTCTCGCGGGGGGGGGGGGGGGGGGGGGGGGTTAAAGCTCATGCACTAATGATTAGTTACAATTGGTTCTAACAAAAGAATTTAGTTATATGCACTAATGGAAACCTAGTCATTTTTAGTTGATCAACATTGAACTGGATAAACAATTGATTATATGAATCAACTAGCGTAACGGAATTCTAAATTAAGTTTCCTATTTCAATAACATGAACAATGATTAACCTGCCTAAAATAAAATATATAACAGTAATGAAAGAAAAATAAAATAAAATAAAATAAAATAAAATAAAAAAATAAAAAAAGGGGGGGCGGTTGAACCGGCCAGGGGCGGTTGAACCGGCCTGGGGCAGGGGCGGCTGGGCAGGGCGCGCAGGGGCGACCTGGCTGGGGCGGCCGAACTGGCGGGGGGCAGCCGAATTGGCGGGGGGGTGGCCGAGCAGGGCGCGCAGGGGGCGCGGCTGGGGGCGGCCGAACGACGGCTGGGCCGGCCAAGGGGGCGGCCGAGCGACAGGGAGAGAGGAGGGGAGAGGGGAGGGGAGAGGGAGGGGAGAGCTCACCGGGGATGGGGCGGCCGAGCGGCGACGGGCGGCGGCCGAACAGGCAGCAGGGGGCGGCCGAGCTAGGGCAGGGGGCGGCGGCTAGAGGGAATGGGGGAGGGGGAGGGAGAGAGAGAGGGGATGGGGGGAAAAAGGAGGGGGCGGCTGGGCCACTTGGGCCCAAGGGGGGCGCGCGGGGGGGGGCGGCTGGGCCGGCCAGGGTCGGCTGGGCCGGCCGGGGCGGCCCACGGCGCGGGAGAGAGAAAAAAAGAGGAGAGAGAGAAAGAAAAAGAAAAAGAAAGAAAAGGTTTTTCTCCTTTTCGAAATCCGATCTTCCTAGATGAATGCACTTACATTTCTAAGCAATCAAAGAATGCATAGTTCAGCATGGTGCATCAAACAACATAAAGTAATTTAGGGTTTTTCTTTACACGGGAATTCCAAACCGAACCCCGCTAAAACTTTGGAAAAGGTCAAGGTTTAGCAAGAGAACGAGAAAAGAAAAGAGTAACGCCTGAATTTGGTGAGAGAAAAGAAGAAAAAATTCTACCCCCCAAATTCAGGGCGTTACAAACCTATCCCCCTTAAAAGAATCTCGCCCTCGAGATTCAGGGCTGGCTAGCAAAGAGCTCTGGGTACTTAGCCATTAGATCATCTTCACGCTCCCAGGTTGCTTCTTCCTCAGAGTGGTGATTCCATCTGACTTTGCACATTCTGATGGTCTTCCTTCGGGTGACTCTGTCTGCAACCTGAAGGATTTGCACTGGCTTCTCAATGTAGGTCAAGTCCTCCTGGACTTCGAGACCTTCCACTGGCAACTGCTCTTCTGGCACACGCAAGCACTTCTTCAACTGAGACACATGAAAAACGTCATGCACATCAGACAAATTCTCTGGCAGACTGAGCTGATAGGCCACTTCTCCACGCCTTGAGAGGATCTGGTACGGACCAATGTAGCGGGGTGCTAGCTTGCCCTTCACTCCGAACCTTCTGACTCCTCTGATCGGTGACACTTTCAGATAGACAAAGTCTCCGACTTCAAAACTCAGCTCTCTTCTTCTTGTGTCTGCATAGCTTCGCTGCCTCGATTGCGCTATCTTCAGATTCTCTCGGACCATCTTGATGTTCTCTTCAGCTTCAAGCAGAATGTCTGGCCCAAACACTTGCTTCTCTCCAGGCTGATCCCATTGCAACGGAGTTCTACAACTCCTTCCATAGAGCGCCTAAAACGGTGACATCTTCAAACTGGCCTGGTAACTGTTGTTATAGGAAAACTCTGCATAGGGCAATAGCTTATCCCATCCGGACTGATCTTGCAACGCACAGGCTCTCAACATGTCTTCAAGAATTTGATTGGTCCTTTCGGTCTGGCCATCTGTCTGCGGGTGATAAGCTGAACTGAAATTCAGATGTGTGCCCAAAGCTTCATGCAACTGCTGCCAGAAATGAGAGGTGAACTGCGTTCCTCTGTCTGACACTATCTTCATTGGCACACCATGAAGACAAACGATCCGAGACATATACAGTTCTGCCAATACTGCACTGCTGTAGTTGGTCTTGACTGGTATGAAGTGGGCTGACTTGGTCAAACGGTCCACTACTACCCAAATAGAATCGTAGTCGGCTCGAGTGCGAGGCAATCCGACTATGAAATCCATACCGATTTCATCCCATTTCCACTGAGGGATCTGCAACTGTTGCAACAATCCAGCTGGTCTCTGGTGCTCTGCCTTAATTCTTCGGCAACTATCGCACATAGCCACGTGCTCTGCGATTTCCCTCTTCATTCCGTACCACCAGAATTTCTTCTTCAGATCCTGATACATCTTGTCACTACCAGGGTGAATCGAATAGGCTGTCTCATGAGCTTCCTTGAGAATCAACTCCCGAATGGACTGGACATTGGGAACACACAAGCGGTCTTTGAACCATATCACGCCTTCTGCATCTTCTCGAAAATCTTTGCCTCTGCCATCTAGAATCAGTCGCCGGATCTCACTGATCTTCTCATCATTCTTCTGCGCTTCTTTGATTTCGCGCTCTAAGGTAGGTTCCAACTCGACCGTGACTCCTCGCGAATTGTTCAGAAATCCGAGACTCAACCTGTCGAACTCCTTGGCCAACTCATAAGGCATCGGACGAGCGACCATCAGATTGACTTGACTCTTTCTGCTCAAAGCATCTGCCACTACGTTCGCTTTGCCTGGATGGTAATGGATCTCCAACTCATAGTCTTTGATCAACTCTAACCATCTTCGCTGCCTCATATTCAATTCTGACTGAGTGAATATGTACTTCAGACTCTTGTGGTCTGTGTAAACATCGCATTTCTGTCCATACAGATAGTGCCTCCATGTCTTCAGTGCGTGAACCACTGCTGCCAACTCTAGGTCATGGATTGGGTAATTCTTCTCATGAACCTTCAGCTGTCGGGACGAGTAAGCCACAACTCTTCCCTCTTGCATCAACACGCATCCCAAACCTGTGTAACAAGCATCACAATACACAGAGAAGGGCTTGTGCACATCAGGCAAGACTAGGACAGGCGCTGTTGTCAACTTCTCTTTCAGCGCTTCGAAGGCCTCTTGGCACTTCTGGGTCCACATGAACTCAACTTTGTTGCCTAGCAACGCTGTCATTGGTTTCGCAATCTTTGAAAACCCTTCAATGAATCGCCGATAATATCCGGCCATTCCAATGAAGCTCTTGATTCCTCGAGCATCCGTTGGCGCTTTCCAGTTTAGAATGTCTGCCACTTTCTTCGGATCCACAGCCAATCCTTCTTTGTTGATTATGTGACCCAAGAACAGGACTTCACTGATCCAGAACTCACACTTGCTCAACTTTGCATACAACTGGTGCTCTCGCAATCTCTGCAATACCATCCTCAAATGATCTGCATGTTCCTCTTTGCTTTGAGAATAAACCAGAATGTCATCAATGAATACCACCACAAACTTATCGAGATAATCCATGAATACACTGTTCATCAAGTTCATGAAGAACGCTGGTGCATTGGTCAAACCAAAAGACATCACTGTGAACTCATACAAACCATACTTTGTAATGAATGCCGTCTTCGGAATGTCCGAAGGTCGGATCCTGAGCTGATGATAACCTGACCTCAGATCTATCTTGGAGAACACACTGGCTCCTCTCAACTGGTCAAACAGATCTTCTATTCTGGGCAAGGGATACTTGTTCTTGATCGTGACTTCATTCAAAGCTCGATAATCGATACACATCCTTTTGGAGCCATCTTTCTTCTCCACAAACAGGACAGGGGTGGCCCAAGGCGAGGTGCTTGGCCGGATGTAACCTTTCTCTGATAGCTCATCAATCTGCTTCTTAAGCTCAACCAACTCTGGTCCGGATATTCTGTAAGCTCTCTTAAAGATAGGGGCGGTTCCAGGAAGAAGCTCTATAGCGAATTCAACTTTCCGCTCTGGTGGCATACCCGGTAAGTCCTTTGGAAACACATCTGGGAATTCAGACACAACCTTGATACTCTCAATTGGGTCTGCTTCACTGCTATCGACAGCCATCTGATAACAACTTCCTCTCTTCGGCTCAGGCGGGACTAACTCGGTCACCACTTCCTCTCCTAGTGGGGACACCAACTTGATTGTCCTTTTATCACAACTGATAACTGCCTGATACTTATCTAGCCAATTCATCCCTAGGATGACATCTATTCCCTGAGTACCCATTACTATAAGGTTAGCGGGAAACGCTATCCCCCTTATTTCCACACTTACATTCAAACAAATGCTATCGGCTCGAATTCTACCACCGGCTGAGTCAATTTGAATGGGGGTTGACATGGTAGTAATTGGAAGATTATGTGCTTCTACCCACGATGCAGTAATGAAAGAATGTGTTGCTCCAGTATCAAATAACACTTCTGCAATATGGGAGTCGACTGGGAACATACCTACTATCATGCCGGGGGTCTCCTGAACTGCTTCAGCCTCCAAGTGGTTCAGTCTCCCATGATTATAGCGCGGCTGAGGGCGATTGCCTGCTCCAGGCTGAGACACATTCTGTTTTGCCGGGGCATTGGGGCCTGACTGCTGCTGGGCTGCCTTCTTCGGACATTGCATCACCCAATGGCCTTGCTCTCCACAGTGGAAACATGCTCTGTTTCCAACCTGAGCTGGTGCTGCCTGATTGTTCTGCTGGTTTGCTGGGGCAGGAAGACGAGGTGTCTGCTGATTCTGCCTCTGAAACTGACCTCCTGACTGATTGCTCTGACGGTTCTGGTACTGGTGCTGAGGATACTGCCTTTGAAACTGCTGATGCTGCTGAGGTGGACGCTGGTTCTGCCTGAACTGCTGAGGTTGATTGCCTGAGAAACGAGGACGGCTGCTGCTTCCAGGCTGGGGTCCACTGATCTTGCGCTTACGATCCTCCATCTCCTTACGCTTCCTTTCTATCATGATTGCTCTGTCAATCAGGTGCTGGAATGTCGGGAAGGTATGATTCATCAGTTGGTAGTGCAGAGGGTCAACCAAGCCTCTCAAGAAACGGTACTGTCGCTTGGTGTCGGTGTTGACATCCTCAGGAGCATAGCGAGACAACTGCAGAAACCTGTCTCGATACTCACTGACAGATGATGGCCCTTGCTTAAGGGCCAGGAACTCCTCCTTCTTCACTGTCATCAGACCTGCAGGCACATGGTACTGACGAAAGCTACCTCTGAACTCTTCCCAGGTGATGGCATCGGGGTTGGCATGGGTGGCGAGGTAAGACTCCCACCATGATTGGGCTGCTCCTCTCAACAGACGGGGACCATACAAGACTTTCTCCCTGTCGTCACACTGAGCGGTATGCAACTCCCGCTCCACAGTGCGCAACCAATCTTCAGCATCCATGGGGTCAGAAGAGTGAGCAAACGTTGGGGGATGACCTCTCATGAATTCAGCACGCTTGTCTCTGGGCATCTGAGGCATCTGAGGCTGGGGTGGTGCTTGCTGCTGTTGCTGCTGCTGCTGCTGAATGGCGGCCAGAGTCTGACCGATGGCTTGAACTGTCTGAGTCTGCATTAGAAACATCTGCTCGATCGACATCGGGGGCGGGGGTGGCAGGTGCTGCTGCTAGGGCACCTCAT
Organism: Zea luxurians; assembly: GCA_029449295.1. Classification (NCBI taxonomy): domain Eukaryota; kingdom Viridiplantae; phylum Streptophyta; class Magnoliopsida; order Poales; family Poaceae; genus Zea; species Zea luxurians. The sequence continues at coordinate 309,127 of JAOPSE010000572.1, forward strand.
CCTACGGAGCGGCTTGCTCCTGCTGAGCACGCCTTCCTCCTCTGCGCCTGTTCTCTGACATCTGCAGAATGCAACCACACATCAGAACTGATCTGGCAAATCTTGCAGCATAAGAAAAGAGTATAGAATTCTTCAACAGCACTGAACAGATGAGCATCTTCACTGATCTCCATCGCAGACCACACAGCTTCTCAGATAAAGAGGAGAGTAGAATAAAGGGTTTCCCAACTATATAACTAACTCCATTAACATAATAGGTAAACCAAAATGCAGGGGATACCCACACTCTGGTGACAGTCATTACAAAGATCCAAACCAAACATAGTTCATCATGACAAACATAAATGCACAGGATATAGCAAACTACCCTGTCTAACTAAGACTAACTAAAACCGAGACTAACGCTAAGACTGTAGCTTCTACGTATATATTTTGTATTAATTACAAGATCCAACTCTAACGAGCTATGGTTCTAGATTTATCTTGGTCTTGCAGTCGGGATTGCCATAAGATTGGTGTCCACGCCGAGGTGAGCGGTACGGGTGCTGAGTCCCGACGGGAGCGGGGGAACCATCATCCAAGTGACAACGTTCCGCGCGCTCAGCCCGCAGCAGGACGATCTCAGCACGAGCCCTACTCAGCTCGTCTAATGCATGGTCCAGCTCCGTGTTTAGCACGGCGGCTAGGTTGACTGTGCTGCTCAACCTAGGATTGTCCTCACCAGCAGGTGAAACAATCACGCCTCCTGTGCTGCCAGATGGACGGCGGGGGTAATACTTCAGGTCGAGACCGTCAGCTACCCCACCGAGAACCGAGCAGTAGTGCGAAAGCGCACGCCGTGCAGCATCCTGCATGGCTGCCTCAGCTGAGTCCCGCTCAGAGATAGAATAGTGCTATGAGCAAGCCTCCGCGCCCTGGAGACTGTTCTCCGGACGGCGCACCAAACAGGCTGCCTCCCAGCGGTCCAGGTAGACCCCGCGACTATGCTGGTAGACCACACAGCGATACTCGATGGACCAAGTACGCCGATCAAGTGCCCGACGTAGCAGGGTGTCGAGCGCATCGTGGAAGTGACACCCGCGAGCAGCGTCGTGAGTGATGGGTCGAGCAACCCATCCTTCCGGCTCATGGTCAGCAGGGAGGTCGGTGTCGTGGCTCGGGCTGTCGTCGCCACCTCCGTCGTCTGGGTCTCCTCCAGCAGCTACTCCAGAAGCTGGGACGCCCAGTGGTGGTGCAGGGGGCGCCTCCAGGGGAAGCACGGGGGAGCAGCTCCTCACAGACTCTATCTCCTGCTGGAGCGAGAAAGAAGAGCCCTGCTGCTCCTGTCGTCGACGTTCCTGCTCCTCATGCAGGCGGTGGTGCAGTCTCTCCAAGTGGCTGGATTGTCCGGCCACGGGACGGCGAAGCGGACGCTCAGCAAGGCGGGAGGGTAAGAGGGGGATGACGGACTTTCGTGCAGTGTGTCTAAGTCGAGCCATCTACAAAAGACATCGCAAGCAAAAGGGTGAGAACAGAATCAATATGACCAGCAAGTAATGAATCATAAATAAATGAAGGATCAGAATAAAACATAATTTTCAGCAAGGTATAATATATAGTAGAACATAGGTTTGGTCGGTATGACCAACTTTTGAAGGGATATCAAAGTCAAGGCAGTGACAGAGGTCTATAATCCTTAGAACGACCATTCTACTCTAGGTTAGCGGTCCTACAGTCAGCACGGCTTTGATACCACTTATGTCACACCCGGTTTTTAGAAGGTAAACCGAATGCGAACCATGTACGTGCCAGGATCAGTTATTCACGTACACAGCAGTTACATAACATGGACATCATCACACAGTGCTCAAAATAGTATTAAAAGGGAAATAATAGTCGATTACATCATACGTCTGAGACGTCCATATAGTCCTTACAATAAATCAAAGTGCGGAAAAGAAACGTAGATAACCGCGGCCTTCACAGGCAGCCGACTGGGGGTTGCCGCTAACCCACACCTAGAACTCGTCGTAGTCTTGGAACTCCTGGAAGTCTCCTTCCACAGCTTCATCTTCTCCTGAGCAGTGGTTGCAATGCTGACAACCTGGGGGGGGGGTTTGGTGTGTAGAGCAAGAGTGAGTACACATCAACATACTCAGCAAGTATCCTATTTGGCTGTAGTGGACTAGCTTTATGTGGGGGTAAGTCAAGCAGTTGCTTTTAGTTGGTCAGTTTGTTATTTACTAGTAGAAAGCTAGGTTTTAGCATTAACCCAAGTTATTAACCCAAAGTACCCTTTCCAAATGGAAAGAATACCACTGACCATTACCATAAGCATAATCATAACCATCCTCATTATCATCTGTAAACCAAAATGTCTCTGATCAAGTACCACTAATCATTGGAGCTCCCTTGGCCGCTCATAACCGCGAGCACGGCTGATATATCAGTTTTCAAACACTCTGCAGAGGTTGTGCACTTTACCCACAAGCCGTGATTCCCTTTCTGCCCGGAGATCATGACTCTCCATTCACTACACGACGGTTGATCTTTAGCGACCCTTATTAGGTACCAACTGTTGGTTGCTAAAGGTTAGGGACCGACGGTCAGTCGCTAAATCCTTTTGTAGCAACGGTCGGTTGGTCGCTAAAAGACTAGAAATTTAACAACTTATGGTTGGTCGCTATAGATGTCGTCGGGGACTAGCGGTGGGTCGCTATAGAGTAAGGATCACTATCAAATCTTATAAGAATATATCGTCATAACTTTTCATCATAATAATAATGATGATATTTCATGACAATGCACATATGTCATAGGCATATGATAATTGTTTTAACAAAAATGCTATTATCTATGTTAGCTCGCCTGACCCACCATTTAGGGCTGATTCATTGCCAAAGGCTATTATATTTGACATACGTTATTATACATAGCAATGTGGTCACCACAATAGGAATTTTCATAATAATAAATAAATAAAACCTTAGATAATAATAGGTACAAATCTATAATACAAATGGTTTAAACTACAAGAACAAATAGTGTACATATGATCTTCATCTGTGACAAATAAAAAATAGATATAACATGTGGACCCAAACACCCAGTCACTCACTAGCCGGCCATAGCCCACAGGCCACCTAGCATCCCGCTCCCGCGGTCCCGCATCCCCAATTCCCAGCGGAAAACCCCCAGCCCCCTAGCCTCCTAGCACCTTCTCCTGTCCTTCTAACCCTAGCCGCCAAGCCCACCAGCCGCCGCTAGCTGCTGCCGTTCTCCACTCTCCACGGACCATGGCTCCACGGCCAGCCGCCAACCACCAGGCCACGGCCGAGCAAGGCGCCAAGCACCTAGGCCGGCCGAGCGGTGCGCCGAGCGCCCGAGCACCCAGGCCACCGCCCGCCGCACCAGAACGGCCAACGGGGCACCGAGCCGAGCAGAGTTTCAACAGTGTTCCTAACCGTGTGTTCTTGATCCAGGTGGCTGCCAGCAAGACGAAGATCTACATGGTGCTTGAGCTCGTCAACGGCGGCGAGCTGCTGGACAGGATTGTAAGCCGCCCCGGCCATTCGTTCTTCCTCCCTTGTGATCAGTCAGGCTACACTCCTTGTCCGATGCCGTTACCACTCCCATACAACTATACTACTCGTCTGATCCCCCTCCTGTTGCTTCCCTTTTGCTGCAACGGCAACTAACCAGCAGGCGGCCAGTGAGGGAAAGCTCCCGGAGCAGGAGGCAAGGAGGCTCTTCCAGCAGCTGGTTGATGGTGTCAGCTACTGCCATGAAAAGGGCGTCTGTCACAGAGACCTCAAGGTGCAGTGCCGGCCGGACGTTCCTCATCCCGCTCCGCTCCTATCAGTTAAGTTTTGTTGTGTCCGTGGCCTTGGTCCTTTCCCCTAATCCACGTTCCACCTGTTCACAGCTGGAGAACGTTCTTGTCGACCGGAAGGGAAACATCAAGGTCTCTGATTTTGGGCTCAGCGCTTTACCGCAACATCTCGGGGTAGGTACTACTATATGATAAACAGTTCTCTGTCAAATGGTTTTCGCAACATCAAAATCGCTCATCGTGCTGCCTGATGTCTTTCTTTCTTTCTTTCTTACTTCCAGAATGATGGGTTGCTGCACACGACCTGCGGTAGCCCCAACTACATTGCCCCTGAGGTGAAGAAATCCTGACTACTCTACTCTAGTCTACTCACTCACTCATCACTCCTAGGCAGCCAAACAGCTCCCCAGGTGCTAATTCCTTGTGCCAAATGCCTGCAGGTTCTGCAGAACAGAGGGTACGACGGCTCGCTATCGGACATCTGGTCATGCAGGGTGATTCTCTACGTGATGCTCGTAGGCCACCTCCCGTTCGACGATCGGAACATCGTCGTTCTCTACCAGAAGGTACTGGATCAATCATCATTAGATAAAACCCGTAAAAACCGAAGCGGTCTTTTTGATTATGCTCTTGCCTACTTTACAATTTAATTTGCAGTGTCTAGATTTTCAAGGGCGATGCTCAGATCCCGGAGTGGCTCTCTCCCGGCGCATGGAACCTTCTCCGGAGCATCCTTGAGCCCGACCCGGCCAGCCGCCAGCGCCCTCTGTAGATCGCTCGGCCTCTCCAAACGATCAGGGCCAGCAGTAGTGCCAGTCAGTTGAGATTACTTGAAATTCAAGTCGTATTTGAAGTTTTTAAAAAAATTATGCCTAGTGTGCTATGGCCACTAGTTTGAATTTAAGTTAGATTTAAAGGTTACACAGAATTTACTAGTTTTATTATCTGAATGGTTGAATTGGTCTCGTACTACTGTAAATAATGACAAGAATTGTCATGTCCAACAACAAAGCTGCATGCATGCATTAAGTTTTTGTGTTTGAATACTGTAAGGTTTTTTTTGCATTTTAGGTTTGTATACAATAGAATGACCAGGCAGAGCTGTGGATTTGGAATCATGACAATGTCTTTAGCTGAAAAAGTCAGGGCTGTGGTCGAGTAATTTAATGATTATGTGAGGATACTTTCACTCCTTTGAGCCAACTGACTCTTGGCATGCTTCTGATTCTGATGATCAGCTATTCAACCAAAGGAAAATATGCAGCAGTACTGAAGATGGATCATGTAGTGAATACGAGCAGCTGAAGCAAGAAAATATTGAAAGAAATAAAAGGAGGTTGGCATCTCTTAACATCCCTGAAATCATCAAGAGTATGGAGCACGAAGGTCCATCCAAAAAAATTCAAAGGTTGGCATCTCTTAACTGAATTTCTTTGTGCTTAGTTTGTGTTCAGTTTACTCAAACTCAGCTGCAGAGATTGCAATCCTTTGGGTCGGCATGAGTGTAGCCAAATAAGCTTTAGGATTCTTTGTGAGGTACTTCAAGTGCTGTTATTTCTTTGTGCTTAGTTTGTTCTTATGTTTGGTTTTGAGGGAAGTTATTCAGTAGACAAACGACATATGTCTATCATCATCTTGATTATCATTTGAATGTACAAATACAGGGAAAATAGCTGAAATACATCATGTCTCTACCAAGGCCACAAAGACAAAGTGTTCCAACAACTAAACCTCCAAACTTGCAACCAAGGCCACAAAGAAAAAATGCTCAACCTCAAGACGAACAAGCGATTGCTGATTTGCAGACGGTGGGAGTGATGTCGCTGTGGTGCTTTTGTGACTAATCATCTCTAGAGCTTTTGTGAATGATCTAGCTAGCTATCTGTAAATGCTCTAGTTGTGAATGATATTATAATTGTGATGCTTTTGTGAATATATAATTGTGGTGCTTTTGTGTTTATGTGATGGATCTATGAATGTGGTATAGTGATTAACTGTGTATGTCTTTATGATTTGTGTATAAAAATATGTGATTTGTGGAGCTTAATTAAATGTATATTATTATCAATAACAACTGTAAAAGGGCGACTTTCTGTTGGTTGCTAAATGTATAGTATGCCGACTTACGGTTGGTTGCTAAATCTATTGTACAGCAACCCACGGTTGGTCGCTAAATATACAATATTAGCAACGGACGGTCGGTCGCTAAAAAGATGTCGGTCGCTAAAGCCTTTAGCGACGGCACTTATAGCGACCATCCTTATGGGTCGCTAAAAGTTTTTAGCGACCAACCGTAGGTCGCTGAAGGCCGTTTTAGCAACCAACCGTAGGTCGCTGAAAGTGAACCGTCGTGTAGTGATTGATCACTACCAAGGTGACCCAGCAGGGCATCACTACGTAGCCTTTACAAAGATTCCCCGGGACTGTAGTCGCCCGTTAGGTTTCCTAAATGTACCGCACTCCTCCCCAAGGGACAAATCAACCTTGGCAGAGCGAGCCGCATACACCGAGCCCCATTGACGGCACGACGGCTAAGCGAACTACACCCCGGTTCCTCTAATTATTCAGCTAAGGGCGTCCCATTCCACCCTCATGGTTGCACTGTTTTCCCGGGCGGTCATCCATAGAACAGGTCCTTACGGAGAGGCACTCGAGAAACCGCTCGAGCCCCCTTAAAAGCCACAAGTATAATATCATAATAAGAGAGGGGAAAACAGCGTATCATATATAATCTCATCATGTTCATTGATTAGAGTTTGAGCAATAGCATGAAGCTAAACAATAATAATAATAATCCAACCCAGATAGGTAAACAAGGACATGGATCACAAAAGCTAGTCAATCCTTAGGTATAAATGTGTAATGCGGGAGGTGAATTAAAGAATGATTAGGACAGAGATAGGTCAAGGGACACTTGCCTCCACCAACCGACTGCTGCTCAGGGGCTTCTCCTGCGAGTTCCTCGGGCTTTTCGACCGGATCGTTCTCTATGCGATTGCAAGCATACATACATTCATCCATCCAAATTGGGAAACAAACAGTACATCATACAAGGGAACAAATAAAGTAAATATACATCAAGTATGACATTCGATATCGCATTCATTATGGTTAGAAAGAAACGGGAAAGGGTCTCGCGGGGGGGGGGGGGGGGGGGGGTTAAAGCTTATGCACTAATGATTAGTTACAATTGGTTCTAACAAAAGAATTTAGTTATATGCACTAATGGAAACCTAGTCATTTTTAGTTGATCAACATTGAACTGGATAAACAATTGATTATATGAATCAACTAGCGTAACGGAATTCTAAATTAAGTTTCCTATTTCAATAACATGAACAATGATTAACCTGCCTAAAATAAAATATATAACAGTAATGAAAGAAAAATAAAATAAAATAAAATAAAAAAAAATAAAAAGGGGGGGGCGGTTGAACCGGCCAGGGGGCGGTTGAACCGGCCTGGGGCAGGGGCGGCTGGGCAGGGCGCGCAGGGGCGGCCGAACTGGCGGGGGGCGGCCGAGCTGGCGGGGGGGGGTGGCCGAGCAGGGCGCGCAGGGGGCGCGGCTGGGGGCGGCCGAACGGCGGCTGGGCCGGCCAAGGGGGCGGCCGAGCGACAGGGAGAGAGGAGGGGAGAGGGGAGGGGAGAGGGAGGGGAGAGCTCACCGGGGATGGGGCGGCCGAGCGGCGACGGGCGGTGGCCGAACCAGCGGCAGGGGGCGGCCGAGCTAGGGCAGGGGGGCGGCGGCGGCTAGAGGGAATGGGGGAGGGGGAGGGAGAGAGAGAGGGGTTGGGGGGAAAAAGGAGGGGGCGGCTGGGCCACTTGGGCCCAAGGGGGGGCGCGCGGGGGGGGCGGCTGGGCCGGCCAGGGGCGGCTGGGCCGGCCGGGGCGGCCCACGGCGCGGGAGAGAGAAAAAAAGAGGAGAGAGAGAAAGAAAAGAAAAAGAAAGAAAAGGTTTTTCTCCTTTTCGAAATCCGATCTTCCTAGATGAATGCACTTACATTTCTAAGCAATCAAAGAATGCATAGTTCAGCATGGTGCATCAAACTACATAAAGTAATTTAGGGTTTTTCTTTACACGGGAATTCCAAACCGAACCCCGCTAAAACTTTGGAAAAGGTCAAGGTTTAGCGAGAGAACGAGAAAAGAAAAGAGTAACGCCTGAATTTGGTGAGAGAAAAGAAGAAAAAATTCTACCCCCCAAATTCAGGGCGTTACATTCACAAAGAACACGGAGCAAGGGAGGGATTAGCAACGCACACAAGACACAAGAGTCAGAGTGTCAACACGTACACAAATCGAACAAGAGCTCGCAACACGACTCAATGAGTTCACAACTCCACAAGAGCTCTATATGCTATCACAATGAAACAAATGCGCGAAATCTATGTCTTGGTGCTTAGAAATGTTTAGGAGATGCTTTGTGTTCTCCTCCATGCGCCTAGGGGTCCCTTTTATAGCCCCAAGGCAGCTAGGAGCCGTTGAGAGCAATCAGGGAAGGCAATTCTTGCCTTCTGTCGTCTGGCGCACCGGACAGTCCGGTGCACACCGGACACTGTCCGGTGCCAGATTTCTTTCCTTAAATGGCGAAGCCGACCGTTGGCAGACCTGGAGCCGTTGGTGCACCGGACATGTCCGGTGCACACCGGACAGTCCGGTGCCCCCTTCTAGCTGTTTGCTCGGCCGACCGTTGGCTCACCGGACAGTCTGGTGCACACCGGACAGTCCGGTGAATTATAGCCGTACGTCGCCGGTGAATTCCCGAGAGCGACCAGTTCGCTCGAACCAGCCTGGCGCACCGGACACTGTCCGGTGCACCACCGGACAGTCCGGTGCACCCAGACTCAGCAGATTCTTGGCTGCTCGAGCCAAGACATTTCCAATTAGATTTTTCCTGTTTCCAGCACTTAGACACAATACATTAGTCCATAAAACAATGTACTAAGTCTGAGAAACATACCTTTATCCTTGATTTGTACTTTGTCCACCTCTTTACACTTAGGCACTTGTGTTGGACACTAAATCACCAAAACACTTAGAAATGGCCCAAGGGCACATTTCCCTTTCAGATCTTACTATACTTCTTACGCTCTTGGCGCTTAGAAGTGACGGACGCCGCGTCGGAGCTGGAGGTGGATGTCGATGAAGAATCGGTCTCGTAGTAGACCACCTTCCTCATCCTCTTTTTCTTGTCCCCACTCCGATGCGGCTTGTGGGAAGAGGATTTTTCCTTCTTCTCTTTGTGGTGTGAAGAAGAAGATCTTTTCTCCTTCCGTTTGGAGGAGTCCTTCTTCTTCTCCTTCCTCTTGGTGCGGGACTCTTCTGATGAAGTGCTCCCGTGACTCGTAGTGGGCTTGTCGCCGGTCTCCATCTCCCTCTTGGTGTGATCTCCCGACATCACTTCGAGCGGTTAGGCTCTAATGAAGCACCGGGCTTTGATACCAATTGAAAGTCGCCTAGAGGGGGGGTGAATAGGGCGAAACTGAAATTTACAAATATAAACACAACTACGAGACGGGTTAGCGTTAGAAATAAATACAAGTCCGAGAGAGAGGGCGCAAAACAAATCGCAAGCAAATGAAGAGTGTGACACACGGATTTGTTTTACCGAGGTTCGGTTCTTGCAAACCTACTCCCCGTTGAGGAGGCCACAAAGGCCGGGTCTCTTTCAACCCTTACCCTCTCTCAAACGGTCCCTCGGGCCGAGTGAGCTTCTCTTCTCAAATCAACCCGGGAATAAAACTTCCCCGCAAGGACCACCACACAATTGGTGTCTCTTGCCTCGGTTACAAATGAGTTTTGATCACAAGAACAATTGAGAAAGAAAGAAGCAATCCAAGCGCAAGAGCTCAAAAGAACACGGCAAATCTCTCTCGCTAATCACTAAAGCTTTGTGTGGAATTGGAGAGGATTTGATCACTTGAGTGTGTCTAGAATTGAATGCCTAGCCCTTGTAAGTGGTTGAGAAGTGGAAAACTTGGATGACTTGAATGTGGGGTGGTTGGGGGTATTTATAGCCCCAACCACCAAACTAGCCGTTTGGGTGGAGGCTGTCTGTTCGATGGCGCACCGGACAGTCCGGTGCACACGGGACATGTCCGGTGCGACAGCCACGTCACCCGGCCGTTAGGGTTCCGACCGTTGGAGCTCTGATGCTGAGCCCGTCTTGATGTCCGGTGGCGCACCGGACATGAACTGTAGGGTGTCCGGTGCGCCAGCATGGGCGTGCCTGACCTCTGCGCGCGCTGGCGCGCATTTAATGAGCTGTAGGTAGCCGTTGGCGCCGGAAGTAGCCGTTGCCCCACAGTTACACCGGACAGTCCGGTGTACACCGGACATGTCTGGTGAATTATAGCGGAGCAGCCGAAGCAAATTCCCGAGACTGGCGAGTTTGGAGCCGCGTCCTCTTGGAGCACCGGACACTGTCCGGTGTACACCGGACAGTCTAGTGAATTATAGCGCGCCGGCTCCGAGAATTCCCGAAGGTGAAGAGTTTGAAGTCGACCTTCCCTGGTGCACCGGACAGTCCGGTGCACCAGTCCAGGGTGCCTTCGGTTGGCCCTTGCTCCTTTGTTTGAACCCTTTCTCTTGATCTTTTTTTGGCTTATGGTGAACCTTTGGTACCTGTAGAACTTATAAACTTGGGCAAACTAGTTAGTCCAATTATTTGTGTTGGGCAATTCAACCACCAAAATTAGTTATAGGAAATAGGTGTAAGCCTAAATCCCTTTCAATTACAGTACACTTGCAGGCTGTCAAGGGCCGCACTAAGCTCCGCCACGCGACCTCAAGCTTTTGCTTCGTGATCCCAAGCGATCGAACGTGAGTTGACGGCCCAATCAATGGCTGAATCTCGTTCAGATATCTCGTATTGCAAGCGGATGACGTCAGCTGACAATTCAGTTATACGTTGGCTGTCCTGCGCCCATATCCTGTTCCGGTGACGTAGCTTGGTCCGAAGTTGTTCCACCTTAGTCTCCAAGTCTCTGATTGGGTCATTGCTGCCGCTACTACTTTCCTCATGTCTGGAGGCTAGCTGATGGCAAGGCACGCCAAAAGGTCCAGTAGATTTGCGTGCTGTTTTCCTTGTACGCGCCATGTCTCCATAAGAGGGGAAGATTTATTAGTATATTTTTAACATGATGCATGCATATTCTAATAATTATGGAATCAACCTTCGTTGACCCCCAACTTCCTATACATTGCACTCTGTTACCCTGACCTTACAAGATAAGAGACTACCAGCAAGTGGTAAGGTAAGGATGAAAGAATGTTTCTAGGTAAGTATTTGAAAATTCTTTTGAAGTGCTACGTAATATCTGGAGAGATGGGCTTCGCTCTGATACCAGCAGTGATGGAACCTCCTAAGGTATTAGGCCCACCTACAGTTGTCTTTGTCCTAAGGACCTTAGACAATCCCATAGATGCACATAATCACTCGACAAGTTCGGTATTGTACCTTCACCACTTCGCCCAAGAGCGCTTCTCCCGTCACGTAGATATTACATCACATTGGAGAAAAGAATAAGCGGAAGCAAATTACAATAATTTAATTTGCATTCATAGAAAGAGAGTATTGTTATTACAGTACTAGGGTATTATGAGTGCATAAAGTATTATTATTACAGACCTGGGAGGCAAAACACCCTCCCGCATAAAAGAGTATTGTTTTTAAAGTGGGAGGCCAACATCCTCCCGCGACGGACTTCACTGCTCGGGCTCATCCTTCGGTACCAAATTAGAACAAAAACAGCAAAAGTCTGTTGTTTTCTCACCTACAACAATATGTGTTTGAAAACCCTGAATACAGAGTGTACTTTCGCAAGTCTTACCTAACAAAAGAAAAGACTCACAAGGATATGCTGGCTTGAGGGAGTCAAGGTAAGACTATCTCAAAGATTCAAAGACTCTGTTTGAAAAAATGCTTACTAATAGTTGATCCTTAAAATCCAATTTTATTATCAAGTTAAGTCATTACCTGAATCTAGAGTTCTTTCTACCCTAGTTCAAGCACATGGCCTGCACTAGCCGTCTTTTATCACCCTTTTTCTTTACTGGATTGCTACGTGTTGGGCAGTGAACAAGTCTTCATATCCGAGAAGTAATGGTGATAAGAATCGATTAATACCCAGCTGGGGATCTTCAACCACAAGACATATGTAGCACTTAACCCTTGCATATGTCAACTCGCCACCGGGTTTCTTAAGACTAAATCAGGTTCACGCCAACCGAGAGCACAGATACACCACCGTCCAGCCTCTTGCCACAGAGGGTACACGCTACTCTCGCCATCTCTCCACTCCCATTGCTTGTTGGCCTTTCTGGTATTAGTCTGCCCGAGGCAAACCTTACCCATAATGAGGCATGTGGCCAGTTAAAAGGTCCTCAATCATCAAGCCTACATCGACACGGTCCTTAATCGACTCAGACGGAGACACTACACCGAGACTCTCTTCTCGTGCAAGTCACTCGCCCGGTCTCAGCTTTATCATTTAAAATCCCAAAGTTTGGTACCTGGCAGAGGTACATCTTGTCCGATGTTGAACCCATCACGACCATGATGGATCCACCATCAAGTTTTATTTTTGAAAACATCCACTCCATCGGAAGCATCATCTTTTGTTAAAAACAAAACATTTTTGTTTTCTAAAGCAAGATTAAGCATCAGAAAACCTTTTAATAAAAACGGGTAATCAAGGAAGGATAAACAGTTCTAAGGAAGGAAATGCAGCAATTGGCTTAACACCCAACTCCTATCACTTAATGCATCATTCAAGTGATAAAGAGTTTAAAACCACAAGGAAAGGTAAATGCACCAGGGCTTGCCTTTTATTGTAGGGGATTTGGGATCTGTTCCACAGATATCAAAATAAAAACAGTTCCTGACAAGTGGATTTTTAGCTGGTGGTGCAGTCTCTTCTTCTTCAACACTAACTTCTTCTTCGTTTTCTATACATAACCATACATATATATATGAATGCTCATGTGATGCTAGAGTATGCAATTATAATAGAGACACATCAAGTTGTATCTTGAATACAACTTTCCTTCACGGTACACCAGGGAAACTAGGGTTTTCAGAATCAGTACTTCATTATCATAAGGCACATACTACCTAGAAGACTAGGGTTTTGGGTTTGAGGATCAAACGATGTCCAAAACAAGTCAAACTTCACTCATGGGCTCTAAATACCATATTAGGCTTACCCAAAAAGTTTTGTAATTTTTGGAGTTATTAAATAATTTCTAAAATTCCAAGAGACTAGGTTTAGGCCCTTTTAAATACTAAATAATTCTTGGTTTGGACTAAAAATCTTGGAACTATTTTTATTAAATACTAGAGGAATTTAGGAATCTAGTAAAATTGGTCTCATTTTTTAGCATTTTTCTAGAATTTTCTATGATTTCTCTAAGCCAGGTAGAAAAAGAAAAGGGAAAAAAATGAATAGTAATGGGCTGAAACCAGGCCAAGTCAGCCCACGTCCAGGGAAACGCGCCCGCGCGCGCCCGCGATGTGTACTTTACACAGAGGACCCTGGCTTTTTGAACAAACGATAAAGAATCCTACGCACTATTCACATGTATCTCTAACAATTGCACCAAGGCCCCTCCCTTTCTATTTCTTCGCAAGGCGAGATCCCCAACCACGGACGGTGGAGCAGTGGCTCCGACGAGCTTATACCGGTCAGAAAACGCAACGACTAGGCCCCTCCATTACTCAACACCTAATTCCACCCACGGCGACACTAATCCCTCAACCAATTGCGGAGTTCTAGCTCAAAATCTCTCTATCCAAAGTTCATCAAAACTCACTGTCGGACCAGTATAAGACTTCATTGGTGAGTGACAACAATACTTTGAGTCCATTTAACTCCAATTTTTGTACAGTACTCATATCTTGTGACTTAAACAAAGTTATGCTCCTATAGTAGCTCTACAAATTTGATGTGTTGACCTAGGGCAAATTCCCTGTAGATTTAGAAATATAGAGCTCCAAAGTTGACCCCATTTACTAAAATTCAGACTTAAGCATATAGGGTTCATGGGGAACTTTTTGCAAATAAGTCCAAATCCCACTTTTTAACTTGCAAATTCTCAAGTGTGAAAACACATGATTTGTGGTGTTCTATCACTTTGGTATTTGCACTTTGGTCCAAAAGTGCACAAAATTTACATCTACCCCCCTAGGGTTTCAATTGGGGTTTTTCAGTGTTTCTTTTTAGGGTTTTGAGTTCTCTAGGGTTTTTGTGCCACTAAAGTCCATCAAATGTGATACCTTGTGAACATTCCTCATGTCTTATGAGATTTTTACTCATTTAAGCTTCACTTTCACCCATAAGTCCTAATTCAGGGTTAAGTACCCTACCCTAGGGTTTATGACACACCAAGCCCTATCATCACAACTTCTTCGAAATTTTTACCTAGTGAATGCATTCTAGGTGTAACAAACAATATGAAATGTCAATGCACATGATGGTATGCTCAAGTTTTAGTGCCAGTAACACTAGGGGTGTTACAGATATGAGTAGAACTAGATCTTCAGATGAATCAAGATCCACCACCCGGAATAAGAGTCCCATACCTAACTTTCTTCCACCCCAAATCTGCTCTACATTCACCAAATAGCTAAAACATGATGTACCCTTGTTTCTATACCACACCTGCTAATGGCATAAAAAGAATTTCAAGTGTATAAAAATACAAGCATTTCATAAAGATAAAGTCAGCTTGTTATGATTAACTAAGTGGTATTCTTAAATAGGATTATGGAATCTAGTGTGATCTAATCCAATGTGGTCTGCTTAAACAGATTAGTGGTACTTGGACCCTTCTAGCCAGGTGTTAACTTAACTTAGCACATTAGATCAACTCAACCATGAGCTAACCCAACCCATAGAGTCATGATGAATGGTATAATCTATCTATCCCCACCTAACATCAAACAAGCTTTTAACCTACATCATGTAGACTATCTCATCTTGGCAAAATTCTATCCTACCTTTGGATATTCACCTTATACGACTAGCTACCCCAATCTGGACATAAAACAAAGATTAAACCAGCTAAATAATCATCAGACCATAACCAGCTACTACCCTATTCATTCTATTTACCAAATACTTTCCATTGCAAAACTATCCTACCATATGTTGCTAACTCTCATGGTCAATACCAGGAAGGGAAGATTATCAGGCAACAGCAAACAGAAATGAATCCTCCAGACCCTCCACCGGTTGGAATCGATCAAGTGGTTGCTGCCCAAATGATGGTAGTACAACAAATGGCAAACATGGTTACCGAAATGCAAAATCAGATAAGACAAGAACGCCAGGAAATACGTCAGGACAGGCTGGAGATACGTCAAGTAATAAGGCATGCACGGTTGGAAAGACAACAACAACACCCACTACCTCCCCCACCACCACCAGCTCCACCAATATACATAAATATATATATACTACTATTTGTAAGATCTAAGTGTTACTTTAGTTAGTAGTTGGTATGATACTATTTTAGGAGGAATATTACGGTATAATTGACCCTAGGTGTTGCTAATAAATTATGCATCATGCTGAGATTTTGTTTGTGCATATGTTTTGAGATAACATGGTTATATACCCATTTCTTACAAATCTCGAGGATGAGATTTCTGTTAAGGGTGGTAGGATTTGTAAGGTCCAAAATGTGTATAAATAATAATAATAAATAAATAAAATAAATATATGAAGAAATAAAATAGTAAATTCAGATATCTCAAATTACACTTGAGTATTGAAAATTGAGGACTGAATTTTGAAAACCAAGAATTATTTTAGAAAAGACGTAATAGAAAAGTTTCCTATTCAACTAAATGAATATGCATTTCATTAAATGATGCACCATAAGCATTTATTTACTTGAATATTCAAGTTTGAAGTAACTTTTAATTATTGTCCCACAATCAAAATACCATTTTCCTAAAAATAAAGGAACAATATGAGTGTGCCTCATATTTCAAACATTTAATCAATTAAAATAAATATATATCTATTGTTTCATAATTGATTTGGAGTATGTATTGAAAATGTGAATTCCTAAACTTTATCTTAGATTGGAATTAGAATTTTGTAATGTCAAAAAGGAATACTATGGGAATATAATAATGAGATGAGAATTGGGATTTAACTCAAAGGTACAATTTTAGAATTTGAGAAAAGAGAAGAAAATACTAAACAAATGAGATAAAAATGCAATATATAAATAAGAATATATTTATTTACACTAATATTTGAATTTGGTATATTTTGATCCATGGTGAGACTCATAACAAAATTTAAATTTAGGTTTTAAAACCAAGAGAATAAAAATAGGAAAGGAGGGAAGAAAGAAATATTATACAATACAAAATAATATTATTAAATTACTTCATCACATGATGGTATGACCAAATTGCATAGTTATTATGAGTTTAAATTTGCACTTAAGTTTGAATTCTAAATTTGGATTCAAAATAAATAAGAGTAAAGGAAAACAGAAAATAAAATTAAAAAGAAAAAAGAGAATAGAAAATAGAAAATGAGAAGGAAAATGAAACCCTTTATTCCTTCCATAAATAAATAAATGACAAGGAATAAAAAAATATATAATATTGTAAACAATAGAGTATATATTCACATTAGTAGGAATATTGATATTTGGAAATTTGAAGTTCAAAATAGAAGCTTGAATCCTTAAATTTTGAAATTGAAAGGAATATATGAAAAGAAAGAAATATCAGCGCGTGGGCCGATTCTTTTTCACCTCGACCCAGTTGCTCTTCGCCCGGCTAGCCCAACTAACTGTCAGCCTCCCTCCCTCGCCCACGCGACCAACTGACGGATGGGACCGCGTGTCAGTCTATGCATGCACACTTCCCTGTGTGATGGCCGCAGCCGATGGACCCTCTCCCGCCTACGGTCTTCTTCGTCACACGAATCTCGCCCCGTGGGTGGACCGTAACCGCCATCCGCGCGAGCTTCTCGGACGCCTAGATATAAACCCGGTCGCCGCCATCCCTAACCCTATGCCTCGTGAGCTTGAGCCGCACTGGGAGTTGCGTCTGTTGTAGCTACCAATAGGAGAGAGAAGGAAAAAGGGTGAGGGCCAGAGGATTGGACTGGCCGTCGAAACGCGTGGTGCGCGCGGGAAACCGAGGGCGGAGTCAAGCAGGAGCACTCCGCGACGTTTTTTTTACGGCGGTGGTCGACTGGGGCGTCACCGTGTCGGAGAGCCGACGCGCCGCCCTTGGTCACCTGGGCGCCCTGTCGCGCTGGCATCCCGTGGGTGGCTCTGCCCACACTACTGACGCTGGTATGGTCACGATCCTGTAGTTTACCCTCATTCCTGTACTGCGCAAGTTCTATTCCAGCTCCAAAACATAGCGTGGGACCGCTAGCTCGTCGCTTGTCGGGTGTGCTCTCAGCTGGAGGTAGGAGACGGTACCTGGGTCGTTGGATCCTGGTTGGGCGATCGGGATTAGAGTTGGGGCAGTGAATGGATTCCTTTGAATCGGAACCATCAGCCTAGGAATAGACGGATGGATCTGGCTTTGCATTCCAACCCGTGGATCGACTTTGGGCTGTAGGATCCAGATCCAAGAACTGCAGTAGAATACCGGTTCGATATAATATGGATCTAATCTAGGACGTAGAATTCCGATCGAACGGCCGTAGTGGCTCCATACCCCTTCGCCGAGTCGATTTTGTAAAAGAGTCTCTGCCCTTAGTAGAAACTAACCCACCGTCCACACGGTGCTAGCTCTAAGTCTTAGGAAGTTTTGCACCAGAGCCACTGCACTCCCTATATACTATGCGCCCAGTCCAGGAAACAAGAAAATCAGGGGAAAATGAAATAGAAATTCATTTTTGATGCAAAAATAATTATTAGAACTTGTTTAATTCCTAGAAAATTCATACTTAGTCCAAATTAATCCATTCCAGTTCCTATAATTTTGTAATATTGTTGTTTATCACATAGTGACACTGTTTAACATGAAAATGGTATTAAAATTTATTTCTTAATTAATATCATATCAAATACATAAAACCTTCAGAAATTCGTAACTCCTCCATTTTAATTCTGAATTGCCTCGTTTCATTTGAGTTAGTCTAGTTAAATATTTACTACGCAGTAACAACATTGATTATCCCATGTTTCATACATTTATAATTAGATATTTATTTATCCTATGTTAATTAAATTAATCTAGGTCTATTGGATTAACTTCTGATCTTATGGATATAATTTGACAAGATGATCTTTAATCAAATAATGACTTAGATTAAAGTTGAGATAATTATTTATGGAATAATCTCTCATATGATATGTACTAACCAATTTATAATATAGTTTAATATTAAAATCACATAGATCTTTTATACATCATAACTCCTTAATAGTAACTCCAATTTTAGTGATTCTCGAGCTCACGATCTCGTTACGATGCGTAGATTATTATTATACACTTTGCTCATATGTTTGGTGTGATGTTAATTTTGTTTATACCATGTTTGTTTGTATTGCTACGACTAGCAGTGAGGTCATAAGGATCTGAAGATCACCCTGGTACATGGAATCGCAAGTCCCAGGCAAGTTGTGCCCTTGATTCACTTTTATTTACCCAATAATGTTCCTTATTATCACTTATTCATGCATAAGTTTAATTTTGATGGGACCCAATAGGTCACCCTAGTCTGTTTATCCTGTTTACCTTGATTACCTCTAAATCACTTGGGTAGTTATGCTATTGCTTTACATGGTTTTGGGTTAATATTTCATTATATCCATGTTCCAATTATTCTGTTATGTTATTTATGTTCATGTCAAGATCATTAATTTTAATTGGAACATGGAGCTTAACTTGAGAAACACGTGCTACCACAAGGGTGGAATGGGACGCCCTTGGTTGACTAATAGGAAAGCTAGTTGAAGACTACCTTACTCGAAAGGGGCAAGGGTAGTAGGGGAGTTGCATGCATGGAGGTTCTCGGGTTGATTTTGCTGCGATGACGGTCACGCGAGGGATTCTTTGCAAGTGCTCTTCCCATAAACTGTAGCGGGTTTTTGGAAGCTAGTGGACCTTTGTACAGGCCTCGTAGTGGATCCCTAGCCATTCACCTCGGTAGTGTCTAAGGTTCTAGCTAACCCTGGCGACATGGGATACACGAATTGTGGGTACAGGGTACAACCTCTGCAGAGTGTAAAACTCGTATACTAGTGGAGCTCACGGTCATGAGCAGCTCAGGACTATTGCATGATTAAATTATGAAACTAAATTCAATTTGTCATATGCATTGCATGGGATTATTTATTAATTTTGTTCTATTATTCTTATTACGGTTTGGTATTTACTTACATTTAGTAACTGCTAATAAAATTTGACCTACTTATTAAAAGCAATGCTCAACTTTAACCCCTATTGTTGATCAGCTTTACACATCACATGAACTCCCAATTTTGGTGAGTTCATGCACATTATTCGCCACAACTTGTTGAGCGATGAACATGTGTGAGCTCACCCTTCCTATCTCACACCCCCACAGGAGAAGAATAGGTGGTTCAAGAGGAGCCACACAACGAGGAGTTCGACATGATCTAGGTGGCATCTCCTAGTTGACTTTACGGCGCCAAGGATGGACTTTAGTTCGCTTTATATTTATCTTTTATTTTGTAAGACTTCTGCTATGTAATAAGTACTCTGATTATATTGTGACATTTATCTCTATACACTCTGTTATTATATGTGTTGTCTTCTTTGGCGTATATATGAGTTGCACCTGACTTGTCCCATAAATCCGGGTGTGACATTGGCTCCTCATGGCCCATATGAAAACCCCTACTTTGACAATAGCTTCGGGTGTAAGTTGGTGAAGATAAATTTCAAAAGTATTCAGAACCTCAACCAACATTTTGTCTAGAGTGAACAGAAATCCGGCTTTCATGAAGCCTCTGAAAATCACCACTTCGTCAGCTTCGGGAAGAGGAACATTATTCTCCCCTCTGGCTCTCACGATTGAAATATCACGAAAGTATCTCCCTCTCATTGCTTCGATTTGCCCTTGTTTAATAGTTGATTTTTCGAAGACAACATGGCTCGATCTCCATGGCTGATCTTCGACATCCTCATTTCCACTTTCTACATCGAAGCTCTCACTATCGCTAGAGTTTTCAGATATTCCAACTAACATCTCATTGGCGATCTTCTCCATGTTGGTTTTTGCATAGCTTCTTAAAATCGAACCAGTGCCGGGTCAATGATCTTTTTCTCATCTACCATTTGAACAATGGTTGCTAGAATGTCGAAGCTCAAAATTCAATCAAACTCGACGAAGCAAGGAAGGTTAAAATGGCAAACACAATGCAAGCAACGCAAATAGCACGAAAAATACTCACAACACAGGTTTCTATTTATATACCCAGAGCCCCACAGATTGATAGGTCCTGCAAGTTAGTGTGATTCGCTATTCTAGCGAAGGGAAGGTGTTTTTTGGACCTTCGGCTAAAGGCCTTCGTTCACGTCGCAGTCTAAATTTGATACAAAGAAACAAATTAATAATACGAGGGGCTACTGTTGGGGGCCTTCTTCCTTCGAAGGTCCTAAAAAACGTGACTGACCGTATGTTTCCAGTATGCTATGGATTATTATAGGGGGGCTTCAGCTTCGGGATGAATGGTTTCTTTTATAACAGGGTAAAGACCTACCTTGAAGGTGATAAGAATGAATGACGAAGCTGTAACCGAAGAGCGTCAGTTTTGATGTGATGACGAAGATCAAGTGTGATGACGAAGATCAACTATGATGACGACTAAAAAGGGACAAAGATTATTCAGTCCTTAATATTCTGTGTTATGATAATAAATGAATGTTAGGGACATGGATGTAATTTTACCCAGCCTGCGTCCCGCGCATATAAATAGATAAACAGTAATGACATACTTTTCAGGCTGAATTGTAATCACTCTCTCCCATCCCTTCCTTCGAGCAAGCCGAAGGTATCAATGTAATATTAATTCTGTTAGTATTCATATGTGTTTTATGGATTACAAATATGAATGAATCATTATATTATATTTGTCATCTTCGTGTATTACTATTTATCTATGAAATGATGAAGACACATTCTTCAAGACCTTCGACCGAAGATCATTATCTCTGAGAGGAGATAATGCTTCGAAGGACGAAGGTCCTTAATGCTTAACAACTATATTGCCTTGTTCTTGACTCACATCATTTGAGAACAAGTGACCAATACCGTCAGTATCTTTATTGAATGTAATTTGTTTGTCAGTAAGCCAAAGATGTAATATATCTCCTAAGAAACCAAAAAGTTCATTTTATGGAATATATCATATATTATACATATAATTAATTTTTTCTTTAACCTGGATATTACTTAATGTTTGTTTGGTTTAAGAGTAGATTTATAAAAATATGTTTGTAGCTTTGAGCTATAGAAAAGCTGTCGTGAGCTGATAGTTATAGAAAAGGTAAAATATGTTTAGTTAAAATAACTACTATAAATCTTGTAGGAGCATGGTAGCTTGATAATATATATGACATAAATCTGGAAAATCTGGTTTATGGTGTTAATTCAGAACTAAAATAAAAATACAAAGTTTTTTATTCTATTTTGTTACTGTATCTGTTTTGTTGACATTTCAGATTTTAACAATAAATATGATTCAGAAGTTGAACCAAACATACCATTAATTAATATCTTTAATTAATATGAAACATTTTTCCAGAAAAGTTATAACTTGGACAATGATCACTTTTTTCTTTTTTTGAATGAAATGTAGCATTTTTAAAATATTGGGTTATGTACGGCCGAACAAATCGACGATACAACCTAGAACAAAAATATCGAAATAAATAAATAAATGACTTCCAGTAGCCCAAATAAACATGAGTTTCACACATACATCGATGTTTTTCATTTATTTTCAATTGCTATATGATATCGAAAACAAGACAACACAAGTTGAGAAGATGACACCTTCATCCTTAAATTATTACTCTTCAAAGTATAGCTCGAGGAAGAAAGTTTTTCAAAAGGAGATGCCAATAAAATAGTATTGAACCAAATGACAATGGACAATAATGTATGAAACTCATCTCTTGTGTCTTAGCATTTTCATTCTATCTTCCTCCGTACTATACAAGTTTACAATTCCTTCGTATTATACAAGTTTACAAACATACCTCTGACTTGTTCTCACAAGATAGCTCAAAGATACTTCGAAGCATGAGCGAAACAAAGTTTAAGACCCTAAAAAAGGTAAATTTATGTATGACATAGTTTATCTATTTATAGAGAAGTTGAATAGTTTCGTTGAAAATTATAAACATAGCTACAAAGTTTATACATATGATTTACAAATAATGCAGGGACATCACTGTCTTTTCTCTTTCCTTTTGATGTACAAGTCTTGAATTTTTTTCTCCTTCGTCGTTTTACGTCCGAAGCTTTCTCCGTGCCGAGGTTAGCGAACTCGGCTCGCACCTTCACTACTTGTGTATATGGACGAAGCTTCTTTACTCACCGTTTCGATTCGAAGGCCACCTTCATTTCCTCTTAACTATATACCTGAAAATATTTATTTATATCGAACTAAGACGAGTTGAGAACCTTGGACAAAGCAGATCCTAACAATTGACTTACTCCCGTGTCCCGTTCTAGTACTCCCGTCCTAGTATTTTGTTTGTTTGAAGTTTATTCCGTACTCATACTTTCATATATTAATAACTCGAACGAATTACCCGTAAAGATATTATTACAAGAAAAAGAGAAACGGTTTATAGCAAAAAAAACAAAAAAAGAGGGCAGAAAACAGGCCGATACTTTCCCACGAGTGCTCCTATCCCGTTGGTTCTCGCTGGGCCTACTGGGCTGGCTGATCGAGCCGGTCTAACTACCTCTCCCGTTCACCTCCCACTGCCGTTTACCTCACGCTCTCTCGTGGTCGTTGCTTCCTGGCGGCGGCGCCGCCCTCTTCGTCGGGCCCTTCACCGGCGACGAGCATTCATCTGGTACTCCCTTCCCGTATCTTCACCTTCATAGCTGTGCGAAATGGACTACCCCAAACCCTAAATCTTAAGCTATGAGTATCCAGATCTGACGCAGTTACATGCATATGTATTATAAATGTACACACAAACTTCGTTTTTTTTCGCAAAAAAAGGATTTATCGCATGCACATCATATGTCCACCGATGTCCTGTACTGGATCCTCCCCTGCATTTGAATAGCACTGATTGATACTTGTCCACCGATGTCCTGTACTTGATTCTTCCCTGTAAAAGTTTTTCATCAAGTCTCATTTAGTACTGATTGATACTTGTTTGTTATGTTTCAGGAGGAGAGCATCACACTCATCTAACTGATATTAGGATGAGTCTCTGTACAATAGCACGCCGACTATGTTTTTCAAAACCATCCTCTGTGAATCGTCTTTCAGTAATTTGGGCTCATCTATACAGCACCGAGGCTGCAAAGGATACAGGTGCTAAGAAGTACAAGTACCCTGATGTATACGACCCATACGGGCCTATGCCGCTACCGTCAGAGAAAGTTGTGGATCTAGCTGACCGCATCGCTGCTCTCCCTCCTGAGGAGATCAAACAGATTGCTCCAGCCCTTCTCTTCAGACTGAACCAAGAGCCGCCACAGGCTATCTCCGGCCAAGGTTTCAGTTTTGGTGCTCAGGGTGGTGCGGGGGTCGGTGCCGGGAAGGCTGAGGAAAAGAAAGCTGAGAAGACAGTCTTCGATGTCAAGTTGGAGAAATTCGATGCTGCTGCAAAGATCAAGATTATCAAGGAGATCAGGACCTTTACGGATTTGGGGCTGAAGGAGGCAAAGGAGCTAGTGGAGAAGGCCCCAGTCATTCTGAAGCAATCGCTCACAAAGGACGAAGTAGAAGCAATCATAGGGAAGATAAAGGCAGCTGGCGGCGTTGCTGTCATGGAGTGAACGAAGGGACGACCATCTCGACACAACACACTTTTATTTCCTATTTTTGTTGCCATGATCAAGCATTTGAAATTGCACATTGCAGTGCCTTTATGCTGATGGAGAAAATAGTTTACATCTACCTTGCAGTGCGAGAGGGAAACTAGAGATTTAGTTGCTATGATGATATTCATGACTTGTTCTAGAATAAGCAGTTCTTTGGGCTCTACACAACTTATTTGGTGGAGTGAATGGATGTTGCCATCAGGGCCAATACCATGAATCTGATGTTCTTGTTGTATCCGCTATGAGTTATGAACACTTCGCAGTTGCTTAGGTACCCTGATATATTCTCTCTGTCAGTTACATTGCAGTGTAAAAAAAGTTCTTTTGTAGATCTGGTATGGTTGGATTTAGTTTCCAGTAACAAAAACTTCGATTCAGTTGAAGTGTTCCTCATTACAAATTTGTAAAGCTGGATAAGCATTCAATGTCATTCATATCAACAGACCAGTGGCGCAAGGACAAGATCATTGCCTTGCCCTTCAAATTTGAACCCTATCCTGCATGTGACTCCCTCATTCCATCCTCCGTGCTTGGAGGAAGAAGCAAAAGTCAGTCCCGTCATCCTCGATGCTATTCCCTCCGCTGTCCTCTTTTATCTCCGGCGGCGCACCAGGCTTGAAGACAAAGACTGCCTGCGCACCTGGTCCGGCGAAGAGCCAGTCGTGAACGTCCCAGATCACCTGCACCGGCGCCTGGTCGACGAGCAGCGTCTCGTTGCCCCGGAACTTCCACTGCAGGCTCTTGACGTGCAGCAGCACGAAGCCGTCCACCGTGATCCACATTTCGGGATACCTTCTGGAGCCCGCGGCGGCGAGCGTGTAGTCGATGACGATCTCGTGCTCCTTGCTCCTCCTGGCGTCGAGCCGCCCGCGCGCCGCGAAGCTGCGGCGGCCGAACACGCTCTCCCGGCGGCACACTAGCACGGCGTCCTCCAGCGACGGGCGCGACTTGGTCCGCTTGTACGCGTCCTTCTTGCCGTCGCCGAGCAGGAGGACGACTTCGTCGTTGCTCACCAGAGCGATGTAGTAGCCGCCGGTGGGCTCCGCTCCGCTGCCCACCGCGAACTTGGCCGAGCGCAGGTCCCAGAACATGTCGACGCGGTCGCCGCCGCCCACGTCGAGCGCCTTGCCGCCCTTCTTGCTCCAGAACGGCCACGGCTTCAGCTCCACCTTGTGGGTGACCGGCACGTCGCAGTCGATGGTGAAGGACTGGTTGATGAGGCTCCTCCTCCAGGTGGCAGTGACGAGTATAGTTGCTCAAAGGGGCGACCGGGCCCGGAATGGGCCCGTTAGGCCCGAAAGATAATCAGGCCAGCCAAGACACGAACATCGGCCTGGTAGCTATATCAGGCTAGTCCGTTAACTTATCTATGTTGTCCCATTAAATCAGGAAAAATAGTAAAAAAAACTGTACATAAGTGAGGTTTTGAACCCACGACCTCACTCTACGAGGCTGAAAACGCTATATGAAGGAGACTAACTAATAGAACTCTAGTGCATTTGTTATAAATAATAAATATAAAATCTAAATATATATATTATGATTTATAAAATAAAAAATATATAATCGTGTCGGGACGGCACTGCGGATCGAGACAGCGGCCCAAACACGACACATCACTTGTGGCGGGCCTGCCTCAGTACTATTAAATGTATCGTGCTTTGAGCCGACCCGTCAGATACGACATATTTGGCCATCTATAGTGACGAGGCACGAGACGCCGTTGATCTTGGTGAGGAACACGGAAACCGTGGAGCACTGCACCGTGGCCGCTGCCGATGACAGCGCCCTGGTCCTGCCGGTGGCGGAGTCGTCGCAGGACGTCGCGGCGTTGCTGCACTGCACCTGACGCGCTCCTCCGTCTTGCTGTATGGCTCACAGGATTTGGATCGCTTTGTTAAGTAACCCTAGTTAGGATTATGTGGGCAAATAACTGCTTTGCCCCTGAGGGGTCTCATATCTCTATATAAGGAACCTCTACACCCCCTCATAATACAGAGAAGAGAAAGAGGTTTGAGGCCCAACCCTACATACTGTGTCTCATGTGTTCTCTAAGTGTACGGATTGCTGGAAAACGGAACGAGATTCTACGACTTCTCGCGTCTCTACTGCTGACGGGAGGGAAGAGAGTGGATCTTGTGATCCATGGTAATGTAGTTCTCAACACGTTATCAGCACGCTTTACCTCGATGTTGCTGCGGGATTAGATCTGCATGAACTCATCATCAAGCCGGCAGGTTACCGGCTTAGCCAAACTGTTCTACGCGACAGGCTTCGATTTTCCCTCTACGTGATCGAACAGTATGTCTAGTGAATCTACCGTTTCCAATAAAAAGAAAGAATTATTCAATTCCAATCGAAGAGGGGAGTCTCGACTAAAAAACAGAGCCACATTCGCGTGCGCGTCGACCTGTCGGCGGCGGCGCGCTCGGCCATGGCCGTCCTAATAGCGTGCTCCGCACCCACGCTGGAACGCCGGGGTCGTGCCCACGCCGTGGCCGGAGCCGAGCCTGGTCGGGTATGCGTTTGTGCCAGCAGCGCCAGCGGGAGCTGCTCCCACACGCCCAGAAGGCTGCATAGCTCTAGGCCCCTATCAAGCCACCGTGGTAGCTGGTGGCTACTACCTACCGCTACTTCCGGCCGCGAGCGCGGCTAGGATTCCCCACCACTGCTTCAGTGGCCTGTGTGTCGATCTGCTTTGGATTGTCGAGTGATTCG
Organism: Zea luxurians; assembly: GCA_029449295.1. Taxonomy (NCBI): domain Eukaryota; kingdom Viridiplantae; phylum Streptophyta; class Magnoliopsida; order Poales; family Poaceae; genus Zea; species Zea luxurians. The sequence continues at coordinate 335,689 of JAOPSE010000572.1, forward strand.
TGTGAGATACCACGTCCTCTGTGGTGGCTTCGGCTTGTTCCTTAGTTAGATTTAGTTCTGGAAGCTTTGTTTTGGTGGACGACAGTAAAAACGGATCGTCAACCGGATACAGTTGAGTCATCCGCGTTTCTTGCGAGAATCGTGGGCCTCCACGGGAAAGTCGCATCGAGTAACAGCTCGCTTCAAAAAAAAAATTTGTTGCCCGCAGCGGCCGGAGGACACGCTGTCTCACCGATCTATCTTAGAATGCAGATTCGCATGCTTGCATGCACAGACGGTGATAAGCATAAAAGCTCTCGCACGTCTGCCTCCATCCGCTGCCATAGTGGGGAAAAAATGACATGCATGGCGGCTGGCTTCTCTTTTCGTTGAAGGAGTTGCATGCTCGGATCGGGCAGTGGGACCTGCATAGGCCACAAGCCACATGCATCAGTGCTCCAGTAGGAGCGGCCGAAGAAAAAAATTGAGAAAAAGTCGGCTAAGAAAAGAAAAGCCTTCATTATTTATTTTATTTATTTCATGCTGTAGATTACAAATAGAATAAAACATGTTTAAAATGGAAAATTGCTTTTTATATCTCTTGTGTTATGCTCATGCAATTTATTTTTTCTGCTCTTATTTTCCGTAGTAAATAATTAGCAGAAAATTATTACACTGCGTGTGAAGGCTATATTGCACATACTCAAATCGCTCTAAATATTTGTGTTGCGTTGAGCTTCAGACTCACGCCGAGCGATTAAATGATATAATGGATACTCACCCGCGTCAATCAAGCTACGTTGTTAATTGGTCGAGTTATGGAATTGGATGGGCATTAGCTGTGCCCTGAGAACACGACGTAGTATTTATGTCGTTCGAACTTGGCTACATCATGTGATTGCTATGTCGCGCTCTCGCTTAATTGGATCGCTCCCGTTGAATCGGACCGATATCGCCGAGTCACGCATTTTTCGCATGCCCTGTAGGCACTGTTCGTTTGTCGTTATCATCGAGCCACAATTACGTATGTTGCACACATTGCGTGGACTTATCGTGTACTCCAATTATCGAGCCACAATGCGCCTATTCGCTTGTTACGGAGGCTTATTGTGTTGGCGTAGCTCAGATGGTCGCACACGTGTTAATGCCAGATACGCTAGACCTTGTACTCGCGTGGATTGTGGTGGGTTGTTCAACCCCCTAAAGTCACATTATGTGCAACCTTCTTAAACAATTTTATTTGGCTTTATATTTTATTTGACTGAGTTGTGTGGCATCATATTTATATATCGCCAAGTGACCATAACAACTATATCAAGCTCTATAGTGCCTGGAAATCTAGGAAATTAAATTGAAATAGAATTAAACACAGAAAAGTTAATTTTTCGATCTCTTCTCATGCATAAAAGTTTTACACGAAGTAACACGAAGAAATTCAATATAATGCATGAAAGCCTTTTTTGCATAGAAGACATCACAAATTGGGATTCTATTAGTAAGCAAAAGGCCTTACCAAATGATTTAAGACTATAAATCTCAGCCATACATTGCTCAACCAGATGTTAGCACATTTCTCTCTTTGTCGCTAAATGACATGAAGCAAACTATGAGATAAAAGGACATGTAATCGCCAACAACACGAAGTTGCGAGTATACCGAGAGGTTATTCTAAGAAAATTTTTACTATGTTGGTGTGAAAACCATATTGTGTTCCTGTCGAACCACTGTAACACCCCGGGCTTTAAGAGACAAAGCCGGGTGCATCTCATACATGCGCCAAAGAAGACAACATGTATAATCATAAAGTGTATAGAGATAAATGTCACAATAATCAGAGTACTTATTACATAGCGGAAGTCTTACAAAATAAAAGATAAATATAGCAGGATCTAAAATCCATCCTTGGCGCTAGAAAGTCAACTGGGAGACGCCACCTAGATCGAATCGAACTCCTCGTTGTGGCTCCTCTTGAACCACCTGTTCTTCTCCTGTGGGGGGTGTGAGACAGCAAGGGTGAGCTCACACATGTTCATCGCTCAACAAGTTGTAGGGAATAATGTGACATGAACTCACAAAAGGTGGGAGTTCATGTGAAGTGTAAGGCTGATCAACAAATAAGATTTGAAGCTGAGCATTGCTTTTATAAGTTGGTCAAAATTTTATTAGCAGTTACTAAGTGTAAGTAAATACCAAACCATAATAAATAATAGAACAAAATTAATAAATAATCCCATGCAGATGCAAATGACAAATTGAGTTTAGGTTCCATAATTTAAACATGTGAGGATCTGAGCCGCTCATGACCTTGAGCATGGCTAGTATACCAGTTTTACACTCTGCAGAGGTTGCGTGTAACGCCCCGAATTTCGAGTCGATTTTTTTTCTTTCTCTATCGCTCGCTAAATTCGGGCGTTACCTCTCTTTCCCCATTTCTTTCGCTAAAACCCTACCTATTTTCAAAACTCCAAGTCGTATAATAATAATAAACCCTAGAAACATTTTATTTAGTTGTTGCATCATGCCGGACCTTGCAGTTTTTGCTGTTTGATTGAGAGAGTTTGTGAATCATGCATTTTAGTGGTGAATTTTGGCTAGAATAGAAAAATAAATAGAAAACCCTTTCCCCCTCACTCGGGCCAATTCCCCTCCCCGCGGCCCAGCCGCCGTTCCCCCCTCCCGCGGCCCAGCTCGCCCCCTCGCACCCCCCCACTTTGGGCCCAAGTGGCGGCCCAGCCGCACCCCCCCGCATCCGCCGCGCGCGGCGCTTGACGGTTACGCCCGCCGCCGCCTCTCCCCCCTGCGGGCCCCACCCATCAGCCCTCCCCAAATCCCCCCTTTCTCTCTCCTCCCCTCTACCCCCCGCACGATCTCCTCCCTCCCCTACCTCGCGCCGCTCCCCTGCCGCCCCTGGCTCGCCCGATGCCGCCGCCCGTCACCCGCCCGTGGTGAGCCCTGGCCCTCTCCCTTTCTCCCCCCTCGTCCGTTCTTCCCGGCGCGGCGGAGCCCCGACCCGGCGTCTTGGCTCGCCTGCCCGCGTCTTGGCTCGTCCGTTCTTCCGTGGCGGCGTGGCTCGCCTGCCCGCGGCTCGGCGCGGCCTTGCGCCCGCCCTGCCCGCCGTGGCGGCGTGGCTCGCCCGCCCGCGACCTCGGCGCGGCTCGGCCATGATGGCCGGAGCTCGGCCGTGGCGCCCGACGCGTCCCCGGCGTCCTGCGCAGGCCCGCCCTCGCTGCTGGCGCGCGGCCATCGCCCCGTCGCAGCTTCGGTGCGGTGCGCAGCCCCGCCTGGCGCGGTTTGCTCGTGTGGCTCGCCCGCGATGTCGCGGCGTGGCGTGCCCCCTGGCGTCCTAGCTCGCTTGCGGCAGCCCGCGCGACTTGCTCGTGGCGGCCTCGCTCGCTCGCTCGTGTTCGTAGCTACACCTCGCTCGCGTGCGCAGCAGCGGTCCGCGGCCTCGTTCGCTCGCTCGCGTAGCCTGTTCGCCCGTGCAACACTTAAATATGACGCTTAGTCATTTACCTTTTGTGTGCGAATTGTCGCGCGAAGATGCTCTTCACCATTTAAAAGTGCTAGTACCCATTGAACTGTATCAAGAAGGGGCAATAACTAGGCATGGGTTAATTATGCTTAGATAATAACTATCTTTACACCTATATTAAATATCAGTTAGTATGACTACATGAAATGTACTGGCAAAGTTCGTTACATAACGAGTTGTCAATTGTAGTAATGGTTACGATTCTATTAGCGCATGTGACTAATCCTTATTATTGGAACTAAGTGGAACCAGAGCACGTAATGGCTAGTTATGTGTCTACCCGTAATACGCCTTGAGTATAGCTTTAACCACTGCGAGACCTTTCTTCTCTAGCCATGGCATATGCAATATCGTATGTGATACTCTATGCATATTTAATATATTTGTTCTCTTGTAATGGTGTACTGTTTGTTTCCTAATTCGAATGGATGGATGCATGTATGCTTGCGCTCGCATAGAGAACGATCCGGTTGAGGAGCCCGAAGAACTCGCAGGAGAAGCCCCTGAGCAGCAGTCGGTTGGTGGAGGCAAGTGTCCCTTGACCTATCTCTGTCCAATATATACTTTAATTCACCTCCCGCATTACACATTTATACCTAAGGATTGACTAGCTTTTGTTATCCATGTCCTTGTTTACCTATCTGGGTTGGATTATTATTGCTTAATCTTATTCTATTGCTCAACTCTAATCAATGAACATGATGAGAATTATCAATGATACGCTGTTTTCCCTTCTTTTATTATGATGTTATACTTGTGGTCTTCAAGGGGGCTCGAGCGGTTTCTCGAGTGCCTCTCCGTAAGGACCTGTTCGTTGGATGACCGCCCGGGAAAACAGTGCAACCATGAGGGTGGAATGGGGTGCCCTTAGCTGAATAATTAGAGGATCCGGGGTGTAGTTCGCTTCGCCGTCGTGCCGTCAATGGGGCTCGGTGTATGCAGCTCGCTCTGCCAAGGTTGATTTGTCCCTTGGGGAGGAGTGCGGTACATTTAGGAAACCTAACGGGCGGCTACAGCCCCGGGGAATCTTTGTAAAGGCTACGTAGTGAGACCCTGCCTACTCACCTTGGGAGTGTTCAAGGGTCCATACAACCCGAGGCAAAAAGGGAATCACGGCTCATGGGTAAAGTGCACAACCTCTGCAGAATGTTAGAAAACTGATATATCAGCCATGCTCGCGGTTATGAGTGGCCAAGGGAGCTCCAGTGATTAGTGGTACTTGATCAGAGATGTTCGGATTACAGATGGTGTTGAGAATGTTGGTTTTGGTATTAACTCCGGTAATGGTAAGTGGTACTCTTTCCGTTTGGAAAGGAGTACGTTTGGGTTAATAACGTGGGTTAATTCTAAAACTTGGCTTTCTCTACTAGTAATAATAATCTGACCAACTAAAAGCAACTGCTTGACTTACCCCACATAAAGCTAGTCCACTACAGCCAAACAGGATACTTGCTGAGTATGTTGATGTGTACTCACCCTTGCTCTACACACCAACCCCCCCTTCCCTAGGTTGTCAGCATTGCAACCACTGCTCAGGAGAAGATGAAGCTGTGGAAGGAGACTTCCAGGAGTTCCAAGACTATGACGAGTTCTAGGTGTGGGTTAGCGGCAACCCCCAGTCAGCTGCCTGTGAAGGCCGCGTTTATCTACGTTTCTTTTCTGCACTTTGATTATTGTAAAGACTATGTGGATGTCTCAGACATATGATGTAATCGACTATTATTTCCTTTTTTAATACTATTTGAGCACTGTGTGATGATGTCCATGTTATGTAACTGCTGTGTACGTGAATTGCTGATCCTGGCACGTACATGTTCGCATTCGGTTTGCCTTCTAAAACCGGGTGTGACATAGGTGGTATCAAAGCCGTGCTGACTGTAGGACCGCTAACCTAGAGTAGAATGGTCGTTCTAAGGATTATAGACCTCTGTCCCTGCCTTGACTTTGATATCCCTCCAAAAGTTGGTCATACCGACCAAACCTATGTTCTACTATATATTATACCTTGCTGAAAATTGTGTTTTATTTTAATCCTTCATTTATTTATTTATGGTTTATTACTTGCTGGTCATATTAGTTCTATTCTCACTCTTATGCTTGCGGTGTCTTTTGTAGATGGCTCGTCTTAGACACACCGCACGGAAGTCTGTCATCCCCTTCTTACCCTCCCGTCTCGTGGAGCGTCCGCTTCGTCGTCCCGTGGCCGGTCAGTCCAGCCACTTGGAGAGGCTGCACCACCGCCTGCATGAGGAGCAGGAGTGTTGGGGCTATGCTTCGTCGCGCTGAAGGTCTTGTAGGAAGAAGCAGCTTTGGCTGAAGCTGTCCGCAGGAGATGACCGAAGGTTTTTCTTCATGAAGCTTCGGAATTACAAACCGACTTAAAAGTAGAATGACCTTTCAGTCCATAAATGTTTGGGTCGCTGTTGTAATCCCTTATGAGGGACATAATTGTAATTCCTCACAGGCTATGTCCCGTGCCTATAAATAGTGAACAGTACTCCCTTACTGGGTGGGGAGATTTTTCCGGTATTTGCAGTCGCGTCATTTGAGAATCAATCTTTGTCAAGGCAGAGGTATAATTGTATTCAACACTTAAATATATTGAATGGATATAATATGGTTCGTTTATGATTCATTTACCTTTGATATTCTATATTTTTATGCTATCTTATACAATTTGTTGAAATTCAATTACGAAGATTTAACCTTCATAATTGTATTGACACCAACCTTCGTCCAAGGCTCATTATCCTCAAGGGAATAATGTTTCATTGGACGAAGAACATTAACATTTAACATTCTATGTTGCCTTGTTCTTAATTCAAGGCAGAGTTGAGAATAAGTCCCCAACATTGGCGCCCACCTCCGGTGAACTCACTTCCACTTTTTTGAGCTGATGACTTCGTTCAACGATCAAGCTGGAGCTGCTTCGGCCCCGAAGCTGGTGCTCCCGATAACAGGTGGTTCGTGCTCAGAACCAGCCAAAAAAAAACAGAAGAAAGAGGCGCAGAGAAGGGTACAACATGTTGGATTGCAGGGACCCTTCATTAAGTCAAGATGGTCCCACATTCCAATCACCTTCTCCCAGGAGGACCTTCAGCTCAAGGATTTTCCTCATAACGATGCTATGGTTATTTCTTGCGTTATCAAAGGGTTTCTCGTCCACAATGTCTTGGTTGATACAGGCAGTGCAGCTGATATCATATTTGCTAAGGCCTTCAGACAAATGCAAGAGCCAGAAGATAAGATTCATGATGCTACACACCCTCTCTGTGGCTTTGGAGGAAGACAGATTGTTGCACTGGGCAAGATCACCATGCCAGTGACCTTCGGATTCATCAACAACACCAGAACTGAGCAAGTTGTGTTTGACATTGTTGACATGGAATACCCTTACAATGCAATTATTGGTCATGGCACCCTCAATGCTTTCGAAGCAATTCTTCATCCTGCCTATCTTTGCATGAAGATACCTTCGGATCAAGGACCCATTGCTATTCATGGAAGTCAAGAAGCTGCCAGAAGGGCCGAGGGAAACTGGACTGACTCAAAAGCAATCCATAACATAGATGGAGCTGAAGCTTGTGAACAGTACAAATTCAGAAGGGAGAAAGCAGCTTCAGCAGATCAGCCGAAGCCCATGCTCTTATGTGAGGACATAGCAGAGCAGAAGGTGCTGTTGGGCTCCCAATTATCCGAAGAACAGGAGAAAACCTTGATAAGGTTTTTGTTCAACAACAAAGATGTTTTTGCATGGTCAGCCAATGATCTTTGCGGAGTTAACAGGGATGTTATTGAACACTCGCTCAATGTTGACCCATCCTTCAGACCCAGAAAGCAGAGGCTTCGGAAAACGTCTGATGACAAGGCCGAAGGTGCTCGGAATGAAGTCATAAGGCTCCTCAGTGCAGGAGTTATCAGAGAAGTAAAGTACCCAGAATGGCTAGCTAACACTGTTATGGTAAAAAAGGCCAATGGCAAATGGCGGATGTGTATCGATTTTACGGATCTCAACAAGCCTGTCCGAAGGACGAATTCCCATTGCCAAGGATAGACTCCTTAGTTGATGCAGAAGCTTCGTCAGAGCTTATGAGTCTTCTCGATTGTTATTCAGGCTGTCATCAAATTTGGATGAAGAAGGAGGATGAGCCGAAGACCAGTTTCATAACCCCTAGTGGAACATATTGTTACCTTCGGATGCCTGAGGGGCTCAAGAACGCTGGAGGAAGTTTCAGCAGAATGACTGCGAAGGTTCTCCAGTCCCAGATAGGCAGAAATGTGCTAACTTATGTTGATGACATCATTGTAAAAAGCACGAAACAGGAAAATCATATTGCTGATTTGCAGGAGACCTTCGCCAGTTTCAGACAAGCTGGCCTAAAGTTGAATCCAGAAAAATGTGTCTTCGGAGTGAAGAAGGGGAAATTTCTTGGATGCTTGGTTTCAACAAAGGGAATTGAAGCTAATCCAAGTAAAATTGAAGCTATACTTCGAATGGAGCCATCAACTACAAAAAAGGGGGCCCAAAGATTGACAGGGAGGCTGGCATCTCTCAATAGATTTATATCCAAATCAGCAGAAAGAAATTTACCATTCTTCGAAGTGCTGAAATCAGCCGAAGTCTTTCAATGGGGACCAAGCCAACAAAAAGCCTTTGAAGAACTGAAGCAATATTTGATAGATTTAACAATATTAACTCCACCAACGCCAGGGGCTCCTTTGTTGTTATACGTGGCAGCTTCGCACTCAGCGGTAAGTGCAGCACTTGTCCAGGAGAAGCTTGATGGCCAAGTCAAGAAGCAGGTTCCAGTGTATTTTGTATCTGAAGTTCTTAGTGTATCAAAGAAAAACTATACAGAATTGGAGAAGGTATTATATGCTGTTTTGATGGCATCCAGGAAGCTTCGGCATTATTTTCAAGCATACAATATTGTTGTTCCTTCTTCGCAGCCGTTGAAGGATATTATGAGAAATAGAGAAGCTACTGGACGGATTGGAAAATGGGCTGCAGAGCTCAATGAATTTTGCATTGATTATGTGCATAGATCCTCGATCCAGTCTCAAGCGTTGGCAGATTTCATTGCCGATTGGACGCCAGGGGCTCAGGATGAAGAAACAAATAAAGATGCCGAAGTGTGGACAGTGTTTTGCGCTGGGTCTTGGGGTACCTTCGGAGCAGGAGCAGCCGCTGTGTTGGTCTCACCATCCAAAGTTAAAACTTGTTATGCGGCAAGACTCGATTTTAGCTGTACAAACAATATTACTGAGTACGAAGCCCTGCTTTTGGGCCTTCGGAAATTAAAAGCAATGGGAATCAGAAGGGCCATCCTTAAAACTGATTCCCAGGTTGTTTCGGGTCATATCGACAAGAGTTGCAAGGCTAAAGATCCGAAGCTTGAAAAATATCTAGACACGGTCCGAAGAATCGAAGCTTCCTTCGAAGGATTTTCTGTCAAAAATATCCCTCGAGGACAAAATGAGTATGCTGATTTGCTAGCTAAGTCAGCAGCACAGGGGCTGCCCTTACCTTCGGATGTGTTCTTCGAAACAATAAAAGCACCTTCAGTGGAACTTCTTGAAAGAGCAGTCCTCAATATATCTCCTGTTTATAGTGAAGACTGGAGAACTGAGATCATCTCTTACCTTCAGGGTAATTTCCTTTCAGATGACGAAACTTATAACAGGAGGATAGAGGCAAGAGCTCGTCCATATGTCATGATAGAAGGGGAGTTGTACAAGCATGGAGTTTTTGCTCCACTACTCAAGTGTTTATCCAGAGCCGAAGGCATAGAGTTGATGAAAGAAATACATGCAGGCTTGTGTGGATCTCACATTGGATCTAGGCCGTTACTTGGAAAAGTTTTTCGTCAAGGGTTTTATTGGCCGAAGGCAGCTTCAGATGCAGCGGAATTAGTTCAAAAGTGCGAAGGTTGTCAGAAATGTGCAAGAGATCAAAAACAACCTTCGTCTCTATCTTAGCTGATACAACCCATCTGGCCATTGCAAAGGTGGGGTCTTGACTTGTTAGGTCCGTTACCGCCGGCCCAAGGAAACTTAAGATATGTTGTAGTGGCTGTGGAATATTTTTCTAAATGGATTGAGGCAAAGCCTTTAGCCACAATAACTTCGGCCACCATTCAAAAGTTTTTCTGGCAAAATATTGTTTGTCGTTTTGGAGTACCAAAGGCCATCACTGTAGATAATGGAACACAGTTCGACTCCGAAGCTTTCAGAGAATTCTGTGATCAAATCGGCACGAAGATCCATTTTGCATCAGTCAGGCATCCGGAGTCAAATGGACTCGTTGAAAGAGCCAATGGCATCATAATGACAGGAATAATGAAGTTAATTTTCAACCAACCCAGGGGAAAGTGGCCAGATCAACTAATCAAAAGTAGTATGGAGCCACAACACGACAACATCAAGGTCAACAGGCTTTACCCCATTCAAATTATTGTTTGGTGACGAAGCAATAACTCCGGAGGAAGCTAAAACTGGATCAATAAGAGTAGTAGCTTCGGCAGAGTCAGATCCTGAAGCTGATCATTCTGTTGAAAAAGATGCTATAGAAGGGATGAGACTTCAAGCCGTGGAGAACATCAATAAATATCAAGCCGAAACAATCAAGTGGCGTGATAGAAAGGTTCGGCTGAAGAATATTGAGCCAGGACATTTGGTGCTTCGGAGAGTCGCTAACCCAGATACAGTGGGCAAGTTGCAGTTGAAATGGGAGGGACCTTTTTTGGTAGTATCTTCGTCAAGACCCGGTTCATACAGATTGAAGGATATGGACGGCAACGACATTCCCAGATCTTGGAATGCAGATGAGCTTCGGCGATATTATGTATAATTTGATGTAATTTTTTATATTTTTTATTTTTTCTTTCTTTCATGGCACCCTTTTCCTTTCTGAAGGGGGAGAAAGGTTTTTAATGGGGCCATCACATGTAATTTCCTTTTTTAGCTCTATAAGAGCAAAATCCGCCAAAGATGTAAATGTAAAAGCTGAGAACGCACCATCGAGTGCCGAAAAGAAACAGGGAAGAAGCTCCAAAGTCGTTCCTAAGGGAATGCAGAGCTTACAGCGAAAAGTCAACGCTGATTCCACCAAAAGTAAAAGGCGAAGAAGCTCCAAAGTCGTTCCTAAGGGAATGCAGAGCTTACAGCGAAAAGTCAACGCTGATTCCGCCAAAAGTAAAAGGCGAAGAAGCTCCAAAGTCGTTCCTAAGGGAATGCAGAGCTTACAGCGAAAAGTCAATGCTGATTACGCCGAAAGTAAAAGGCGAAAAAGCTCCAAAGTCATTCCTAAGGGAATGCAGAGCTGATGTGTGATTGTTTCTAAGGAAATAATGGCTGAGGGTATGGCTTCGGATATGTGTTTGGACATTCATTCGCACATCACATTACATCATAGCATTTGCATTCATAAACATTCATCCAGGCATATGTAGGATAATCATCATCATGGCATAAGTAGTTGCTTCGGCATAAGAGAAGAGCTTCTTCGCGTACAAAAAGGAGAGCTTCGGAAGAAAGAGAAATGTTGTTTTCTATGCTTCGCTGTGTACGAAAAGAAGGGAAGGTGTTTTTTCGCCTTCGGCTCAAAAAGATAATTTCGTCCACAACAAAGCACTTCACATACATTAATAGAAGGGTAAGAGCATAATACAAGGTATGAACATAACTCATTAAAGACAAGTTTAGTTACATTTACACAAGTTATCTCAAAAGTTTCCTGAGTCTGTCTACAGTCTACTCCTACTTAATCTTCGAGGGATTTTAGCTTCGGCATCACTCTATTTAATCATCGACTTCGGCTTCGTCATCCTACATGAATTAAGTTGTAAGTCAAAATCAAGCTTGAAGGAAAAGGTAAGCACAAGGTATGATTTCTTACTGGTTCAAGATGACTCCGAGCTTCGTCTCCAGCCTTTTCTCGCCCGCCTTTTGTCCATATCATCTTTACAAATCTGTTAGAAATGCTTCGGGCGAGGTCAGGAATATCATCTAAAATTGTTGGTGATAGAGTGAAATTGGGCCTATTGACAATTTTTCCATGATCACAGCCAGCTTTTAGGAAAGCAGCAGCAGTGCCCCGAGAAGCTACCCAGGCACAGAAGTCACCGTGCCCGGCTATAACTTCGTTAAGCTCATCAATTTCACCTTCAATATGTTCGAAGGTCTTTGGTAAATCTTCAGCTGACGGGGTGAATTTCTCACTGCTAGCTCCAACTGAGTGGAAGATTTTTCTCAGTCGTTGAATACATTTGTTGCTAAATTCCAAACATTTATCTTGAAGGCTTGCCAATAATTTTTTCAAAACTGAATTTTCTTGGACTTCGGCTTCAAGTTTCGCATTTAGTTCTTGTTTTTCTTGTTCAAACTGTTCAGATTGGCAGAGAAGCTTCGTATTCAATTCCGTTATTTTAGCTTCGGCTTCTGCCAATAAGCCTTCAGTTGCCTGAAGCTCAAAATTTTTCTTCTCAATAGCAGCTGATTGCTCCTTTATTTTGTTTTCTAAATTTTCAATTATAACTTCGTGTTTCTTGTCTTCAAAATCTTGCTGCATTTTCAAGGCTTTGCTCAACAGCATACTCTGCACGAAAACAACCTTCGTTAGACATGTTTTCATTATTAAAAACAATATAAGTTAAGGGAAAAGTAGTTCACCTTGAAATTGGAATAAAATAAACTACCAACGATATGTTGTCGTCGGTAGCGGCTAATGTCCATTTCCAGCTTCGGAAAACCGATACTCTTTGATAGAGTACCGATGACCTTAGCTCCAGTTTGATCCCGGATGCAGTCTAATTTTTCATCGTCAATACCCCCGAAGAGGACTGCTCCTGGTTTATATCCGCAGGATTTGGCATACTCTTTAAGCTCTTCTATTTCGGTTTTTGACAATTCTTCTCCAACCAAATTTTGGAACATGAAGGCTTCGTCCTCTGAAGCTTCGTCAGCAATTTCCTTTTCTTTCCCAGACACTGCGGCCATGGCCTCTTCGGCGGCAGTAGTAGCTTCTTCTGTGGCCATGTCTAGCAGTATTTTGTCGATGTGTTCAATTGTGCTTTCCATGTTCAAACCTTCAGTTGAGGTAGCTTCGGCAGCCGCGACCTCCGAAGGTGTGATTTCAATATTTGTTATTTCTTCAGCCGCTGGTATCTTTTGAGCTGAAGATCTCGGTGGTGTCTTGTCAATGACTTCTGTCACTGCGATGATTCTTTGTCTCTTTGTTTTAGTTGTTTTCTTCGTTTTTTCGGGCTCCTTTTCCTTCTGAAAAAACTTTGTCAGTTGAGGCCCCAATGGACTTAGCTTCGCAGGCAGGGATTCAGTCATTACCTTTAAAATCTCTTCCACGTCAGTGGCAGAGCGTGATGCGGGAGTCTCCTCTTCGTCAGATACTTTTTGCTTCGGAGATGATATTTTCTTCTTCTTCGGAATATTCTTCTTTTTTGGTGGTTCTTCCTCATCTTCATTTAAAGCTTCGGCTCCCCTTTTCCTTTTCCGACCTTCGGCACCTTTATTCAGATTTTCGTAGTCAGGGTATTCAAAACCCAAGGCGTCCAGCACTCGATTCAGTCTTCGCTTCGGACGGGTACCGAAGGCCACGGTCATCAACTGATCTTCTTTTTTGGAGTAATTACCGAGTATTTCATTGCACATTATTTCAACTGTGTCCAGCCACTCTTGGCAAGGTTTTTTAAAGTATTTCTTAAACTTGTAATAGTAAGGTAACCGCACAAGTTCCCCTTCTTTCTTCTCCCCCTCTAGCTTCGGCATTTCCCATTCTTTTAAAGTAGGAAAAACCCTGAAGGCCAAGAACTCTTGAACCAGGTCCCTAGTACTGATATGCTCTGAAATAATTTTAAACTCAGCCAGTGCAGCCCAAGTGGAACCTTCTAATGACATTTGGCACCGCGGTCTTGTTTCTCCGAAGATCAATTCAAGAGGGCTTTGTACCAGCTTCTCTTTGTCTTCATCAACTCTCACATAAAACTATTCTGATTTCCAGCCTGCCGGCCATTTGCTTCGGTAGCTGATTACAGGAAACTTTGTGGTTTTCCGATAGGCAAAATTGTAGCAACCAAAGTTATCATGTAATCCATCTTTTCTAGCCTTCGTCTGGTAATGCAGCTCATGAACTCGACAAAAGCTGTCGGCAAACGGCTCCACCGCCTGGCATCGGAGGGCCCAGATATAAACACTAAGCCTAACGATAGCGTTAGGAGTCAACTGATGAAAGTAGATACCAAACCTCTTCAATACATCTGCAATAATCCTATGAAGGGGGAATCTCAACCCAGCCTTTAGAAAGCTCTTGAAAATGACTATTTCATCCTTCTCTGGCTTCGGGGTAGTTTCTTCCCCCCCGAAGCGAAGTAGCTTCTTCTGACTTTCACTGAAATAACCTGACTTTACCATCTTGGAGAGATCAGCCTTCGAAACGGTCGACTTTCCGAAGTCCAAGTGGCTGGGCTTACTTGGCATGGCAATACGATAATCATCTTCGGGATCAGTTTCTTCAATGTTCTCTTCTTCTGCTTCGGCAGTTGCTTGTTCTGCTTCAACAGTGGAGATTTCTTCCGAAGTTACCAGTCCGGATCGTTGCATTGCTTTGGACATGGGAATAGTCTCCGAGCCTTCAGCTTCAACTCCTTCACGCTCAACCCTAGCGATAGAACACACTCTGGCCATTTAATTCTGAATTTGCGGGAATTAAATACTTTTTCTTCCGAAGTTTTTTCTTCTGACGAAGTAGGCTTCAAGCTGGAGCTTCGTTTGATTCCGAGGGTCAAGCTTCGGCTATGGTTAAAAATTTTGGCAGCAAAACAGTGCAAATAGCAATGAATGCTGTGGTAACTTCACACCTACTTGTCTGTTTATATAGTGCTGCAGGTAAGAAGGTGAAACGCCAGGATTTTTACCAGGCGGACAGCCGCCTGCACTCGCTGCGCGGTGGACCGCAGAGACCAAACAGTAACTCTGCAAGGTGGGACTGCTACGCGCTCGGAAACTGAATCGTTTCTCGACAACGAGCTCAGGGAAGGTGTTTTTTGGACCTTCGGCTTCCCAAAGCTTAAGAGACTTTTTTCACGGATCAAGCTCGTTACGAAAAACGATCTAGCGCCGCGAAAGGGGCTACTGTTGGGGCTATGCTTCGTCGCGCCGAAGGTCTTGTAGGAAGAAGCAGCTTCGGCTGAAGCTGTCCGCAGGAGATGACCGAAGGTTTTTCTTCATGAAGCTTCGGAATTACAAACCGACTTAAAAGTAGAATGACCTTTCAGTCCATAAATGTTTGGGTCGCTGTTGTAATCCCTTATGAGGGACATAATTGTAATTCCTCACAGGCTATGTCCCGTGCCTATAAATAGTGAACAGTACTCCCTTACTGGGTGGGGAGATGTTTCCGGTATTTGCAGTCGCGTCATTTGAGAATCAATCTTTGTCAAGGCAGAGGTATAATTGTATTCAACACTTAAATATATTGAATGGATATAATATGGTTCGTTTATGATTCATTTACCTTTGATATTCTATATTTTTATGCTATCTTATACAATTTGTTGAAATTCAATTACGAAGATTTAACCTTCGTAATTGTATTGACACCAACCTTCGTCCAAGGCTCATTATCCTCAAGGGAATAATGTTTCATTGGACGAAGAACATTAACATTTAACATTCTATGTTGCCTTGTTCTTAATTCAAGGTAGAGTTGAGAACAAGTCCCCAACAAGGAGCGTCGACGACAGGAGTAGGAGCAGCAGGGCTCTTCTTTCTCGCTCCAGCAGGAGATAGAGTCTGTGAGGAGCTGCTCCCCTGTGCTCCCCCTGGAGCCGCCCCCTGCACCACCACTAAGCGCCCCGGCCCCTAGAGTAGCTGCTAGAGGAGACCCAGACGATGGAGGTGGCGACGACAGCTCGAGCCACAACACTGACTTTTCTGCTGACCAGGAGCCGGAAGGATGGATTGCTCGACCCCTCACTCGCGACGCTGCTCGCGGGTGTCACTTCCACGACGCGCTCGACACTCTACTACGTCGGGCACTTAACCGGCGTACTTGGTCCATCGAGTATCGCTGTGTGGTCTACCAGCATAGTCGCGGGGTCTACCCAGACCGCTGGGAGGCGACCTACTTGGTACACCGTCCGGAGAACAGTCTCCAGGGTGCGGAGGCCTGCTTAGAGCACTATTCCATCTCTGAGCGGGACTCAGCTGAGGCGGCCATGCAAGATGCCGCACGACGTGCGCTTTCGCACTACTGCTCAGTGCTCGGTGGGGTAGCTGACGATCTCAACCTGAAGTATTACCCCCGCCGTCCATCTGGCAGCACAGGAGGCGTGATTGTCTCACCTGTTGGTGAGGACAATCCTAGGTTGAGCAGCACAGTCAACCTAGCTGCCGTGCTAAACACGGAGCTGGACCATGCATTAGACGAGCTGAGTAGGGCTCTTGCTGAGATCGCCCTGCTGCGGGCTGAGTGCACGGAACATCGTCACCTGGATGATGGTTCCCCCGCTCCCATCGGGACTTAGCACCCGTACCGCTCCCCTCGGCGTGGACACCAGCTTTATGGCAATCCCGACTACAAGACCAAGATAGACTTAGAACCATAGATCGTCAGTGTTGAGTCTTGTAATAAATACTTAATATAGAAGTTTTAGTCTTAGTCTTAGTCTTAGCGTTAGTCTCGCTCTTAGTTAGTTTTAGTTAGATAGGGTAGTTTGCTATATCCTGTGCATCCATGTTTGTCATGATGAACTATGTTTGATTTGGATCTTTGTAATGACTGTCGCCAGAGTGTGGGTATCCCCTGCATTTTGGTTTATCTGTTATATGTTAATGAAGTTGGATATCTAGTTGGGGAGCCTTTTATTCCACTTTTCTCTTTATCTAAGAAGCTGTGTTGGTCTGTGTTGGAGATCAGTGAAGATGCTCATCTGCTCAGTGTTGTGGAGAATTCTATACCCTTTTCTTATGCTGCAAGATTTGCAAGATCAGTTCTGATGTGTGGTTGCACTCTGCAGATGTCAGAAAACAGGCGCAGAGGAGGAAGGCGTGCTCAGCAGGAGCAGGCAGCTCAGCAGGATGAGGTACCCCAGCAACAACAACTGCCGCCCCAGCCCCCGATGTCCATCGAGCAGATGTTCCTGATGCAGACTCAGGCAGTTCAAGCCATTGGTCAGACTCTGGCCGCCATTCAGAAGCAGCAGCAGCAGCAGCCACCACCTCAGCCTCAGATGCCTCAGATGCCCAGGGACAAGCGTGCTGGATTCATGAGAGGTCATCCCCTAACGTTTGCTCACTCTTCTGACCCTATGGATGCTGAAGACTGGCTGCGCACTATGGAGCGGGAGTTGCATACCGCTCAATGTGATGACAGGGAGAAAGTTCTATATGGTCCCCGTTTGTTGAGAGGAGCGGCCCAGTATTGGTGGGAGTCCTATCTCGCCACTCATGCCAACCCCAACACCATCACATAGGAAGAGTTCAGAGATAGCTTTCGTCATTACCATGTTCCTGCAGGTCTGATGACAGTGAAGAAGGAGGAGTTCCTAGCCCTCAAGCAAGGGTCATCGTCTGTCAGTGAGTACCGGGACAGGTTTCTGCAGTTGTCTCGCTATGCTCCTGAAGATGTCAACACAGATGCCAAGAGACAGTATCGCTTCTTAAGAGGCTTAGTTGACCCTCTGTAGTACCAGCTGATGAATCATACCTTCATGACATTCCAGCACCTGATTGACAGGGCAATCATGACCGAGAGGAAGCGTAAGGAGATGGAGGATCGCAAGCGCAAGATCAGTGGACCCCAGCCTGGAAGCAGCAATCGTCCTCGTTTCTCAGGCAATCAACCTCAGCAGTTCAGGCAGAACCAGCGTCCACCTCAGCAGCAGCAGTTTCAAAGGCAGTTTCCTCAGCATCAGAATCGCCAGAACAATCAGTCAGAAGGAGGTCAGTTCTAGAGGCAGAATCAGCAGGCACCTCGTCTTCCTGCCCCAGCAAACCAACAGAACAGTCAGGCAGCACCAACTCAGGTTGGAAACAGAGCATGTTTCCACTGTGGAGAACAAGGCCATTGGGTGATGCAATGTCCGAAGAAGGCAGCTCAGCAGCAGTCAGGCCCCAATGCCCCAGCAAAGCAGAATGTGTCTCAGCCTGGAGCAGGCAACCGCTCTCAGCCACGCTATAATCATGGGAGACTGAACCAATTGGAGGCTGAAGCAGTTCAGGAGAACCCTGGCATGATAGTAGGTATGTTTCCCGTCGACTCCCGTATTGCAAAAGTGTTATTTGATACTAGAGCAATGCATTCTTTCATTACTGCATCATGGGTAGAAGCACATAATCTTCCAATTACTACCATGTCAACCCCCATTCAAATTGACTCAACCGGTGGTAGAATTCGAACCGATAGCATTTGTTTGAATGTAAGGGTGGAAATAAGGGGGATAGCGTTTCCCGCTAACCTCATAGTAATGGGTACTCAGGGAATAGATGTCATCCTAGGGATGAATTGGCTAGATAAGTATTAGGCAGTTATCAGTTGCGATAAGAGGACGATCAAGTTGGTGTCCCCACTAGGAGAGGAAGTGGTGACCGAGTTAGTCTCGCCTGAGCCAAAGAAAGCAAGTTGTTATCAGATGGCTGTCGATGGCAGTGAAGCAGACCCAATTGAGAGTATCAAGTCGTGTCTGAGTTCCCATATGTGTTTCCAAAGGACTTACCGGGTATGCCACCAAAGCGAAAAGTTGAATTTGCTATAGAGCTTCTTCCTGGAACCGCCCCCATCTTTAAGAGAGCTTACAGAATATCTAGACCAGAGTTGGTTGAACTTAAGAAGCAGATTGATGAGCTGTTAGAGAAAGGTTACATTCGGCCAAGAACCTCGCTCTGGGCCGCCCCTGTTCTATTCGTGGAGAAGAAAGATGGCACCAAAAGGATGTGTATCGATTATCGAGCTCTGAATGAGGTCACAATCAAGAACAAGTACCCTTTGCCCAGAATAGAAGATCTGTTCGACCAGTTGAGAGGAGCCAGCGTGTTCTCCAAGATAGATCTGAGGTCAGGTTATCATCAGCTCAGGATTCGACCTTCAGACATTCTGAAGACGGCATTCATTACCAAGTATGGGTTGTATGAGTTCACAGTGATGTCTTTCGATCTAACAAATGCACCGGCCTTCTTTATGAACTTGATGAACAGTGTATTCATGGATTATCTTGATAAGTTTGTGGTGGTATTTATTGATGATATTCTGATTTATTCTCAAAGCAAAGAGGAACATGCAGATCATTTGAGGATGGTATTGCAGAGATTGCGAGAGCACCAGTTGTATGCAAAGTTAAGCAAGTGTGAGTTCTGGATCAGTGAAGTCCTATTCTTGGGTCACATAATCAACAAAGAAGGATTGGCCGTGGATCCGAAGAAAGTGACAGACATTCTGAACTGGAAAACGCCAACGGATGCTCGAGGAATCAAGAGCTTCATTGGAATGGCCGGATACTATCGACGATTCATTGAAGGGTTTTCGAAGATTGCGAAACCAATGATAGCGTTGCTAGGCAACAAGGTTGAGTTCAAGTGGACCCAAAAATGTCAAGAGGACTTCGAAGCGCTGAAAGAGAAGTTGACTACAGCGCCTGTCTTAGTCTTGCCTGATGTGCACAAGCCCTTCTCGGTGTATTGTGATGCTTGTTACACTGGTTTGGGATGTGTGTTGATGCAAGAGGGAAGAGTTGTGGCCTACTCATCCCGACAGCTAAAGGTTCATGAGAAGAATTACCCAATCCATGACCTAGAGTTGGTAGCAGTGGTTCACACATTGAAGACACGGAGGCACTATCTGTATGGACAGAAATGTGATGTTTACACAGACCACAAGAGTCTGAAGTACATATTCACTCAGTCAGAGTTGAATATGAGGCAATGAAGATGGTTAGAGTTGATCAAAGACTATGAGTTGGAGATTCATTACCATCCAGGCAAAGCAAACATAGTGGCAGATGCTTTGAGCAGAAAGAGTCAAGTCAATCTGATGGTCGCTCGTCCGATGTCTTATGAGTTGGCTAAAGAGTTTGACAGGTTGAGTCTCGGATTTCTAAACAACACGCGAGGAGTCACAATTGAGTTGGAACCTACCTTGGAGCAGGAAATCAAGGAAGCGCAGAAGAATGATGAGAAGATCAGTGAGATCTGGCGCCTAATTCTAGACGGCAGAGGCAAAGATTTTCAGGAAGATGCAGACGGTGTGATATGGTTCAAAGACCGCTTGTGTGTTCCCAATGTCCGGGCTATTCGAGAATTGATCCTCAAGGAAGCTCATGAGACAGCCTATTCAATTCACCCTGGTAGTGAGAAGATGTATCAGGATCTGAAGAAGAAATTCTGGTGGTACGGAATAAAGAGGGAAATCGCAGAGTATGTGGCTATGTGTGATAATTGTTGGCGGATCAAGGCAGAGCACCAGAGACCAGCTGGATTGTTGCAACCTTTGCAAATTCCTCAGTGGAAATGGGATGAAATCGGTATGGACTTCATAGTCGGATTGCCTCGCACTCGAGCCGGCTACGATTCCATTTGGGTAGTGGTGGACCGCTTGACCAAGTCAGCCCACTTCATACCTGTCAAGACCAACTACAGTAGTGCAGTATTGGCAGAATTGTACATGTCTCGGATCATTTGTCTTCATGGTGTGCCAAAGAAGATAGTGTCAGACAGAGGAACACAGTTCACCTCTCATTTCTGGCAGCAGTTGCATGAAGCCTTGGGCACACATCTGAATTTCAGTTTAGCTTATCATCCGCAGACAGATGGTCAGACCGAAAGGACCAATCAAATCCTTGAAGACATGTTGAGAGCTTGTGTGTTGCAAGATCAGTCTGGATGGGACAAGAGATTGCCTTATGCAGAGTTCTCCTATAACAATAGTTATCAGGCCAGCTTGAAGATGTCACCATTTCAGGCGCTTTATGGAAGGAGTTGTAGAACTCCGTTGCAATGGGATCAGCCTGGAGAAAAGCAAGTGTTTGGGCCAGATATTCTGCTTGAAGCCGAAGAGAATATCAAGATGGTTTGAGAGAACCTGAGGATAGCGCAATCAAGACAGCGAAGC
Organism: Zea luxurians; assembly: GCA_029449295.1. NCBI lineage: Eukaryota > Viridiplantae > Streptophyta > Magnoliopsida > Poales > Poaceae > Zea > Zea luxurians. Next base: position 356,316 of record JAOPSE010000572.1, read on the forward strand.
TATGCAGACACCAGAAGAAGAGATCTGAGTTTGGAGGTTGGAGATTTTGTCTATCTGAAAGTGTCACCAATCAGAGGAGTCAGAAGGTTCGGAGTCAAAGGCAAGCTAGCACCCCGCTACATTGGTCCGTATCAGATTCTCGCAAGGCGTGGAGAAGTGGCTTATCAGCTCAATTTCCCAGAAAATTTGTCTGTTGTGCATACTGTCTTTCATGTGTCTCAGTTGAAGAAGTGTCTGCGTGTGCCAGAAGAGCAGTTGCCAGTTGAAGGTCTTGAAGTCTAGGAGGACTTGACCTACATTGAGAAGCCAACGCAAATCCTTGAGACTGCAGACAGAGTCACCCGAAGGAAGACCATTAGAATGCGCAAAGTCAGATGGAATCACCACTCTGAGGAAGAAGCAACCTGGGAGCGTGAAGATGATCTGAAGGCTAAATACCCTGAGCTCTTTGCTAGCCAACCTTGAATCTCGAGGGCGAGATTCTTTTAAGGGGGATAGGTTTGTAACGCCCCGAATTTCGAGTTGATTTTTTTCTTTCTCTATCGCTCACTAAATTCGGGCGTTACCTCTCTTTCCCCATTTATTTCGCTAAAACCCTACCTATTTTCAAAACTCCAAGTCATATAATAATAATAAACCCTAGAAATATTTTATTTAGTTGTTGCATCATGCCGGACCTTGCAGTTTTTGCTGTTTGATTGAGAGAGTTTGTGAATCATGCATTTTAGTGGTGAATTTTGGCTAGAATAGAAAAATAAATAGAAAACCCTTTCCCTCTCTCTCGGGCCAATTCCCCTCCCCGCGGCCCAGCCTGGCCGGCGGCCCAGCCACCGTTCCCCCCCTCCTGCGGCCCAGCTCGCCCCCTCGCACCCCCCCGCTTTGGGCCCAAGTGGCAGCCCAGCCGCACCCCCCCCGCATCCCCCGCGCGCGGCGCGCGACGGTTACGCCCGCCACCGCCTCTCCCCCTTGCGGGCCATACCCGTCAGCCCTCCCCAAATCCCCCTTTCTCTCTCTGCTCCCCTCTACACCCCCGCACGATCTCCTCCCTTGTGATACCCGGTTTGCAAAGAAGAGAAGTTGGGGGTTGTTCTTTTTGTTTTTTTCCCTCATCCGATTGTTGTTTTGGGGATTTGGAATTTTGTGGAAAACATTCACAACTAGGGCAGTAGAATTTATTTGGTTTGACGCTTGCGTTGCGGTCGGGAGCTGTCGCGTGGGTTAGTTGGGCCGCGATCGGTGTTTCGGCCCATTAATCCTCCCAAACCCTAGCCGCCTCCCTCCTAACCCCCTCCCCCTTGTGCAGCCGCCCCCACTTCTCCCACACCTTGGCCGCCGCCCCCCCTGCCCATCTCCTCCTCTCTCAATTCTTGCAGCCACACCACCATACCCTAGCCACCCCCCAACCTCCTCCTCCCAAGGTGCCAATCCTTGCCGCTCGGATCATCGCCACGTGGTGTGAGTCTTCAATCGTTTTGGTGGAGGGAAGAAGGGAGGAAGGAAAGGGGGAGAATCCAAGGTGATTTTTGTGTTCATCCCTTGTTCATTTGCGCTGCGATTCAATTGATTAGATGTTGCGTTTGCGATTGGGTAGAGGGGGCTGTCCAGAATTTTAGGTGGTGGATGAACAGCGGACGTTCTAGCAGTTTCTAGGTTTTTTCGTGAAAAATTAATGGGGATCAATTTGGGGATCATGTAGAACTTTGTTTTACCTTTCCAACGAGTATTTATGCGCTCAATTTGGAGTTATAAATTAAAAGATATCATCGTTTGAATCCGGGTATGTGGCTGTCCAAAAAAACAGATTTTCAGGAGGATGAACAGCAGCAGTATTAGCAGCTTCTGGGGTTTTTTCGGGAGTAATTAGTGTTAATCAGTATGAGATTCATGTAGGGTTTTCTCTTATCTTTCCAACAAGTACTTATGCGCCCGAATCGGAATTATATTTTAAAAGTTATCGCTGTTTGAATCCGAGTATGTCGCTGCCCAAAACAAAAAAAAACAGATTGCAGGGTTTATTTTGTGGACCGTTTAGAGGTAATTAGATGTTAGAATTTAATCATAAATTGTATACAAAACTTGTGGGGAATTTTATGTAGTTGCCTCTGGAGTTTTTGTTTGACACCACTGCTGTCTTAATTTTTAAGTTATGGAATTGTTAAGCAGCGCCGCTGCAGTTTGGTTGGTGAGGGGAGAATTGTTACCCGCGGCGGGGTTTGAAATTGCGCGTAGGTACGGTGTTGTCTTTGAGGTTTTTTTATGTGAATTTGGTGCACTAAGTTGGGTGTTAAAAACAGGTGGTGGACTTCCGGATCGTTCTTAGGGATTTTGCCCAAACTTCCAATGAAGGCAAGTAAAACTGTGATGGTTATTCCGTTTGGCAAATGAGGAGTCTTATTCTTGAATATGTTGTGCTATTATGTTCATATTCATATTTTGTTTGTTTATTGAGTACCATCATTTGAGAATGTTCATGTTTCATGGATTTCATATGTTGAGGTTGAGGTTTGATCATGTTACTCAAGTGGTTATTATGTGGAAATGGGTGGAAGTATATGACTAGTACATTTTTTTATTTGGGAAGAACTTATGATGTTGTCATGCATAATGCACTCATCATCCATTGCATTAAAGTTTTGTCGCGATCTTATGGTCCGACCGTACCGGTACATTGAGCATCATATGTTGCCCGAGAAGGGGTATGGTGCAACTTCATATCCTTAGAGATATGGAGGCAGAAGTCATTATTGCATCTGTAGCCTGGTGCATTCATGGGAGAGGTGTGGAATATATTATGTGGATGTGGATAATCTGGACTTGTACATGGTGATTCTTCTTGGCTTGAAGTATTTAGTTACTTGTTTACTTGCTGCAATTTACTGTTCAGAAAAAAAAGAAAGAAGTTCTGAACCACGTGGTTGTGTAAGCACAGTTGATTTACTATGTCCTATTTGTTGTTGTTATATTTACTTGCTGAGATGTGTTATCTCACATCTTGCATTGTTTGATGCAGGCACCTAATTTCTGCTTTGGGAATAGAGGGATGTAGCAGCACGGCCACTTCACCTTTAAATAAAGGAACCACCACTTAATACTGTTGTTAATCAGAGTTGGTCAAGTCTAGTGTATTACTTTGTTCTTGGTTGAGCGTTTGTTTTGGGGTGGGCTGAGTTCCTTATCCTATTTGTTTTGTTTCAGTTGGGTCATAATTAAGTTTTACCACTTTTGCATTTTAGTTTCTACTATGTGAATTATATGTCGTTATATCTTGTATGAGCTTCATGTTTCCCCTTCTTGTTATGCTAGTTTTCAAAGGAGGTGCTGCCGGATTTTTGCTGAATAATCTTTCTTTATTACATCTCTTGTGTTGAGTAAGTTTGGTGGGTGGGGTTTGTGGTATTATCCATTGTGTGTGACCAGTGGGGTGTTACAGTTGGTGTCAAAGGAATAGGATGTAGGTCCTAGCAAGTGGAGTAGTAATAAATTGACACACTGCACATGTAGGATGGGATTTCTGTCTTGCTATTGATATGATTATGTTATTGTCTGTGCTAGCTTTGACATTATCTGAAGGGATGCTATGCCTATCTCATTTACTTATTATTCTCATCCATGTGGATGCAGCTATGCCGCCTCGTAGGGCTCGGGGTAGTCCGCAAGCTCCAAGTGGGGACTCGATGAGTCCGGCGGCGATGTTAGCCGCGATGCAGGCCATGCAGCAGGAGTTGGCCCTTCTGAGGCAAGCCATTTCTGTCGCCCCTGCGGGTGCCGCTCAGGGTGCTGGAGGTGGAGAAGTGCCCGGGGGCGCTGTCCCTGCGGGTGCTGTTCCAGGTGGCGGGGCCGAGGTGCCTCTTCCAGTCAGTGGTCTTTCTCTGATGCAGTGGATGGGCATGAAGTTGGATTCTTTTGATGGCAGTGGTACTCCGGTCGAGGCGGCAGATTGGTTGACTTATGTGGAGGATAAGATGAATGTCTTCGAGATTGCATATGGAGATCGGGTTCGCTTTGGCACTCAGCTGCTGAAGGGAGAGGCTCAAATTTGATGGAGAGGCATGTAGGCAGCGCACTCCTCCTCACCAGGAGTCCTATCTTGGGATGTTTTCATCAGGCAGTTTGAAAGGAGATTCTACCCGGTCACCTTTCTGGAGAAAATGAAGATTGACTTGCAGTCCTACAAGCAGGAGAAGAAGTCTGTCACAGAGTATGAGGTGGGCTTCAACAAGATGGTCCGCTTTGTCCCTCATGTGGCTTATAATGAGATGGAGAAGGCGAGCCAGTTCCGTCAGGGTCTGAAGCCTTCTATCAGGCATGCACTGGGGGCCTTTCCGTTGGTGGACTTCCGTACCACGGTGGAGCAGGCGCTGGGTGTGGAGATGCAACACCAGTATACCATGGAGTCGCAGAAGTCTTCGGGTGTTGATCAGCCTCGTAGCCAGGACGCGAGGAGGGGCAACACTGGAGGTCCAGCTCACAAGAGGGGCAAGTCTCAGCATCAGCGCCACCATCCTTACCGTGGCAAATCTTCTGAATCGGGTACTTCGGGAGGAAGTACTCAGAGGTTTCGGGCCGTTCCTAAGCCCGGGCTAGGGCTGGTGTGTTTCCGCTGTGGGGATGCGCATCACCGTGCAGAGTGCCAGTGGAGTGGCAGGTGTTCTATCTACAGTCAGGACCACAAGGATGTGGTGTGTAGGAGGAATCCCAATGGGAAGCTCAGATGGGAGCCGGTGACTTCCTCCTCTTCTCAGGGCGCTATCAACATGATGTCAAGTGCTGAGCAGCAGTTTTCAGTTCCTCCTCCTCCACAGCAGCTTTATGTGCCTGGGACTTCTCAGTTCGTGCTGATGCAGGGTTTTCCTCAGTATCAGGCTGTGCCTACTCCTGCACCGTCTACCCCTGTGCTGACTCAGTTTGGAGCTCCGCGCCAGCCTCATCCGGTGGCTCAGTGGGGTTCTTCTGTTAATTTCACTCCGGGAGCTTCCTCTTCTGCGGGTATTTCTGGAGCTTATGTGATACCCGCTGCGGATGGCAGGGAGCAAGGAGACGTGGTGATAGGTACAATTTCAGTTGATTCGTTTGCAGCCCATGCTCTTTTTGACTCTGGCGCTAGCTATTCGTTTGTTTCGGAGGATTTTGTGTCGCGGGCTGGTCTTTCGGTGCAGAGGCTGGGTCACCCAATTCTGGTTAGATTTGCTAATGGCTCCATTAGTAGCTGCTCAGCTTGTCAGGGGTGTTCTGTCATTCTTGCTGATGAGTTCTTTTCGGCCAATCTGGTGGTGATTTCCTTGGGGGCATTCGATGTTATCTTGGGTATGGACTGGTTATCCCAGTATCACGCGGTTATATCCTGCTTCTGGAAGACAGTGTTATTGCAGGCGCCGTCGGGTAAGGAGGTGGTATTCTTGGGGAGTTCCCCGAAGTTCTCGCTTTCCTTGTTGGCGCAATTGCTTCCTGATCGCTGATCAAGGAAGTTGGGAATCTTTTTCTCCATGGTGGTGGAGGGTGAGGCAGCCTCACGGGTGCAGGACATCCGGGTGGTGTGTGACTTTGTTGACGTGTTTCCGGCAGAGCTTCCAGGCATTCCTCCGGAGCGCGATGCAGCTTTTGAGATTAAGCTGATCCCGGGTACGCAGCCTATTCATAAGGCCCCATATCGAATGGCCCCAAAGGAGCAGATTGAATTAAAGCGGCAATTGGATGATCTGCTGGCTAAGGGCTTCATTAGGCCTAGCAGATCTCCATGGGCTTCCCCAGTATTGTTTGTTGAGAAGAAGGATAAAAGCAAGCGGCTGTGTGTGGATTATCGCGCTTTGAATCAAGTGATAATCAAGAATAAATATCCGCTTCCCCGAATTGAGGTCCTCTTTGAGCAGTTGAGGGATGCCCAGGTGTTCTCCAAAATTGATTTGAACTCTGGTTATCATCAATTGAGGATTCGTGAGGAGGATATTGAGAAGACTGCCTTCTGCACCAGGTATGGGCATTATGAGTTCATAGTCATGTCTTTTGGCTTAACTAATGCCCCTGCTGCCTTTATGGAAGCAATGAATAGGATGTTGCATGAATTCCTAGACGACTTTGTGGTCGTGTTCCTGGATGATATTCTGATTTATTCAAAGACCAAGGCCAAGCATGAGCAGCATCTCCGTCTCGTTCTGGGTGCTCTAAGGAAGAATCAATTCTATGGCAAGTTGAAGAAGTGTGCCTTTTGGGTGTCCGAAGTGGCTTTCCTGGGGCACGTGATTAATCAGCAGGGTATTGCGGTTGATCCCAAAAATGTTGCGGCTGTGGTGGAGTGGAAGAGACCCTCTAGTGTCTCTGAAATCCGAAGTTTCTTGGGGCTTGCTGGGTATTATCGGTGCTTCGTACCAAATTTTTCCAGCATTACCAAGCCTTTGACTAGGCTCCTGGAGAAGGGTGTTCCCTTCGTCTGGTCCGGCGATTGTGAGGTCAGTTATCAGTCATTGAAGAGCAAGTTGGTGGACGCCCCTATCCTAGCTTTGCTTGAGAGCGGTAAGCGTTTCACGGTTTATACGGATGCTTCGCGTATTGGTCTTGGCTGTGTGCTGATGCAGGAAGGCAGAGTGATTGCTTATGGCTCAAGGCAGTTGAGGAAGCATGAGGGGAATTATCCAACTCATGATCTGGAATTGGCCGCGGTGGTTTTTGCTCTAAAGTTGTGGAGGCATTACCTTTATGGTGAGGCTTGTGACATTTTCACCGATCACAAAAGTCTTAAGTATATTTTTACTCAGAAGGAGCTGAATTTGCGGCAGCGTCGGTGGCTAGAATTGATTAAAGACTATGATTTGTCCATTCATTATCACCCGGGGAAGGCTAATGTGGTGGCAGATGCCCTTAGCAGGTCTGGGTTTCCAAAGGTGGCCTTGCCATTGATCGCTGATCTGGACCGTTTGGGGATCGCTTTGTGTTATATCGGCACCGCTAGCGAGGAGACTCAGATGCTTATTCAATCCTCTCTCATGGAGAGGGTGCGTGTGGCTCAGCAGCAGGATCGTCTTTTGCAGGAAGCTCGAAAGAGGGTTGGTGATGGTAAACCGCAGGAGTTCACCATTGATGAGAATGATTTGGTTCGTTTCAGGAGCCGTCTTTGTGTGCCTCAGAAATCAGAGGTGAAGCTGGATATCCTGCGAGAAGCTCATAAAACGCCTTATACCGTCCATCCTGGCGAAACCAAAATGTACCGAGATTTGAAGCAAAACTTCTGGTGGAAGTGGATGAAGGTTGACATTTCTAAGTATGTGGCCGCCTGTGAAGTATGTCAGCACGTGAAGGCCGAACATAAGCGGCCTGCAGGTTTGCTGAAGCCATTAGAAATTCCAGAGTGGAAATGGGAGCATATCACCATGGATTTTGTGGTGGGTCTACCTTGTTCCCCTCGTGGCAAGGATGCTATTTGGGTGGTAGTGGATCGCTTGACTAAGTCTGCGCATTTTATTCCCATGAAGACCACAAATTCAGCTTCAGATTTGGTTCCCTTGTATATGAAGGAAGTAGTCAGGCTTCACGGGGTACCTAAGTCTATTGTTTCTGATCGAGACTCCAAATTTGTATCCAAATTCTGGGAGAGTCTCCATAGTGCATTGGGCACCAAGCTTTCGTTTAGTGTCGCTTTTCACCCTCAAACGGATGGTCAGTCGGAGCGAACAATCCAAACCTTGGAAGATATGTTGCGTGCTTGTGTTCTGTCATGGAAGGGTAGCTGGGAGGATCATCTTGCACTGGTAGAGTTTGCATATAACAACAGCTACCAAGCTAGCATCAAGATGGCACCATTTGAGGCTTTGTATGGTAGGCGGTGTATCTCCCCTCTATGCTGGGAGACTTTGGGAGAGAGATCCCTGGTTGGTCCTGATTGGGTTCAGCAAACTTCTGAAAAGGTTCAGGAAATTCGTCAGAATATTTTGGCAGCTCAGAGTCGTCAGAAGAGTTATGCTGATGTGAGGAGGCGGGATCTGGAATTTGCTGTGGGTGACCAAGTCCTTCTCAGGGTATCACCCACTAAGGGAGTTGTTCGGTTCAGTGTCTCTGGGAAGCTCAGCCCGAGATACATTGGACCGTTCACTATCTTGGCCTGAGTGGGCAGCCTGGCTTATCGCTTGCTACTGCCGGATTCCATGGCACGGGTACACCCGGTTTTTCATGTCTCTATGTTGAGGAAGTTCTTGCGGGATCCGGACCATCAGATTGAGATGGAACCAATTGCGGTGCAGCAGGATCTGACTCTGGAGTGTCGTCCGGTGTGTATATTGGAATTCTCGGAGCGTGTGTTGAGGAAGAGATCAATTAAGTATGTCAAGGTCTTATGGACTAATCAGTCTGAGCGCGAGGCTACGTGGGAACTTGAGGAGCTGATGCGGCAGAAGTACCCGGAACTTTTCGTTGTGGGTAAGTGTTGTTGATTCATTAATCTTTTCTTTTGTCATTCCGATAGAAGCGTCAGAATTCGAGGTCGAATTCTTTTTAAGAGGGGTAGAGTGTGATACCCGGTTTGCAAAGAAGAGAAGTTGGGGGTTGTTCTTTTTGTTTTTTTCCCTCATCCGGTTGTTGTTTTGGGGATTTGGAATTTTGTGGAAAACATTCACAACTAGGGCAGTAGAATTTATTTGGTTTGACGCTTGCGTTGCGGTCGGGAGCTGTCGCGTGGGTTAGTTGGGCCGTGATCGGTGTTTTGGCCCATTAATCCTCCCAAACCCTAGCCGCCTCCCTCCTAACCCCCTCCCCCCTTGTGCAGCCCCCCCACTTCTCCCACACCTTGGCCGCCGCCCCCCCTGCCCATCTCCTCCTCTCTCAATTCTTGCAGCCACACCACCATACCCTAGCCGCCCCCCCAACCTCCTCCTCCCAAGGTGCCAATCCTTGCCGCTCGAATCATCGTCACGTGGTGCGAGTCTTCAATCATTTTGGTGGAGGGAAGAAGGGAGGAAGGAAAGGGGGAGAATCCAAGGTGATTTTTGTGTTCATACCTTGTTCATTTGCGCTGCGATTCAATTGATTAGATGTTGCGTTTGCGATTGGGTAGAGGGGGCTGTCCAGAATTTTAGGTGGTGGATGAACAGCGGAAGTTCTAGCAGTTTCTAGGTTTTTTTCGTGAAAAATTAATTGGGATCAATTTGGGGATCATGTAGAACTTTGTTTTACCTTTCCAACGAGTATTTATGCGCTCAATTTGGAGTTATAAATTAAAAGTTATCATCGTTTGAATCCGGGCATGTGGCTGTCCAAAAAAACAGATTTTCAGGAGGATGAACAGCAGCAGTATTAGCAGTTTCTAGGGTTTTTTCGGGAGTAATTAGTGTTAATCAGTATGATATTCATGTAGGGTTTTCTCTTATCTTTCCAACAAGTACTTATGCGCCCGAATCGGAATTATATTTTAAAAGTTATCGCTGTTTGAATCCGAGTATGTCGCTGCCCAAAACAGAAAAAACAGATTGCAGGGTTTATTTTGTGGACCGTTTAGAGGTAATTAGATGTTAGAATTTAATCATAAATTTTATACAAAACTTGTGGAGAATTTTATGTAGTTGTCTCTGGAGTTTTTGTTTGACACCACTGCTGTCTTAATTTTTAAGTTATGGAATTGTTAAGCAGCGCCGCTGCAGTTTGGTTGGTGAGGGGAGAATTGTTACCCGCGGTGGGGTTTGAGATTGCGCGTAGGTGCGGTGTTGTCTTTGAGGTTTTTTTTATGTGAATTTGGTGCACTAAGTTGGGTGTCAAAAACAGGTGGTGGACTTCCGGATCGTTCTTAGGGATTTTGCCCAAACTTCCGGTGAAGGCAAGTAAAACTGTGATGGTTATTCCGTCTGGCAAATGAGGAGTCTTATTCTTGAATATGTTGTGCTATTATGTTCATATTCATATTTTGTTTGTTTATTGAGTACCATCATTTGAGAATGTTCATGTTTCATGGATTTCATATGTTGAGGTTGAGGTTTGATCATGTTACTCAAGTGGTTATTATGTGGAAATGGGTGGAAGTATATGACTAGTACATTTTTTTATTTGGGAAGAACTTATGATGTTGTCATGCATAATGCACTCATCATCCATTGCATTGAAGTTTCGTCGCGATCTTATGGTCCGACCGTACCGGTACATTGAGCATCATATGTTGCCCGAGAAGGGGTATGGTGCAGCTTCATATCCTTAGAGATATGGAGGCAGAAGTCATTATTGCATCTGTAGCCTTGTGCATTCATGGGAGAGGTGTGGAATATATTATGTGGATGTGGATAATCTGGACTTGTACATGGTGATTCTTCTTGGCTTTAAGTATTTAGTTACTTGTTTACTTGCTGCAATTTACTGTTCAGAAAAAAAAGAAAGAAGTTCTGAACCACGTGGTTGTGTAAGCACAGTTGATTTACTATGTCCTATTTGTTGTTGTTATGTTTACTTGCTAACATGTGTTATCTCACATCTTGCATTGTTTGATGCAGACACCTAATTTCTGCTTTGGGAATAGAGGGATGTAGCAGCACAGCCACTTCACCTTTAAATAAAGGAACCACCACTTAATACTGTTGTTAATCAGAGTTGGTCAAGTCTAGTGTATTACTTTGTTCTTGGTTGAGCGTTTGTTTTGGGGTGGGCTGAGTTCCTTATCCTATTTGTTTTGTTTCAGTTGGGTCATAATTAAGTTTTACCACTTTTGCATTTTAGTTTCTACTATGTGAATTATATGTCGTTATATCTTGTATGAGCTTCATGTTCCCCTTCTTGTTATGCTAGTTTTCAAAGGAGGTGCTGCCGGATTTTTGCTGAATAATCTTTCTTTATTACATCTCTTGTGTTGAGTAAGTTTGGTGGGTGGGGTTTGTGGTATTATCCATTGTGTGTGACCAGTGGGGTGTTACATCCCTCCCCTACCTCGCGCCGCTCCCCTGCCCGCCCCCGGCTCGCCCGACACCACCGCCCGTCACCCGCCCGTGGTGAGCCCCGGCCCTCTCCCTTTCTCCCCCCCTCGTCCCTTCTTCCCGGCATGGCCGAGCCCCAGCCCAGCGTCCTGGCGCTCGGTGGCGCGGCCATGGCGGCTCGGCTCTCCGGCGCGGTCGGCCCCGGCCTCGCCCGCCCTCAGCGCCCCCCTTCCTCCTCGCGTCCTGCCCGCCGTGGCGACGTGGCTCGCCCGCCCACGACCTCGGCGCAGCTCGGCCATGGTGGCCGGAGCTCCGTCGTGGCGCCCGGCGCGTCCCCAGCGTCCTGCGCAGGCCCGCCCTGGCTGCTGGCGCACGGCCATGGCCTCGCCGCGGCTTCGGTGCGGTGCGCAGCCCCGCCCGGCGCGGTTTGCTCGCGTGGCTCGCCCGCGACGTCGCAGCATGGTGTGCCCCATGGCGTCCCAGCTCGCTTGCGGCAGCCCGCGTGACTTGCTCGTGGCGGCCTCGCTCGCTCGCTCATGTTCGCAGCTACACCTCGCTCGCGTGCGCAGCAGCGATCCGTGGCCTCGTTCGCTCGCTCGCGTAGCCTGTTCGCCCGTGCAACGCTTAAATATCAGGCTTAGTCATTTACCTTTTGTGTGCGAATTGTCGCGCGAAGATGCTCTTCGCCATTTAAAAGTGCTAGTACCCATTGAACTGTATCAAGAAGCGGCAATAACTAGGCATGGGTTAATTATGCTTAGATAATAACTATCTTTACACCTATATTAAATATCAGTTAGTATGACTACATGAAATGTAGTGGCTAAGTTCGTTCTTTCTCTTAACATGAACATAACGAGTTGTCAATTGTAGTAATGGTTACGGTTCTATTAGCGCATGTGACTAATCCTTATTATTGGAACTAAGTGGAACCAGAGCACGTAATGGCTAGTTATGCGTCTACCCGTAATACGCCTTGAGTATAGCTTTAACCACTGCGAGACCTTTCTTCTCTAGCCATGGCATATGCAATATCGTATGTGATACTCTATGCATATTTAATCTATTTGTTCTCTTGTAATGGTGTATTGTTTGTTTCCTAATTCGAATGGATGGATGCATGTATGCTTGCGCTCGCATAGAGAATGATCCGGTTGAGGAGCCCGAAGAACTCGCAGGAGAAGCCCCTGAGCAGCAGTCGGTTGGTGGAGGCAAGTGTCCCTTGACCTATCTCTGTCCTATACATACTTTAATTCACCTCCCGCATTACACATTTATACCTAAGGATTGACTAGCTTTTATTATCCATGTCCTTGTTTACCTCTCTGGGTTGGATTATTATTGCTTAATCTTATGCTATTACTCAACTCTAATCAATGAACATGATGAGAATTATCAATGATACGCTGTTTTCCCTTCTTTTATTATGATGTTATACTTGTGGTCTTCAAGGGGGCTCGAGCGGTTTCTCGAGTGCCTCTCCGTAAGGACCTGTTCGTTGGATGACCGCCCGGGAAAACAGTGCAACCATGAGGGTGGAATGGGGTGCCCTTAGCTGAATAATTAGAGGATCCGGGGTGTAGTTTGCTTCGCCGTCGTGCCGTCAATGGGGCTCGATGTATGCGGCTCGCTCTGCCAAGGTTGATTTGCCCCTTGGGGAGGAGTGCGGTACATTTAGGAAACCTAACGGGCGGCTACAGCCCCGGGGAATCTTTGTAAAGGCTACGTAGTGAGACCCTGCCTACTCACCTTGGGAGTGTTCAAGGGTCCGTACAACCCGAGGCAAAAAGGGAATCACGGCTCATGGGTAAAGTGCACAACCTCTGCAGAGTGTTAGAAAACTAATATATCAGCCGTGCTCGCGGTTATGAGCGGCCAAGGGAGCTCCAGTGATTAGTGGTACTTGATCAGAGATGTTCGGATTACAGATGGTGTTGAGAATGTTGGTTTTGGTATTAACTCCGGTAATGGTAAGTGGTACTCTTTCCATTTGGAAAGGAGTACGTTTGGGTTAATAACGTGGGTTAATTCTAAAACTTGGCTTTCTCTACTAGTAATAATAATCTGACCAACTAAAAACAACTGCTTGACTTACCCCCACATAAAGCTAGTCCACTACAGCCAAACAAGATACTTGCTGAGTATGTTGATGTGTACTCACCCTTGCTCTACACACCAACCCCCCCTTCCCCAGGTTGTCAGCATTGCAACCACTGCTCAGGAGAAGATGAAGCCATGGAAGGAGTCTTCCAGGAGTTCTAAGACTACGACGAGTTCTAGGTGTGGGTTAGCGGCAACCCCAAGTCGGCTGTCTGTGAAGGCCGCGTTTATCTACGTTTCTTTTCCGCACTTTGATAATTGTAAAGACTATGTGGATGTCTCAGACATATGATGTAATCGACTATTATTTCCTTTTTAATACTATTTGAGCACTGTGTGATGATGTCCATGTTATGTAACTGCTGTGTACGTGAATTGCTGATCCTAGCACGTACATGGTTCGCATTCGGTTTGCCTTCTAAAACCGGGTGTGACATTGTGCATCTTTACCCACAAGCCGTGTTACCCATCTGCCAAGGGGTCATGAATCCCATACACCTCTACCAAGGAAGCGAGGCAGGGTAACACTACGAGGCCTTTACAAAGTTCCACTAGCTTCAGAAAACCTGCTACTGTTTATAGGAAGCTCCAGTGCAGGAATCGCTCGCCTGACCGCCATCGCAGAAAAATCAACCCAAGGACCTCCCTACACTGACCACTCCCCTACTTCCCTTGCCCCTTTCGGGTAAGGTAGTCATTCACTAGCTTTCCTAATTAATCAGCCAAGGGCGTCCCATTAAACCCTTGTGGTAGCACTGTTTTCCCGGGTGGTCGCTTCATGTTCCAATTAACATAATGATCTTATCATGAACATAAATAACATAACAAAATAATTGGAACATGGATTTAATGAAATATTAATCCCAAAACCATATAGAGCAATAGCATAACTACCCAAATTGATTTAGGGATAAACAAGGGAAAATGATAAACAAACTAGGGTTACCTATTGGGTCCCTTCAAAATCAAACCTATGCATGAATAAGTGATAATAAAGAATATTATTGGGTAACAAAAGTGGATCAAGGGCATAACTTGCCTGGCACTTGAGATTCCAGTTACCAGGGTGATTCTTCAAATCCTCGAAACCTCGCGCTAGTTATAGAAATACAAACAAACATGGTATAGACAAAATTAACATCACACCAAACATAAGTACAACTGAATAATAATGATCTACGCGTCGTAACGAGATCGCGGGAACAAGAACCACTAAATTCGAAGTTACTGTTATCGAGTTACGATTTACGGAAGGTCTATGTGGTTGATCATTAAATTATACTATAAATTGATTATTATAAATCATATGAGAGGTTATTTTATAAATAATTATCTCAACTTTAATCTAAGTTATAAATTGACCATAGATTATATTCTAGTATATTATAATGATAAGCAGTTTAACAAGACTAACCAACATAAGTTAAATAAAGACCTAATTATAAAATAATGAGACATGGTATAATAAATGCTGTTATTGCATAGTAATTATTCATATGAAGCTAAGGCAACTGGAACGAGTCAAATCGGAATTAAAACGATAAAGTTATGAATTTCCGAAGGTTCTATGTGCTAGGTACTAGATTAATTAGGAGATTAATTTAAATATAGTTTTCATGCCAAAACAGAGGCACTAGTTGATAAACATTAATATCACAAAATTATAGAAATTGGAATGGATCAATTTGGACTTAATATGAATTTTCTAGGAATTTTACAAGTTTCTGCAATTACTTTTGTACAAAAATCGTTCTCTAAATTGATTTCTTTGCTTTATTAATTGTTTGAACTGCACGCGCAATAAACAGAATCCTGGGGTCTCTGCGCAAAACCTTCTAGACTCAGCGCACAGTTACTAGGGATGGCGGGTTGAATGTATGAAAACCTAGGGTCCCTTTTAGAAAGTGCACGCGGTGAAGGGGTATCGTTAAACCTGAGCCATCCGATCAATACTAGACGCCTCGGATTAGATCCATATTTCATCGAACCGGTATCAGATACGGATCGTCAGATCACCATCCAAGGGTCGGGATCTATCGACACTAGCGCTCCCGCTCACCCACACATCCGCAGATCTACGGCTCTGATTTGTTTTCCCCAGAGCGGTAAGCTACAACTGATCTGGGTCGCTCATCAAAACATCTACGGTTCTCATTCACTTACCCCCAGATCTAATCCCCACCGCATAACAATCAATCGGACGGTGCACGGTTCCTCACCTTTCTCTGGTCAGCACAAGGTGGCGGCACAGGCCTCTACGGCGGCCTAGCCCGCCGGCGTGCACGGATTCTAAGACCTAGTGATCTTTGTGTACCACGACTCGGTGCAAGAGGAAATTGAGACACAAGCGAATCGATTAGGGGGTATCTTACAAGCGGCGGTGAAGGATTTGATGCTGCCCTCGGCAGGATGCTGCAACATGGCGAAGATGGTTCTCCGGCGAGCAATTCCCCTAACGCCAACCCTTAAACTGAGCACATCGAGGCTGCCAACACCATCAACGTACCCCCAGCGAGTCGCCCAGATCCTGCGATCGAGCCTGGGCGACGGGGTTCCCTAGTCTCTCCCATGGCGGCTTCCATCGGTTCTCTCTCTCCCTTGGTCTGTTCCCTAGGTCATGGTGCTTTCTATCCGATAGAGAGGAAGGGGTGCGACTGGTTTTATAGAGATGGGCAGGGCTGTAGACTACGGTTGAGATCCGAAGCTCCCGACAGCGGTTGAGTTCAACAGCGGGTACAACAATGTCGTTGGCCAGATCCATTGATTACGGGTGAATCCGATGAAGATGGACCTGGTGACCAGAGCGCGCATGGGTCTGGCTGGAGGATTGGCGGTGAACGGGTGAAGTAATCGGGACTATATAGGGCGGAGAGAGTCCGGGCACGCGCGGGTCAAAACCGAGGTCCCCGGCGGCAGCTGCGGAAGAGTTGTTGACCCAGCGTCGCAAGCGGAATCCGTTGCAAGGGAGAAGACCGAGCTGACCTCCATGGCCCACAGCACAGCGTCAGTCATAGTGGCTGCAGACCAGGCCCTTCTGTCAGCGAGCGGGGCACAGAAACGGCAGGGCAGGCGCGCGCGGGCTGCGTGTAGAGAAAAGGCTAGCTGGGCCAGAATGAGCAGGAGTGGCCCAGTTATCTGTTTTCCTTTTTCTTTTCTGTTTTCCTTTCTTTTTCCTTTCCACTTGATTTCATAATTTGAATTCCAAAAATTTGTTATGAGTTTTCCCATTTATTTCAACTATGCAAATTCAAATACTGGTCTAAATTATTTTCTTTATTTGTATATTTATCTTCTCTATATGTTATAGGATTTTCCTTCTCTTCTCAAATTATAGAATTTCCTTTAGAATTTAAATTCCAATTTGGGTACCAACATATTTCTTTTTTTTACATATATTTTTTTATATTGTCACAAAATGCACACAAAGAAAAACCTCAGCATGATGCATATTCCATTTTAGTATCTGTTATTTTAACTAATCACCCTTAATTATAGGTATGCTCTTGTTATGATGAATATATGGCACACAACATAAGGAGATTTACTATATCCTCCTCGTATACATTTTTGGGTATTACAAATCCTACCCCCCTTAACAAGAATCTCGCCCTCGAGATATGTAAGAGAAGGGACACCAGAAGTTTAGCTTGTAGTCTAGATTTCAATTCCTAGTTAGTTCTAGTACCAAAGGATTTTTTTCAGTCTATATCAAATTATCATGTGGTTGGGATGGCTTATATATGACCATCACATTATGTAGGATAAAAGATGTCCTAGAAGTATGAATAGGTTTGAATAAGAAAGAGTAGTGTAAAGAAAGACTCCATCCTGGATCTTGATTCCTTTGGAGGTATGGCTTGACTCTTGTCCTTCCTTGATTTGATGAGGTCAATCATCTTCAATCTTTGTTCTCGAAGTTGCTATCCGAATTTGGGACATGTAGTGAAGGCAGATTCTTAGGTAAACAGAATAGGTTAATAGGTGGTTATGAGTTAAATAAGGTTAAGCAGAGTCTGTCTTGTTGTTTTGCTTCTAGATTGGTTGGATAAGTTATGTAACATGTTATATCGGTCAAGTTTGTTGTTATCATCAAGGATAATGGGTATTGGTGTTACCATAACTAGGGACATAGTTGAGATAGGTGTGGGTACATGGGTAGGTAGGTTGAATAGTGATTTACTTTACTTGTAAGATAAATGGGTTGGGCAACCTATAATATAGGCTGGGTCGTGGTTTCTCGGACAAGTTGGTCTAAGACACCAATTTAGGTTTAGAAACTCATTCATATGAATATGATCTAACATGTGTTACCAGTATTAACCAACTTGTTTAAGTAACTTCCTTTAGATTAGATCATATCAGATTAGGTAGGGTCTAGATTAGATTGGATATAACTAGATTGGACTAGTTTAAGTTGGATAGGTCTACCAGGGTAGAATATGTTTTATTAATATGGGTTAGAATCCTTTGAGATAGGATGAATTATATAGTGTAGGTAGGTTAGAATCTCTGTCGGTTAAACAGAGGGGTTATGCAACTATCTGATGGTTAAGGCAGTCGCATATGGTTAGGTAGTTGTGTGTGGTCTAGTTAATCTAGGGCACTAGTTTAGGTTAAAGCATGATTACTGAAGTAGGGTTCAATCCATTTTCCTAGTATTATCTATCATGTTTGTCTATTAGGTTAGATCTGATTAGATTAGCTGGAGTCAGAATTAATTTGGTGTAATCAGATTAGACTAGATAAGATCTACTTAATTTATTTTGAAATAGATCATGTTTGTTACACTATTATGAGGTAAGCAAAGTGACGGGGATAAGTACGCTTATTAGGACAAAATGAGTCTCTAAGAATAAGATAAGAGTCTTTTGAGATTAGTTAGATATATTAGGATAGGATAGAATCTTTTCGAGATAAGATGAATCTATTAAGGTAAGAGAGTATCTTGTAGGATAAGATGGATCTATTAAGATATGAGAGAGTCTTTTAAGATAAGAGAGATCTATATAAAATATTTTAGTGGGGGTACTTTTAGTTAGGCTAGTTTATCTTATAAACAATTTGAGAGGATAAGATAATTCTTCTTTTAACACAAGATGAACCTATTAGGGTAAGATAGATTCCTTTAAGTTAAGAGGGATCCATTAAAGTAAGAAAGAATCTTTTAAGGTAAGAAGGATCCATTTAAAATAGATACACTTTAATGGAGGATAATCTAAGTTGTTTAGTTATCTCGTGAATTTTATTTACTTATATTTATGCCTATATGTATATGCAGATGTAATTGTGGACATTACTCCACAACTCATCACACTCAATCAAAGATCCAAATCAAAAAAGTATCATAAGAACAAACAGTCAAGCGTATAATTACCTATAAAAATAGTTTTGTTTTTGTTCCTAAGAGTAGGTCTCCTATTCCTAAAGTCACTTTAGGCACAGGATTTCAAAGTGTGAAATCCACATTTGTCTTTAGAAGTGAAAAGGTAAGAATAATCAGAGTAAAGCGGAAATAGATGAGAAAAGATTAAGATAAGTTTTAGAAACGAATTAGAGTAGCAAAGGTAAGGTTAATCAGAGTGGAACAGTAGAAGGTGAGACAGGATCAAGAAAAGTATAGAAAGAATCAGGGTAAGATAAGTAGGTAATGGTTATGTCCATTTCTATCTAGATTTCGTCCTACAGTCACCATTGCTCTGATACCACTTCTGTAACACCCCGGGCTTTAAGGGACAAAGCCAGGTGCATCTCATACATGCGCCAAAGAAGACAACATATATAATCACAGATTGTATAGAGATAAATGTCACAATAATCAGAGTACTTATTACATAGCGAAAGTCTTACAAAATAAAAGATAAATATAGCAGGATCTAAAATCCATCCTTGGCGCTAGAAAGTAAACTAGGAGACGCCACCTAGATCGAATCGAACTCCTCGTTGTGGCTCCTCTTGAACCACCTGTTCTTCTCCTGTGGGGGGTGTGAGACAGCAAGGGTGAGCTCACACAAGTTCATCGCTCAACAAGTTGTGGGGAATAATGTGAAATGAACTCACAAAAGGTGGGAGTTCATGTGAAGTGTAAGGCTGATCAACAAATAAAGTTTGAAGCTGAGCATTGCTTTTATAAGTTGGTCAAAATTTTATTAGCAGTTACTAAGTGTAGGTAAATACCAAACCATAATAAATAATAGAACAAAATTAATAAATAATCCCATGCAGATGCAAATGACAAATTGAGTTTAGGTTCCATAATTTAATCATGTGAGGGTCCAAGCCGCTCATGACCGTGAGCACGGCTAGTATACCAGTTTTACACTCTGCAGAGGTTGCGCATCTTTACCCACAAGCCGTGTTACCCATCTGCCAAGGGGTCATGTATCCCATACACCTCTACCAAGGAAGCGAGGCAGGGTAACACTACGAGGCCTTTACAAAGTTCCACTAGCTTCAGAAAACCCGCTACAGTTTATAGGAAGCTCCAGTGCAGGAATCCCTTGCCTGACCGCCATCGCAGCAAAATCAACCCAAGGACCTCCCTACACTGACCACTCCCCTACTGCCCTTGCCCCTTTCGGGTAAGGTAGTCATCCACTAGCTTTCCTAATTAATCAGCCAAGGGCGTCCCATTAAACCTTGTGGTAGCACTGTTTTCCCGGGTGGTCGCTCCATGTTCCAATTAACATAATGATCTTATCATGAACATAAATAACATAACAAAATAATTGGAACATGGATATAATGAAATATTAATCCCAAAACCATATAGAGCAATAGCATAACTACCCAAATTGATTTAGGGATAAACAAGAGAAAATGATAAACAGACTAGGGTTACCTATTGGGTCCCTTCAAAATTAAACCTATGCATGAATAAGTGATAATAAAGAATATTATTGGGTAACAAAAGTGGATCAAGGCACAACTTGCCTGGCACTTGAGATTCCAGTTACCAGGGTGATTCTTCAAATCATCGAAACCTCGCGCTAGTCATAGCAATAAAAACAAACATGGTATAGACAAAATTAACATCACACCAAACATAAGTACAACTAAATAATAATGATCTACGCGTCGTAACGAGATCGCGGGAATAAGAACCACTAAATTCGAAGTTACGGTTATCGAGTTACGATTTACGGAAGGTCTATGTGGTTGATCATTAAATTATATTATAAATTGATTATTATAAATCATATGAGAGGTTATTTTATAAATAATTATCTCAACTTTAATCTAAGTTATAAATTGACCATAGATTATATTCTAGTATATTATAATGATAAGCAGTTTAACAAGACTAACCAACATAAGTTAAATAAAGACCTAATTATAAAATAATGAGACATGGTATAGTAAATGCTGTTATTGCATAGTAATTATTCATACGAAGCTAAGGCAACTGGAACGAGTCAAATCGGAATTAAAACGATAAAGTTATGAATTTCCGAAGGTTCTATGTGCTAGGTACTAGATTAATTAGGAGATTAATTTAAATATAGTTTTCATGCCAAAACAGAGGCACTAGTTGATAAACATTAATATCACAAAATTATAGAAATTGGAATGGATCAATTTGGACTTAATATGAATTTTACAAGTTTCTGCAATTACTTATGTACAAAAATCATTCTCTAAATTGATTTCTTTGCTTTATTAATTGTTTGACCTGCACGCGCAATAAACAGAATCCTGGGGGTCTCTGCGCAAAACCTTCTAGACTCAGCGCACAGTTACTAGGGATGGCGGGTTGAATGTATGAAAACCTAGGGTCTCTTTTAGAAAGTGCACGCGGCGAAGGGGTATCGTTAAACCTGAGCCATCCGATCAATACTGGACGCCTCGGATTAGATCCATATTTCATCGAACCGGTATCGGATACGGATCGTCAGATCACCATCCAAGGGTAGGGATCTATCGACACTAGCGCTCCCGCTCACCCACACATCCGCAGATCTACGACTCTGATTTGTTTTCCCCATAGCGGTAAGCTACAACTGATCTGGGCCGCTCATCAAAACATCTACGGTTCTCATTCACTTACCCCTAGATCTAATCCCCACCGCACAACAATCAATCGGACGGTGCACGGTTCCTCACCTTTCTCTGGTCAGCACAAGGTGGCGGCACAGGCCTCTACGGCGGCCTAGCCCGCCGGCGTGCACAGATTCGAAGACCTAATGATCTTTGTGTACCACGACTCGGTGCAAGAGGAAATTGAGACACAAGCGAATCGATTAGGGGGTATCTTACAGGCGGCGGCGAAGGATTTGATGCTGCCCTCGGCAGGATGCGGCAACATGGCGAAGATGTATTTCTGGCGAGCAATTCCCCTAACGCCAACCCTTAAACTGAGCACATCGAGGCTGCCAACACCATCAACGTACCCCCAGCGAGTCACCCAGATCCTGTGACCGAGCCTGGGCGACGGGGTTCCCTGGTCTCTCCCATGGCGGCTTCCATCGGTTCTCTCTCTCCCTTGGTCTGTTCCCTGGGTCATGGTGCTTCCTGTCCGATAGAGAGGAAGGGGTGCGGCTGGTTTTATAGAGATGGGCAGGGTTGTAGACTACGCCTGAGATCCGAAGCTCCCGACGGCGGTTGAGTTCAACAGCGGGTACAACAATGTTGTTGGCCAGATCCATTGATTTCGGGTGAATCCGATGAAGACGGACCTGATGACCAGAGTGCGCATGGGTCTAGCTGGAGGGTTGGCGGTGAACGGGTGAAGTAATCAGGACTATATAGGGTGGAGAGAGTCCGGGCATGCGTGGGTCAAAACCAAGGTCCCCGGCGGCAGCTGCGGAAGAGTTGTTGACCCAGCGTCGCAAGCGGAATCCGTTGCAAGGGAGAAGACCGAGCTGACCTCCATGGCCCACAGCACAGCGTCAGTCACAGTGGCTGCAGACGGGGCCCTTCTGTCAGCGAGCGGGGCACAGAAACGGCAGGGCAGGCGCGCGCGCGGGCTGCGTGTAGAGAAAAGGCTAGCTGGGCCAGAATGAGCAGGAGTGGCCCAGTTATCTGTTTTCCTTTTTCTTTTCTGTTTTCCTTTCTTTTTCCTTTCCACTTGATTTCATAATTTGAATTCCAAAAATTTGTTATGAGTTTTCCCATTTATTTCAACTATGCAAATTCAAATATTGGTCTAAATTAGTTTCTTTATTTGTATATTTATCATCTCTATATGTTATAGGATTTTCCTTCTCTTCTCAAATTATAGAATTTCCTTTATAATTTAAATTCCAATTTGGGTACCAACATATTTCTTTTTTTACATATTTTTTTATATTGTCACAAAATGCACACAAAGAAAAACCTCAGCATGATGCATATTCCATTTTAGTATCTTTTATTTTAACTAATCACCCTTAATTATAGGTATGCTCTTGTTATGATGAATATATGGCACACAACATAAGGAGATTTACTATATCCTCCTCATATACATTTTTGGGTATTACAACCACTTTACTCGTTCTATCTAGGACCTCTATGCTTGTGTCGCATACATGTCTCGGAATTGTAAATACTTATAGTCACTGAATTGACTCGGGATAGTCCTCTGACAAGTTTGGTATACACTATAAGCTAAATGGTAAAGGTCAGTCCTGAATGGACATATACCTGAAGTTTTTGTAGCAGAACTACATTGGATTCCACCCTTTGAAATGCTTACCATAATCTATCTCTGACATACCAGGAGTAAGAAGAGTAGAAAATAGCCATGAAATCCCATATTACCATAGAGCTTGAAGCGAAATTGGGCATTAATATGTCATTGGTCCTTGCGCCAGAAGATCCATAATTCTTGACCACTAAGCTATTGGTGATGCTAATTTGTGATATAAATATGAAGATCTTATGGATACCACATGTATTCTCCCTAGTCTTGATGACTCCTTCGTATGAGAGCAGTATTATCTGTTGTTGAAGACTAGTCCCAGACGGATATGGTATTTCTTTTGCTCTTGCCGAGCAGTTATCTCCATTTGCTTTATCGAAAGCTTAGGAATCGAATGATTTTTCCCAGATAAAATAAATTCTTGGCGTTGTATGTTCTATTCCAAAGCTTCTCTTTTTGCTGAACAATTAAGAGATCGACATTATGCTTTATAGAACAAGTTGGTATATAATATGAGGAGAAAAGTTTGTCCCGCTGGCAACTTACATCACAAATTATTAACTATTGTTAAAAATTCTCTCTCAAAATTATAATACCTAAAAATGTTGCACAAATTGATACCCAATTTCAGATCGGTATGAGTAATTGGGTAAACTATGGACAATAATAAAATGAGCTGGACTATACATCTCTGCATATAAAAATCTCTGCTTGGCAGCATTGGCCTGATGTTATGCACTTTACCACCATTATATATGCGTAAATTCTCCTATGTGCTAGAAAGCACAATGCAACCAGTGAATGTCCTTGTGAGCGCTAGACCTAATGGTTATTGTCCTTGTTGATCTGAAGTCAACTACTTGCTCCAAACGACAAATGGTGTGCATGAGCCCTAAAGTATTTTGTTTTTATGGCTAACATATTGTTGCGCGTATCAGTCTAAATCCTGATGATTGACTATATATTTGGTAACAATAACAATAAGTTTACAGAATTGTAACCACGAAGCAACTTGTTGCACGTCTCGCTGGAAGTTGAGACTAAACCTTCAACGTTGAAGGAAAAGATGCAATATTCATGCCACTGCATTAATCTAAGTCCAAAGCTCACTGCATAAAACCTCTATCTGTAATGTGCATAAGATTTCCAAGATAAATCACCAAAATAGCATACATTGGCCACAATTGGATGATTGTGGTTGGGGATTTTATGAGTATGTTTTTCGAACATCTTGGCATTAAGGGGAGGAATGTCCATATAGTGTAATGCCTCAATATTTTATTAAACGCACAAAAGCCAAACTGAACCTGTCGTTAGTTGTGTACTCCTGTGTATATGGAGTACCTGATGTAGATGTGGATATACCTGGGATTAATATCATATCCACATTTGACTTATTGGCATTTGATCTATTCTCGGGGACGCCTGCGAATATGATCCACTGGCCTTAGTCAAAGCATATGTTCTGATTGCAGATTCACGTGGTCTGTAATAACTCTCCTCTGATGAACTCGCCCTACTGGTGAGTTGCCTCACGAAGAGGTTCATCATGATGATGAAATTCCTAGCAATGCGCGCAATATCATTATGCTAGGAATACAGAACCATGAATCTTTTGTTTTTGGGAAATGACGAAGATCATTATTATATGTGGGAGACAAATGTGTCGACACCTATCTTGCCTCTATATATTGCAAAGGGATCCAAAACAAAGTCCTAGGCATGAGTGCTTGAAGCTCTCTTATCGGGTCATTGATAAATGCAATCGAGACTGAACCAATAATCGCAAAATGAAAGTCAAGTTCGAACATTTATGGGCGTTATTGAAATAATGTGTGGTGAATGCGATGGTTCAAGTGGTTTTGTGAGAGACCCATCCCACATATGTGTTGAATAAACATTGTTCCGCTATGTAATATATCTGGCAAATGGCATGAATTAAAATATGCAGTTAATAGGATTCTGAAGATCCGTCATGAGATCCTAGGAGGACTCATATCTTTGAATTATAAACATGCAACATATTAATCTCGTACCGAATAATACATTCCCGATGAATGAACACTCTCCTATGTAGAGAGAATATCTCATAGATGAGATTATAGTTCCTTGATGGAACCTTTCTAGAAGAAATAAAGTCTGTGTTAAACACCAAAGATTGATAATCCCTATAAAGGGATAAAGACCCATACAAACCCGAAAAAGGAATAAGATGAGGTATTGAAGGACTTGAAGTTCACCGAATAAGTACATGTGTGTTCCAAGATCTTTACTCATGGTATTTTCCACTAGATGTGAAATTACGATATCCTCTAAAGCCCTGATGGCAGAAACCTATAAGGTTTAGGTGTTATTTGCAGAATATCCCCATTGTGCCAGAATGACAGACTATAACGATGTATCTGATCGATGAAAAATCTCTGATGGATTACGATCTTTGATGGACTTTTGTTACACCATCATAGATGTTGTAATGGATGAACGCCTGGAGCGATGTGTCATATTTAGAATATGTAATATTGCAACTATATTATCCCCTAAGTCCTATTGAAGGACATGTTACTTGCTTTGCACAACTATGTATAAATTGTGGTGTAAGATAGAAAATGATAGCATCCCAACCTCATCCATTCTCGTTATTCCAGATAAACAATGAGATATATATCTTGAAGAATATGCTTGAGTTATGAGGGATAATGACTTTGACAGATGTCATCGTCAGGGGGAGCGAATGCTTATATTGATCATAATCGTGAGACAATAAATGCCATATTCTATGTCCTAAAGGCGCGAGCTTGATGATCAATATGTGAACCTTTATGGAACTTTCTATCAAATATATAGATCCAGTCGATCGAACACCATCAGTCAAAGTGGCTTATTTATATTGATACGTGCACTTACCTCGTATATCCTAGAAGTGAGTAGAGGTAAAGTTCCTGAAATAGTCCTTGCAAGGATATGCAATCCGTTTGCTAAATCTTTATGTGCATATACTTCCAGAAGAAGATGTTTTGCCTTATTGATACGGTTTTGCAAGGATCAGGGGGAGCACGTTTCTAAAGTTAGCCCTTGTAGAAGATTCGATAGAATCTAGATCCCAGAGGATCGAAATCTGTCCTGATGACAGCTGTTGTACTCCTTTTCCCTTGGTGAGTTTTCTTGAAGTTTCTCACATGAGGTTTTTAACGAGGCAACAAAGTGCAAATGCAATTTGTATCACCATGCACTCTTTCTCCACATTTTCCCACTGGGTTTTTTAGAGTTTTAACGAGGCATGTGTTGGTCGCGGTATTCGCCGAAGGGGGAGTGTTAAGTAACCCTAGTTAGGGTTATGTGGGCAAATAACTGCTTTGCCCCTGAGGGGTCTCACATCTCTATATAAGGAACCTGTACACCCCCTCATAATATAGAGAAAAGAAAGAGGTCTGAGGCCCAATCCTACATACTGTCTCATGTGTTCTCTAAGTGTATGGATTGCTGGGAAAGGGAACAGGATTCTACGATTTCTCGCGCCTCTACCGCTGACGGGAGGAAAGGGAGTGGATCTGGTGATCCATGGTAACGTAGTTCTCAACACGCTTGTGCATGATAAAAAATCAACCACCCGAATCGCTACGTATCAATAATATATATATATATATATATATATATATATATAGGGACGAGGTAATGAAAGCCCTGGGCTTCCATTAGTACCAGGAAGCCCCAGCCAGGTATAGCCATGTCCCGTACCAGCGTGTGTTCCATCGGGCATGGGTTCTTACTCGGACAGATTTTAGCGTAAAACATGAACTAAAACAACGTAAATGATTACGAATTTTAGCGTCAATCGTAGATCTGTTTCGAAACGGTGAATGCGGGCCAAAAATTATGGTGTAAAAATCTCGCGCGTCCCATCGTGATCGGGTTCTAACTCGAACAGATTTTAGCGTAAAACATGAACCAAAACAGCGTAAATCATAGATCTGTTTCGAAACGGCGAATGCGGCCCGAAAATTACAACGTAAAAATCTCGCGTGTCCCATCGTGATCGGGTTCTGACTCGGACATATTTTATCATAAAACATGAACCAAAATAGCGTAAATGATCACGAATTTTAGCGTAAATCGTATATCTATTTCGAAACGGCGATTGGGGCCAGATCATTTAGTATTTACTGTTAATAATGTGACTGAAATCAAATAAATGTCAACTCTTACCGGCTTCTTGCAGAATGAAGAATTGCCATGGCCATTTTCTGAAACCTGTCAAAAGATAGAAATACAGCAAATGTCAACATTTCAACAGTGAGTATTAGGAATAGTAGCTGCATTTTATTTACAAGAAACATGTGAAAACATACATCCATGGCATCGTCATCTCCATCTCTCTTCCTTTTCTCTCTTAATTCAGGTGCCAAACAGTTCGACATCATGTAGACATCAGGTCCTGGTGAAGACTCCAGTGTCCAAGAATTTTGTCCAGGTGCCTGCAATAAACCAGTTACAAATCCTTGTGAATTCTCATTTCCATCTGCTGGTTTGTTGATAAAAAAAACATAGGGTTACGGAATGGAGATCAAATGCCATGGAAGCAGTAACATATAGGCACATAGTGGAAGAGATGGCGCTCCCAAAAATGTGAATCACAAGGATGCGACATCCAAATTAAATGGGGCACGATTTCTGCAATCGCAACCCCCAATGGCCAGATCCATAGGCAAATCAGTGTCAAGTACCGGGGAAAACAGAATGGACAAGGACTGATCCTTCACCTTGCCAAGACCGTCTTGCTCGAAGAGGAAGGAGTGGAAGAGGTCGTCGGCACCCCAGTCTTTGCCACAGAACGCCGCCACAGGGTCAGCTCCTCTAGACTCCACCGCAGCGGTGGCGGCCGTCCTCTCGAAGGTGGCGCGCACCCCCCAATGGGTTCTCGACGAGATCGTACTGCAGCCCCACCATCTCCCTCCCCCCCTCTCTCTCTCTCTTCTTCTAGATCTGGGCAGGGTCGTGCAACCGCCGCCACTGAAACCCTAGTTATCTCGCACACAGCAGCCGGCGGGGAAGGTTGGATAGAATAGACGATTTTATACGATGATGTTAGGACGAAATAAGCATAAACTTATTTACAACAAAGCGTAAAAGGTTTACTGATAATATTGGGTGATGAATGAGCGGTCAGGGCTTTCTCCAACTAAAGAGAGCCCAGGGCTCCTAATACCTAAACTATATATATATAGGGATGAAAACGGTTTCGGAACTTTTCGGTATTCCGGAAACCGATTTTGAAATTTTTCGATCGGATTCACCGGTAATAGTATTTTTCGAAAACGGAATCGGTTTTCGGAATTTTCTATCGGAATCGGTATCGGCATGGTATTTTACCGACCGTTTCCTTCGGTTACCGGTTTTTATTGGAAATTACCGGATTTGTGTCTCGGAATTTTCCGGAATTGTGTCTCGGAATTTTTCGGAATTGTGTCTCGGAATTTTTCGGAATTTTCCAACATGTGATTTTTTGCATCGCCAGTACGTCTCTAGATAAGGATTACTTATTTTTGTATTTTTTGGATGCTTTAAGATTTTTTTGGATAGATGGTGTTGAAAGGTAGTTGAGATTAACGATTTGGTCTTTTCCACATACTAGGTTTTAGGGTTTTCCTGTGAGGTTATGAAAAACTCTTTATGCGAGGAAAAAATATTTCATAAGTAAGCATGCCATGTCAGCTAGATCGAGTGGATATTGTGAATTTTGAACTTTGAGTCTGTGAACTTGTGATCTTTATGAACTTGTTATACTGTGAACTTGTTATATTGTGAACTTGTGATCATTGTAAACTTTTTACATTATAAATTTGTGATCCTTGTGAACTTGTTATATTGTGAATTGTGAACTTGTGGTCTTTGTGATCTTTTGTCAACTTTGTTGTTTTGTGAAGTTTGATATGTTTACCGATCGTATTTTAGATTTCGACCGTTACCGGTATATTTTTCGTACCAAACTTTCGTTTTCGATGTTTTCGAAATACCGATATCGTTTTCGTTTCTGGAGTTACCATTTTCTATTTTGTTTCCGATAAAAAATATGAAAATGGTAATGGTTTTAGTGTTTACCGACCATTTCCTACCGTTTTCATCCCTATATATATATAAGGAACAAGATCAGCCGCATTGGCATGCAGCGTTCGGCCCACGTTCGTCGTTGCGGTTGCGTTCGTCAAGCACAAGAGCTAGGCTCCTCCATTCTCGCTCGTCATGGGCCGAATGCGTGGCCACCAACGGCATGAATGAATAGGCAATTAGAAAACAATAAATGAAACGAAGGAGATGAAATGAATCTAGAATCCAAGCAAACAAAAAAAATGGCTGGACATCGACGTGTTAACATACATTCATGTCCTTTTGCATGGACTATCTTCTTCTTTATTTTTTGAACAAGAAAATTCCTGTTTGGCCGCACCAGGAAGAGGGTGGACGGAAAGGAAGAAATGACCTAGGCAATTTCAGTTTTAATTTAATCCAGAAAATGACATGTATGTGATGACATGTATGTGCATATGTGTATCACTACTCATATGAGCAGTAAACAATAATAAAATATGCACAAATACAAAGAACAGATTGTACTCGGCTGAGGGACCGATGCTCAAGACATCAGTGGCTCTATTCACAAGAGACATCTCGTGTGTATGTTCGATATAGTCGTATGCAGTCAACGCAGGCAGATGTACGCAGTACAGTCCCACGAATGACACCGGTGAGGAACTTGATCAGCACTGGTCGAGCGGACGAAGAAAGTAGTTGAGAGTACGCTCCCCAAAAACCGGATCGCCCGCACACCCATGCAAGTGTCTCTCTGCGAACGGCAATTTCGGAGGGCTGCTCTTCCACACTCTATGTGCTTGCAGAAGGTGGGATGGGGATGGGCTGTACGCAACACGTCTGAGAATTGTATGTATGTTCTCTCGTGACCAGAAGCAGCCTCTCCTACTTGTATATATACACGTGCAGAGGGAGACCAATGGATAGTAACGGTCACTATGAGAGCTACCGTTACAGCCAGACAGAAACTGACACCATCACTAATGTTTGTTAATAGCTCACAACCATTACAGCTCGTCCGTTACTAGCCATAACACAGGAAACGGCCAGTAACGTACGACATTAATGGACGGTCATTGTTGGGGGCCTTCCTCTTCTGAAGTCCTCAAAAACGTGACTGGCCATATGTTTTCAGTATGACATGGATTATTACAGGGGGCTTCAGCTTCGAGATGAAGATCTTCACTCATAACAGGGTGAAGATGTAGCCCGAAGGTGATAAGAATGGACGACGAAACTATAGCCGAAGAGCTTCAGCTTGATGTGATGACAAAGACCAAGTATGATGATGACCGAAAAGGGACAAAAAATATTTAGTCCTTAATGATTCGTGTTATGATTATAGATGAATGTCAGGGGCATAAATATACTTTCACTCAGGCTGTGTCCCATGCCTATAAATAGTGAACAGTAGCACCGTACTGTTCACGCTGAATTGTAATCACTCTCTCGCGTCTTCACCTTCGAGCAAGCCGAATGTATCAATGTAATATTAATACTGTTAATATTCATACATGTTTTATGAAATGCAAATATGTATGAATTAATGAGATGCAGTTACTGTCTTCATCCTTTGGTATTCCCATTCACATATGAAATGATGAAGGTATGTCCTTCTTGACCTTTGTCTGATGAGCATTATACCCATGTGGAGATAATGCTTCGAAAGACGAAGGTCCATAATAATTAACAATTGTGTTGCCTTGTTCTTGACCTACAACATTTGAAAACAAGTCACCAACATTGGCGTCCACCTCTGGTGAACTCGAACAACCACCTTCGATAAGCATCCACCTTCGTCATGCCGCCGAAGAAGACAACAGCGCCAGGGGCTGCCCTGCAGCCACTGGACACAAATCAGGAGACACTCTCCCTGCGAGAAGCTAGGAGCCAAAAGAGAAAAGCTACCAGCCCAACACCTCAGGAGGAGGAGTTGGACCAGGAGATTAGGGACTTGGAGGCTATTCACCAGCAAGTACAAAGGAAGAGAGAAAAGATGCTTCGGCTAGCTGACCTTCAGAAGAAGACCGACGAAGCTGCCGAAGAAATGCGTCACCTTACTCAGGATGACCAAGACCGAAGGCCCCAACATAGGGAGCTTCGTCAGGAAAGCCCAATCAATGATGATGAATGGTACGATGACTTTCATCATGGTAATTTTGCTTTTGATGATGCTTCTCCTCTAGCAGCAGAGTTACAGGCTACCCCGTGGCCACCATCTTACAAGCCACCTCAGCTCCCCATGTATGATGGCCACTCAGATCTGAAGCAGTTCCTAATGAGCTACGAAGCAATTATATCCCCATATGAGGGCAACACTGCTGTCATGGCAAAGTCCTTCGTCATGGCAGTCAGAAGTGTAGCTCAAATATGGTATTCTTCTCTTCGGCCAGGAATAATTACTTCGTGGCAGAAGCTGAAGGATATGCTAGTTACCAGTTTCTAAGGCTTCCAGACGAAGCCAATCACTGCCCAAGCTCTATTCCAGTGTACGCAGGACCATGAGGAGTACTTGCAGGCACATGCTCGAAGGTTCTTGCGACTGAGAGCTCAGGCGCCTATAGTATCCAATGAGATTGTCATTGAAGCCATGATCAAGGGGCTCAGACCAGGAGCTATGACACAATATTTTGCAAGGAAGCCACCACAAACATTGGAGAAGCTTCTCTAGAAAATGGACGAGTATATCAGAGCCGACAATGACTTTCGGCAAAGAAGGGAAGAAGCCTACAAATACTCCAAGATGACTAGGGGCTTCAGAGGAAGACTCCACCCTAGGCATGTTAGGTCGATCCATAATCCTAGCTAAAGCGATGATAGGGGAAATCATACTCAAGGGCAACAACACAACTCTCAATCATCAAGGGCACAACAAAGTTCTTTCAGGCCACCAGCTCCAAGAGGCAGAGGGGGGAGAAGCTTCGGAGGAAGATATGGTAATCAACCCAGGAGACTGTTCTGCCTATTCTGCGGCGAAGATAAGGGACATACCACAAGGACGTGCCAAGTCATGACCCAGAAGCAGAAGGAAATCGCTGAAGCCAAAGCACGACAGAACTCGCCGAAGCAGGTCTTGCATACTGCTTCGTGCTACTCTACGTATATCCCGGAGTATGTGGGCAATCAATCCTACGACTTCCGTTGCTTCGGCAAGTCACTCCCAAGCTTCCTGGGCTCAGTTGCCACCACCGCCATCGCTAGCGCCGGCCCTAGTTCATAATCAATAGCTAGAAGGTTATCGTCAGGCTCAGCAATAGTGCAACCTTCGGGAGGAGTCCGAAGCTCGCACAGTCAATGACACTGTGTCCGAGTCGAGTCATATCTACTGAAGGTGGCACAACATTTCGGCCAAAGAGTGCCTTGATCCAATGTATTTTTACTATTTTTTGCCTTTACATTTATTTTAAAAAGACAATACAAGAAGGTCTAACCTTCAGTTTGATGTAATAAGCCTGTGGTTACACCATCGAGTGTAACAAAAATGGATCAAGAAGCTCCAAAGTCATTACTAAGGGAATGCAGAGTAAGTTACGAAGCTCCAAAGTCGTTCCTAAGGGGATGTAGAGCTTAAATGCCACCTAAATCAAAGGTGAAGAAGCTCCAAAGTCGTTCCTAATGGGATGCAGAGCTTAGCTCCAAAGTCATTCCTAAGGGAATGCAGAGCTGAAAAAACACCTAAGTAAAAGGTGAAGAGACTCCAAAGTCGTCCCTAAGGGGATGTAGAGTCTGGGTGTGTACTCATGTGGGTTTTTATCTTCGGCATAAACATTATTTTGCATCATACCATCATATCATATCGCATAGCATCATATCATACATCATTTTGCATCAGCAAAAAGCCATGGAGAAGAAGAGAAATTGCTCCTTAGAAAATGCTTGTCGAATTATGAAAGAATGTGCTATAGCACAAAATATGCCTTCGGTAGATATATTTTTACACAGGAGAGGAATCTCCGTCAGCAGTATTACTATGCAGCAATCGTGGCAAAATACGCACTATTGAATCGACAGAAGGGGAATCTTTTTCTTCGTGAAGCATGAAAAGAAGGGAAGATGTTTTTTTGCAAGTGTTCCTTACAATACTAGAGATCATGTTCAACGATATTAAACTAGCAAAAATAAAAGTTCTAGACTTCCTTTAGGACCTTATCGACAGCTTCGTTTAACAGCTTATTGACAGCTTCGTCAACAACTTCATTGGCAATTTTTATAGTCTCGAGTGCCTCCTTCAGGAACGGGTCAGCTTCTAGATTGTATGGCTCCGAAGGGGGAGATAGTTCAGTTACACCGAAGTATGTTTGTTAGTTCCGAAGCTAAAACAGATTACGAAGTTAAAACACAATAGATGTACCTATAAGTCTAGCCCGCTCGACAACTTCTTCAGCCCTTTTCGCCTCTTCTGAAGCA
This sequence comes from Zea luxurians, assembly GCA_029449295.1. NCBI lineage: Eukaryota > Viridiplantae > Streptophyta > Magnoliopsida > Poales > Poaceae > Zea > Zea luxurians. The sequence goes on from JAOPSE010000572.1 coordinate 389,400, forward strand.
TCATGTGATTCCTTTTCGTTCCTTTTGATGGCTTCATCAACGACTTCTCACCCGCCCTTCAGCCATATCTCAGAGTAAAATTTCCCACCTAGGATAGTAGCTTCGGCTGAAGGGTTTTTGATATCATCAACTGAGAAGGCGAAGTTTGACTGAGCTACAGCCTTAGTATGATTGCAACCAGCCTTCTCCAATATGGACGTGGCCCCTCGGGCACCAGCAAAGGCATTAAAATCTCCTCAATCACTAAAAATTTCTTCGAAAGCTTCGGCTTCCCCGCTGATCCACTGGATAACTCCATCGGGTTCACCGCTGTTGGGGACTTGTTCTCAAATACTTCGTCTTTACAGAAGATGAGAGTACAAGCGTGACACACAATAAGGTACAAGTCAGCGTGAACACTACGGGGGTACTGTTCATCTATTTATAGGCATAGGGCGCAGCCTGTGAAATATTACATTCATGCCCTTTACAAAAGATTACAACTGTGACATAGACTCTCATGGACTAATCGGTCATTTCATCTTTAAGTCGGTGCAATCCTTCGTCTTGAGACATGCCACTATGCCGAAGCTTCATGGATGATAGCTTCGGCACTACTTTTGAAAGGATCTACCGAAGGTGTTTCTTCCTATAGAATCTTCGGCGACGAAGCATACCCCCAACAACCATGGATAAATCTTTGCTCAGAGGAATATGCTCCAACCTTAGCAAAGCTATTCTTTAAACTCTTAGCACATTCCAAGAATACTTTGTAACATTTTTCTTTAACACCACGAAGCTCATCGGTGTTCTTTTGCGCTCTTAATTTTTTGATCTCGCATATCTCATGCTTCACTACTTCAACTTCAAAATTTTAGGTTGCTTCAGAAACCTTCCTCTTTAATTCTTGTATTTCAGCTTTGTGAGCTTTGGCTTGGGAAGCAAGCTTAGCTTCATTAGATTTCAGTCTATTTGTTAAGGAGAGTAATATTTTGTCTTTTTCAAGAGCTTCGTTTCTTAGCGTGATAACTTCTGAACGCAGATTCCCAAGAGCTATACGACAGCTCTCATCCTCTGCATCCTTCCGAGCCTTCAAAGCCTTACGTAGAATTAAGCCCTGGAAAACGAAGAGTGAGCACGTAATAACGACAAGAAAAACCATAACAGTAGACAAGTCAAGGTATACACACCTTCAAACTGTTGTAAGCAAGATTATCTGCAAGTTGGTGTTTCGACATTGCAGACAGGCCAAGTTCAAGCTTCGGATATCCAATGTTGTCCATTATTTCTCGGCATACATGTATTTCTTTATTGTCTGGTAGACAGTAAAGGAAGTCATCTTCGTCGTTTCCACCATATACCAAGGATCCTCGAGGGTATTTCAGATCCTTGGCATAGTGTTGCACTTCAGCAATCTGCTCTTCTGTTAGTTGCTTTCTCGAATCATGTCGAACGATATAGTCCAAGTTACCCTGGGAAGGTGCTTCGGGAGCAGGCGCTGAAGGTTTCTCTAGAAGGCTCTCTTTCGTACGATTTTCTGGTACAACTTCCGAAGGACCTTCTTGGAACCTTTTCAGTTTTACTCCCAAAAGCTTCGGCAGAAGAAGAAGGTGACGTCTTCACAGATTCTAGAACAGCTTCCAAAACGCTTGCCATCCTCCTTTTCCTTGGAGTGCCTGTGGTGATTGGCAGCTTCGGCAATATTGTTACTTTCATCTTCGGCTGCTCTGGACCTTTTTTTGTTACTAGCTCTGGCTCTCTAGCCGGGTCTGCAGTAACTCCAGTAGGCACAACAAGAATAGCCTCTATAGCCAGGGGGTTGTTTCCACCCTTTCACTTAGGTTTGGCACATCGGCCATCTCAATACGCCTAGGTCGGTGCGTCAAAACTTTGATCTTCTTCGACCTCGACACACTAGTAGATGCTGAGGTAGCGACTTTCTTTTTCTCCCTTGCTTTCGTGTGGGATAGCAGTAGTCTGGGTACACAAACCCGATAACATCAAACACCCTATTCAATCTCTTCTTGCCACGAGCACCGAAGGCAATTGTCATAGCGTCATCTTCGGCCTTCAAATACGCTCCAAGTAGCTCATCGCTAGTTGACTCTATAGCATCTAGCCAGTCATCGTTTGGTTCATCAAATTGGCTTCTGTATCGAAAGGTATAGTTCAGATAGATCAAGCCATTTTGACTGGAGCCAGCGGCAGCTTCCTTCTGTATTTCCCATCCACTTGCAGGGGGCCACACTCTATAAGCAATATGCTCTTGGACCAAGTCTCTTGTGCCGCTATAGGTGCACACTATGTTGGAAGCTGCCTGACATGCTTACACATCATTCCCAAGTGCAATGAGTGGCCTCCTAATGTCGAAGCGAGACCATATAGGGCGCTGAATAATCCCTTTCACATCCTCCCTCTGACTCAGGTCAATTTTCACATAAACCATTCCTACATCCAAGAGCCTGGCCACCTTTTCGGAAACGTCGGCATGGGGTAACTGGCCTCAGAATGGGGCATGAAGCTGTAGCAGCCGAAGTTGTTGTGGTATTGTTCTTTCCCAGTCGCTTTCGTCTAATATGATAATTCGTGAATATTATAGAAGCATCTGATGTCTGGCTCTAACCCTTGGCTCCTCATGGCCCGTATAAAACCCCTACTTTGATAAAAGCTTCGGAGATAAGTTGATGAAGATAAATTTTAAAAGTTTTAGGACTTCGACCAACATCTTATCCAGGGAACCGAAGTCCGATGAAGATAAATTTAAAAAGTTTTAGGACTTCGACCAACATCTTATCTAGGGAACCGAAGTCCGGCTTTCATGAAGCTTCTGAAAATCACCACTTCGTCAGCTTCGGGAAGAGGAACGGTACTCTCCCCTTCGACCCTCACGATAGAAATATCACGAAAGTATCTGCCTTTCATCGCTTCGATCTGCCCTTGCTTAAGAGTCGACTTTCCAAAAACAACATGGCTCAGCCTCCATGGCTGGTCTTCGACATCTTCATTTCCACTTTCTACGTAAAAACTCTCACTATCGCTAGAGTTTTCAGATAACCCAACTAGTATCTCATTGGTGATTTTCTCTGTGTTGGTTTTCTCCATAGCTTCGTAAAACCCGGCCAGTGCGGGATCAGTGATCTTCTTCTCCTCAGCCATTTCAGATGGTGGTTGTGCAAATGCTGAAGCTCAAAAGAATCAAACTCGACAAAGCAAAGAAGGTTAAAATGGCATGCACAGTACAAGCAGCTAGATAGCATGAAAAGTACTCATGACATAGGTCTCTATATATACACTAAGAACCCCCCAGCGTGGTGGGTCCCATGGGTCAGAATGGTCACTATTCTAGCGAAGGGAAGGTGTTTTTTTGGACCTTCGGCTAGAGGCCTTCATTCACGTCGCACTATAAATTTGTTAGAAAGAAACAAATCAATACTGCGAGGGGCTATTGTTAGGGGCCTTCCTCTTCTGAAGGTCCTCAAAAACGTGACTGACCATATGTTTTCAGTACGACATGGATTATTATAGGGGGCTTCGGCTTTGGGATGAATGTCTTCTCTCATAACAGGGTGAAGATGTAGCCCGAAGGTGATAAGAATGGATGACGAAGCTATAGCTGAAGAGTTTTAGCTTGATGTGATGAAGAAGACCAAGAATGATGATGACCGAAAAGGGACAAAGACTATTCAGTTCTTAATGATTCGTGTTATGATTATAGATGAATGCCAAGGGAACAAATGTACTTTCACTCGTGCTGTGTCTCATGCCTATAAATAGATGAACAATAGCACCATACTGTTCACGCTGAATTGTAATCACCCTCTCGCGCCTTCACCTTCAAGCAAGCCAAAGGTATCAATGTAATATTCATACATGTTTTATGAAATGCAAATATGTATGAATTAATGAGATGCAGTTACTGTCTTCATCCTTTTGTATTCCCATTCACATATTAAATGATGAAGGTATGTCCTTCTTGACCTTCATCTGATGAGCATTATACCCATGTGGAGATAATGCTTCGGAAGACGGAGGTCCATAATAATTAACAATTATGTTGCCTTGTTCTTGACCTACAACATTTGAGAACAAGTCACCAACTGGTGTTTCGATGGAGACTGTTAAGTTGATCATCCACCTAGAATCTGAACTACACTTGACTACAACTGCATAATGGACTAGGCCTTGAATTGGCAGTTTTGCGTGGAATAAGTTTCATCTAAACTCTTTATCAGTACTAGGTTGCCGAGCGCATCCCCTCTGGTTGGAGCATATAAGTCAAACCCCATAGCCTTTCATGGGTATCTAGAGACCACCTAGATCTCATAAACTATGACAAGCAGTTAACCCATATAGGTATGTTCCTCTAAAGATGTTCTGTAGGACAACATCTTTGCTTCACAAAGCCACTTGGAACATATTAAGGTGTAAACACCAACCTACCTTACAGTAAGGAAAGATGTGCATCTGAAATGAACCTTATTAAGGGTCTTTCCTCTCAATTTACCACTAGCTTGTTTCACCATTCTAATTCACGAGATCTCTGATCACATAGAATAGGTTACCACTATGATAAACTTTAGGTGGGTCTCAGGCACATCTCACTCGATGCACTATCTATCACAGGTGATAGCCCCTTAGTGAATTGATCTACCAGATTTTTAGACGTATGGGCATAATCCAACGCTATTACTCCGGAGTTTCTCAATTTCCTGGCAGATTTTAAACATCTCTTTATGTGCCTTGTCGACTTCATATTATCCTTAAAACTATTTATCTTGATTATCACAGTCTGATTATCACAGTTCATAGAAATAGCTGGCACAGGTTTTCAACCACTGGTAAATCCATAAGGAGTTCACGAAGCCACTCAGCCTCAACTGAAGCGGTATCTAATGATGTGAGTTCTGCTTCCAGAGTTGACCTCGTTAAGATGGTCTGCTTACAAGACTTCCATGAAATAGCACCACCTCCAAGTGAAAACACATATCCACTTGTGGCATACATCTCATCAACATTAGATATCCAATTTTCATCATAATAACTATAACACCCCAGTGTTACCTAGGGTTTGCCCCAGTGCCCCAACTTGTGACCATTATCACATGTGATTTTATTTAAGCAAGAGACATCAAACTTAAGAAACTAAAACCTAAGTTAAGTCTCTTTCATCTCAAAAGCCACACTCTAAACATATCATACACCTCAAGTGAGAAAAACATCTAAAACCCTAACACCTTTCAAATGGGCCATTTAGGCACATGAAGGGAATTGGAGAAAAGACTTGGGAAAAACGCAAAATTTTGATATGTACCAATTAACAAAGTTTTAGTGCACTAAATAACCTACACAATGTAGTAAGGAAGGTTGGTCATTTGAATTTTCCAAAATCCCCAAAACAGCCCATGAAGTAATGCCCTATGGAAAAATTCAGAAGTTCAGAAATCTGAATTTCAGCCCCTTTTCAAAGACCGACTGTGTTCTCTGTTTTCAAAACTTGAATCAAATAAGTCCAAATACAAAGATGGCACCAAATTACCTTGAGCATGCCCTAGAAAAATTTGGGAGCAAGACTCAGCCGTTTGACATGATCTTGGCAGGGATTTACCTCGGAACTCGGCCTTGTGACAGTAGCACATTGACGAGGCGACTACTCTCTGCCCTTGACCCGAAATCGCTCGGCTCCACACGCAAACGTCAGAGCTCAGTCGGGGGAACAAATCTTACACAGCGATCTTGCCCAAATTCGCGAAGATCTGCGCCCTATCGGCGTTAGAACACAGGAAGAAGCAATGGTGCCACGCCGTGCACGTCCGCGCGCCCGCGCTGGTCCGCGCCCGCCCGTGTACTGTGCCTGCGTCTATAAGAGCAGGGAAGCCTCGACCGTACTCCCTCCGCGCCTCACCTGACTCCCCAAGCCCAGCACTTAGCTCCAGCGAGCTCTACACCGCCTGCCAAGCAGCCCGAGCACTCGGCCACCGTGGCCTCACCACTCCCGGCCATCTCCACTCAATCCCGTGTCTTGGCTAGTTTCCCCAGAGCCCCATAGAGCTCCCCGAAGCAAGAAAACGGACGCTACTTGACTGGAGAAGCCGTTCCACCCTCGTCGGAGTTGTTCTCCTCGCCGGCGCGTGTGGCCACGACTAACCGGTAAGCCATAGTCCAATTCCTCGCGCCTATGCCTTCCCTAGCACCTAGTGAAGCTCACTGACCAGTTTAATTGAACTCTACCGCCTTGGATAGGCCGGAGCCCTCGCCGCCGACGATCTCACTGCCTGTGCACGTGGACCGGCCTACTCCGACCATCCCCGGAGACGATCCGCACATCGACGTGACTGTCACGACCTCCCCTACACCCTCGGCCACCTCACTGGAGCGATCTCGCCGCCGGTAAGCCCCTCCGCCCTTTCTTTCGCCGCGGGTTCTGTTTAATTGGGAGAAGGACCTCGGGTTAGGATTAGCAAAACCCCAAGGGGTTTTCAGATCTGTCAGTGGCACGTTTGAATAGTAACCCAAGGACTAGTCTGTATGGAAACTTAGAAACTTTTGCCAGGAACCCCGATGCAAGTTAGTTTTCCATTTAACCATTTCTGAATATCCTTTTTAATGAACAGAAAACTTAGGAAATTCATAACTTGAGAAATATTCAACCAAATTTAGTCAAACCAATTTAGCTGGATTCCAAATAATATGAACTATTGAACAAAAAAACTAAACCCTATGGTTTCTGTATTGATTTTAGAGTTTGGAATTAAATAGGGAAACTGCCCAAACCTTATTAAAATAAGGAAAAATAGTTATGCTTCTGTACTAGACGTAAGAAAATTTGTAGAAATGCAAACCCAACTTAGGCACTGTTTAAAAATACTAAGCACCTCGGTATACAAGATTAACTCAAGATTATATATTAAAAACTATATCTGCCCAAAACTTAGGAAATTAAGAAAGGCAATAGAAATTAATGAACAGAGGATGAACATATTTTTCCTAGTCTACTTAAGTAATGAGGAACCTAGGAAAAATACAGAGGACCCTAGTCCAAGACTAATCCAGGGTTAAATAATTCATTAGACAATAAAGAACCAAAGAAAACCATAATAAAAAATATAAGAACCATTTCAAAAATGGTAAGAAAAATTTAGTAGACTCCTAACTACTAGAACACCACTACAAAAATAATAAACACCCCAACCCATCATAACAAGTGGGTTGAACAATTAAAACTTGATTTTGGCCATGTTCTAATTAAATCATAAGGAAGTCTAAAATTGTGCAATAGTAGAGAAATGAATTTTTGCCAAATTTTTAATGAAGTAGACCACCAGAGATAAATATGAAACCTAGTTAAAAATATAAGGTAACACCCATTACCCCCTACCCCATAAAAAGGGCCATTTAATCCAAGAATTTCTACCCCCCTTCCCTTAAGCAAAAAGTTGCCAAATCCTAGAATGAGTGCTCTTGCGCAAAGAAGAAGATAGGAAAAATTAGAAATCTGTTGTTTGACATTTTTCAAGTATAGTGGTAGTAGAAAGCACCCCTTTGGCCTAAAACTTTAGAAAATCATAGGAAAATAACCAATAAGTATTAGTGACTAAAATTTGGTACAAAGTCTTGTTATTACACCTAAATGCCAGCAAAAATAAGACTTAGAGAATAACCTACTGTTGGAGGAGAGTTGTAGTTCAAAGCACCCCCTCTGCCCTAAGATTTGATAATTTTGTATAGAGAGAACCCTTCACTTTTTAAGCCCCAATTTTTGAGAAAGAGAGTTATACAGCAGTGAGAAGCTACTGTAATTTTTACAAAAGTTTTGGAAGTTTATAAAACTAGCTTGTAGTTCAAACCCACCTTAAAGGCATAGAAGAAAAGGAAAAGTAGAGATAAATTAGAAAGAATAATGAATCTCACCCCCAATGAATTCAGCTAGGAATCTTATTAAAATTTCACTAAAACATGAGAAGGAAAATCAGTGGAACACTAAAAGAATCTTACCAAGTAACTTACCCAAACTTGACCTTGATTTGCTAAGTATACCACAAAAATCTCCAGTAGTAAGATTAAGCTCTACCTTATTTATTTAATCATTCATCATACAATTTTAATTGCTAAATTGCATATCATGCCATACCTATATATTATTCATTGCATTCGTTAGATTGCAACCTCGCTGACGGAGAGTACGTGCTCATTTCTGAGCAAGGAGCTGTCCACGAGGAAGATCAGGAGCCGGCTCCCGAGCCTGCCATCGAGGATCTCCCCGCAGCCCCAGCATTTGAAGGCAAGCCCCGGTTTTATGCATAACCTGTTTATATATATGCTATTTTACTACACTTAATGATTGTAGGATTGTAATGTGCACAAAAGTGTAGGAGTTGCTTGGAACCCTTAGTTGCATTAACTCAGGATTCCTTTTTGAGATGGATACTAGCATGCTAGGTCGAGTAGCTGCTTTTGCTAATTAGGATCTCGGTAGAAGTCGAGTGATTTTTCTAGCACTCGTGCAAGGTCAGGAATTGATTGTATTCATCTTGATAACGGGATCTATGATGGTCTATGGATTTGGATCCAGGGTGGATGCCTTGTCCATGGGACGGGAAAAAAACTAAGGATTAATGTGTGGATACCTGAGGTCAAGAGTTTGAACTTACTAAACACATGTCGGGAAATATGGTAACCGGTAAGCCTAGTACCTGAGTGAAGCCGAGCGTGGACTTTTCCCCTCACTTGTCCTGAGACTGGGTCTCCCATGCTAGCTATGGTGGGTATAAGTGCGGTCACTAAACGGCAGCAGCTGGGGTCAGTGGAGCATTGTATGCCAAGGCGGTGAGCCCTAGCCGCGAACGGGGAATCGATGGGGATGGTTGACGTGTGTGGGGACAGAGTGCCCCTACATGTCATGTGTTTCGGTTTACCTTGCAAGGTTTAAAAACTCGATTCGAATCGTCTGCTTCTCGTAGCTAATGAGACTGCTTGACCCCTTGTACTGCATCAAGTAAGAAGTGAAATGAGGTTTTACTTGAGATAAAATGTTGATTGTACTAAATGATTGCTACCATGTATGCTTAGAAGGAGCAAACTTAGCTAAAAGTAATGATACTAGAATTAGAAAAGCTAAAATTTATTTTAGACTCAGCTAGTGCTCTTGGCAAACTAAACCCCTCAGCCAAACAGCTGCATGGTCTAGAGGTAGAGGAGTAGATTCCTCACACCGGGTAAGTCTTGCTGAGTATTAGTATACTCAGCCTTGCTTGTGGCACAATTTTTGCAGGTACGCTTCAGGATATGGTTGATGGTGTGACTTGGCCTACCACCTTGCCACCGGGTTGGACGGTCGAGTGGGATGCTGCTCCAGCAGGAGAGGAACAGGAGGAGTAGTGGGCTAGACTTTACCCTATTCCTCATCTTTCCACGATATCGACTATCCGCTGCAATTTATCTTATGAACTTACCTCAGTTAACTTGAAAAACTCCGATTTAAGTAATAACTCCAGTACTTTAATTTGAGGTTTCCTATTTTATTGTATTTCCTCTGTGACTCACCTTCGAATGAGCTTGTGGTATTTGATCCTGGATAAGTGGCTTTATCAGACTAGATCTGAGGGTCTGACGGGTTATTTCGATTTAAGTGTGTTGTGGCCTCTGAGGCCTGACTTGGGCACTTAAGTTGGAATAATTCGGGTGGTACTGCCACATCTGGTATCGAAGCAAATACCACCACAGAGAAAGCAATAAACCATGAATACAAACTTTCTAAAATCTAAAACTTGCTTAGAAACCAGAATTGGAATCGTCAGGACTAGAACGCTAGACCTAGGACGAAAGGCCTTAGTAATAGTGGAGAGAAATAGGTGGCTAATTAAGTAGGCCCTATGGGCCAGTCTTAGGATTTTTAAGGATGCCCTATGTTGGGACCATGCTTCGCCGCCGAAGGTCCTGAGGGAAGAAACAGTTTCGGTTGAAGCTGTCTGTACGTAATGCCGAAGGGTGTCGCCCATGAAGCTTCGGAGTTACAAACCGACTTAAAGATAGAATGACCTTTTAGTCCATAAGAGCTTGAGTCGATGTTGTAAACTTTTATGAGGGGTATGATTGTAATTGTTCACAGGCTGTGTTCTGTGCCTATAAATAGTGAACTGTATTCCTTTACTGTTCATGCATTCCTGTAATTGCAAAAGCATCACTCGGGAATCATTGCTTGTCAAGGCGAAGGTATAATCATACCTTAAACATTGTATTCAAAATAAATACATGAAGGATATTATTTATCTCCGACATATCTATCTTTAATGTTTCATATTTTACATCGTTCTATAATATCATTGTTATCTTCGTAATATTATGTTCGTACCCTTCGTCCGAGGTTCATTAAACCATCAAGGTGATAATGCTTCAGTGGACGAAGGGTATTTAATATTTAACATCCTCGTGTTGCCTTGTTCTTGATTCATAGCATTTGAGAACAAGTCCCCAACATTGGCGCCCACCTCCGGTCAACTCACTTCCACTTTTTCGAGCTGATGGCTTCGTTCAATGATCAAGCTGGAGCTGCTTCGGCCCCGAAGCTGGTACTCCCGATAACAGGTGGTTCATGCTTAGAGCCAACCAACAAAAAAGCAGAAGAAGGAAGCACAAAGAAGGGTACAGCATGTTGGGGTGCAAGGACCCTTCATCAAGTCAAGATGGTCTCACATTCCAATTACCTTCTCCCAAGAGGATCTTCAACTCAAGGATTACCCACACAATGATGCTATGGTTATCTCTTGTGTGATCAAAGGATTTCTGGTCCATAATGTTCTGGTTGATACAGGCAGTGCAGTTGATATCATATTTGCCAAAACTTTCAGACAAATGCAAGAGCCCGGAGACAAGATCCATGATGCTACGCACCCTCTTTGTGGCTTCGGAGGACGGCAGATTGTAGCACTTGGGAAGATTACCATGCCAGTAACCTTCGGATTTGTTAACAACACAAGGACTGAGCAAATTGTGTTTGATATTGTTGACATGGAGTATCCTTACAATGCTATCATTGGTCGCAGTACTCTCAATGCCTTTGAAGCAATTCTTCACCCAGCTTACCTCTGCATGAAGATACCTTCGGACCAAGGGCCTATTGCTATTCATGGAAGTCAGGAAGCTGCCAGAAGGGCCAAAGGAAATTGGACAGATTCAAAAGCAATCCATAACATAGATGGAGCTGAGGCCTGTGAGCAATACAAGTTCAGAAGGGAAAAAGATGCTTCAGCTGACCAGCCGAAGCCCATGCTCTTATGTGAGGATATAGCAGATCAGAAGGTGCTATTAGGATCCCAATTGTCTGAAGAGCAGGAAAAAACCTTGATAAGGTTTCTGTTCCACAATAAAGATGTTTTTGCTTGGTCAGCCAATGATCTTTGCGGAGTTAACAGGGATGTTATTGAGCACTCACTCAATGTTGACCCATCCTTCAGACCCAGAAAGCAGAGACTTCGAAAGATGTCTGATGACAAGGCCGAAGGTGCTCGGAATGAAGTGAAAAGACTCCTTAGCGCTGGAGTTATTAGAGAGGTGAAATACCCAGAATGGTTGGCTAACACTGTTATGGTGAAGAAGGCCAATGGTAAATGGAGAATGTGTATTGATTTTACTGACCTCAATAAAGCTTGTCCGAAGGACGAGTTTCCATTGCCAAGGATAGATTCCTTAGTCGATGCAGCAGCTTCATCAGAGCTTATGAGTTTGTTGGATTGCTATTCAGGCTATCATCAAATCTGGATGAAGAAGGAGGATGAACCGAAAACCAGCTTCATAACCCCTAGCGGGACATATTGCTACCTTCGGATGCCTGAGGGGCTTAAAAATGCTGGAGGAAGCTTCAGCAGAATGACAGCGAAGGTTCTCCATTCTCAGATAGGCAGGAATGTACTAACTTATGTTGATGACATCATTGTAAAAAGCACGAAGCAAGATAACCACATTGCTGATTTGCAGGAGACCTTCGCTAATTTTAGACAGGCTGGTTTAAAGCTGAATCCAGAAAAATGTGTCTTCGGAGTAAAGAAGGGGAAATTTCTTGGTTGCCTAGTTTCAACAAAGGGAATTGAGGCTAATCCAAATAAAATCGAAGCTATACATAGAATGGAACCACCAAGCACAAAAAGGGGGCTCAAAGATTGACGGGAAGGCTGGCATCTCTTAACAGATTTATATCCAGATCGGCAGAGAGAAATTTACCGTTCTTCGAAGTGCTGAAGTCAGCCGAAGTCTTTCAATGGGGACCAATCCAGCAGAAAGCCTTCGAAGAGCTGAAGCAATATTTGATAGATCTAACAACATTAACTCCACCAACGCCAGGGGCTCCTTTGTTATTATATGTGGCAGCTTCGCACTCAGCGGTAAGTGCGGCACTTGTCCAGGAGAAGCTTGAAGGCCAAGTTAAGAAGCAGGCCTGTAACACCCGGTTTTAAAGAACAAAGCCGGGTGCATCTCATACATGCGCCAAAAAAAGACAACATATATAATAACAGAGTGTATAGAGATAAATGTCATAAAACATCAGAGTATTTATTACATAGCGGAAGACTTATTACAAAATAAAGATAAATGTAAAACAAACTAAGGATCGTCGGCGCCAATGTCGACTGAGAAACGCCACCTAGATCAGATCATACTCCTCGCTTTGAGGCTCCTCCTGAACCACCTGCTCTTCTCCTGTGGGGGGGTGTGAGACAGCAAGAGTGAGCTCACATACGTTCATAGCTCAACAAGTCGTGGGGAATAATGTGGACATAAACTCACAAAGGTGTGAGTTCATGTAGTGTAAGGCTGATCAATGAAATAAAGGCTGAAGCTGAGCATTGCTTTTATAAGTTGGTCAAAATTTTATTAGCAATTACTAAGTGTAAGTGAATACCAATCCATAGTAATAATAAATAAAAGTAATAATAAAATAATCCCAAATGCAATGAGATGACAATTTAAGTTTAAGTTCCATAAATTAATCATGTGAGTGTCCGAGCCGCTCATGACCGTGAGCACGGCTAGTATACCAGTTTTACACTCTGCAGAGGTTGCGCATCTTTACCCACAAGTCGTGTTACCCATTTGCCACGGAGTTGATCAGACCCCATACACCTCTACCAAGGAAGCGAGGCAGGGTACCACTACGAGGCCTTTACAAAGTTCCACTAGCTTCAGACTACCCGCTACAGTTTATAGGAAGCTCCAGTGCAGGGTTCTTGCCTGACCGCCATCGCAGCAAAATCAAACAAGGACCTCCCTACACTGACCACTCCCCTACTGCCCTTGCCCCTTTCGGGTAAGGTAGCCCTCCACTAGCTTTCCTAGTTAATCAGCCAAGGGCGTCCCATTAAACCCTTGTGGTAGCACTGTTTTCCCGGGTGGTTCTCCATGTTCCCATTAACATAATGATCTTAACATGAACAAGGAAAAATAAAACAGATAACAATAGTATAACAATGAGTGATGAATATCTCTATACCCAAATCCACATAAAGCAATAGCATGTACTACCCAAAACTTTTAGTAGTAAAACCAGTGGTGAAGCAAGGTATAAAGATAGTCAAATCTAGGGTATCCTACTGGGTCCCAGCAAAATTATCCTATGCAGATCATTATGAATAATAAGAACATGAATGGGTAAAAGAAGTGATCAATGGCACAACTTGCCTTCCACGAGCTCCTGCTCAGCAGTCTCTACTTGTTGAACCTCAGATTCCACAGTGGCTTGCTCGTCTACTCGTATCAACACAATACATACATAGCATAGCATAAATTAACAACACATCAAACATGCAAATAGAATATACAGTAGTAAACTAGACATTAAACTATGATCACAGGAACTGGAATCATCAAATTTGGAGTTATGGATCTTACGTTATGGATTTTCTAATGTTTTATGTGCTTAATACAAGATTAAGTGAAAGAATAATTTTAATGTGTTTGTCATGTCAGAACAGAGGCACTAATGGGTAGACAATATTATTACAAAAATTTAGGAACTGGAATGGACCAATTTGGAGTTCATATGCCTTTTCTATGAATTATACAAATTCTATGAATTGTTTTATATCAAAATTCATTTTCTAATTCATTTTTCTTGATTTTATAACGCTCTGGACGGGGCCTCAAATACTAGGAAGCGCAGGGGCTATGGCGTAAAAGAACCTAAGACACAGGAAACCCCCCAGGTGGACCGCGGGTTCAGTTCAATTAAGCACAGGGACTCTTTAGCAAATGTGACGTAGCGAAGGGGTATCGCAGGTTCTGGACCGTTCGATCCAACACAACGGCTCAGATTAAATCTAAGTCGCGGTGAACCGGTATGCTACGCAGCCCGTTGGATTGGAAATCTACGGTCCACGCTTCACATAACTGAGATCGAAGCGCAGCCCATTGGATCGCGGATCAACGGTCGCGGTTCTTTTTACCTAAACGATACCCACTCTCCTAATCTCAGCCGTTCGCTAAGAGATCGACGACCGACAGGCTTTCTCCTACCTCGCGATTGAGCAAAATGGCCGCCACGCCAACCCACGGCGAACCCCGCCGGCGACCGCTAATCTCTCCCTTCCCCGCGCTACACTCTATGGCAATCGAAGGATTAAACGAGTGCAAGTACAGCGAATATGGTGATGGTATGCGTACCGGATGCAATGGACGAATCAGCGCCTTCCCAAGCGAGGAGCGGCCCCGCACACGGTTAGCACGGCGGCGAGAAATTAGCGCACCACACCGACGCAGGATTCAAATCGCAGGCGTGGTCGACTTCCTCGGACGATTACGACCCCTCTCGGCCACACGTCGAGGCAAGACCACCCGCACCGAAGGAGTTCACCGGCGGCGCAATGGATTTTTCCCTAGCGGCGGCAATTTCTTCCTTTAACTCTCTCCCTCTCCGCAGCGGTGGGGTTTACGAGGGTATACCACGGAGTACTGGAGGAACAGGGAGGCACTTAGGGGGGGGGGTTCTTATCCCAGGTCGATACCGACGTTAACGTCCCCGCATCCTGCACGAGCTGAACGGCACGGCCGAAGAACGGGGATGACGAGCGGCAGCCACTGCCTCGGTGGTCCCACATGTAAGCCAGCACGGTGTCTACGGAAAAAAGAAAACGGAAAGATGACAGGTGGGTCCGGCTTGTCAAAGGCACACAGGAGACCCCGCGCCACTCCGCGATGTCAGCCCGAGGGCCCCACCAGTCAGTTGTGCGTCCGCGTGGGGAAGTCACGGTTGGGCCACGTGCGAGCGGGAGGGAAAATCCCCAGTGGGCCGAAATGTGTAGCCACGGCCCAGTTAGCTATTTTTATTCTTTTCTTTTATTCTCCTTTTCTTTTTTTGATTTATTTTCTTTTCATTTGAATCTCTAATTTGAATTTGAATCCTGTTATGAACTTCACCTTTGAGTCAAATGTACAAACTCAAATCTGTACAAGAATAATATATATATTATGATTATTTTTATTCACATAGTAATTTCTTCCTTCTCTTTTCTCTTTTACATATTATTTATAAAACCCTAAAGTGCAACTTTGGGTTAAATTCAAATCTCCATCCCATTATTGTATTTCTATTATTATTATTTTATTATCAATTGCGCAAACAAGCAAAACTCCGTCATGATGCACAATTTAGTGGTGTCCTTTGTTAGTTATTTATTTGTTTAAGTGAGGTGTCCACATGAAATGATGAATAGAGATAACACACATATCTATAAAGAACTATAATTTCTCCCTTTAGATCTTTCTTACAAAGTGGGTATTACAAATCCTACCCCCCTTAAAAATAATCTCGTCCTCGAGATTTAAGAAGAACAAGGGAAAAGGTGGGGAAAATCTATGCGAAGCTCTTCTTCTCTTTCCCAAGTTGCTTCATCTTCACCATGGTGGCTCCATTGTACTTTGCACATCTTTATCACCTTGTTTCTGGTAACTCGAGTCAAAGTGTCTAGAATCTTGATAGGGTACTCAGCATAAGTCAAATCCTCTTGAACACTAAGGTCCTCCATTGGTAACTGCTCCTCAGGTACCCTGAGGCACTTCTTTAGCTGAGACACATGAAACACATCATGTACACCTGACAGATGATCGGGTAACTCCAGTTGATATGCAACTTCTCCCACTCGCTTTAAGATCAAGAAAGGTCCAATGAAGCGAGGGGACAACTTTCCTTTAACTTTAAATCTCCTCATACCACAAAGTGGTGACACCTTCAAATAGACATGATCACCCTCCTTAAACTCCAGTAGTCTTCTCCTATTATCAGCATAACTCTTTTGCCTGGATTGTGCAATTCTCAAATTTTCCCTTATCATTTGAACCTGTTCTTCTGCCTCTTGAATCAATTCAGGCCCAAAGAACTGTCTTTCTCCAGTCTGATCCCAATACAGTGGAGTCCTGCATTTTCTACCATACAGAGCTTCAAATGGTGACATCTTCAAACTGGCCTGGTAGCTATTATTATAAGAAAACTCGGCATATGGTAAACTCTTCTCCCAACTGCCACCATGTTTAAGAGCACAAGCTCTTAACATATCTTCCAGCACTTGATTGGTTCTCTCTGTCTGTCCATCAGTCTGGGGATGGTAGGCTGAACTAAAATTCAACTTTGTATCCAAGTTCTCATGCAACTTCTTCCAAAATCGAGAAGTAAACTGTGATCCTCGATCAGACACGATCTTCTTAGGTACTCCATGTAAACAAACTATCCGAGTCATATACAATTCTGCTAGCTTGGCTCCCGTATAATTAGTCCTCACAGGTATAAAATGAGCCACCTTTGTCAATCTATCCACAATTACCCAAATAGAGTCATATCCAGCAGGGGTGTGGGGTAGTCCAACAATGAAATCCATACCAATTTCTTCCCATTTCCACTCAGGTATCTTCAATGGGTGCAATAGTCTAGCGGGTCTTTGATGTTCGGCCTTGACTCTTTGACACACATCACATTTAGCCACATGAGCAGCCACATCTCTTTTCAGTCCATACCACCAATACTTTTGCTTCAAATCTTGATACATCTTAGTGCTTCCAGGGTGGATGGAGTAATCAGAATCATGAGCTTCTTTCAATATAGCCTCACGGAGGCTATCAATCTCTGGAACACATATCCGATCTTTGAACCATATGGTACCTTGCTCGTCCTCCGTGAATTCCGGAACACGACCATCCGTGATTAGATCCTTAATCTCTTGGATTTTAGCATCACCAACCTGACCTTTACGAATCTCTTGCTCCAAGGTAGGTTCCAATTCAATGGTGACTCCTTCAGTGTGAGTAACAATTCCCAAATTGAGTCTCTCAAAGTCTTTTGCTAATTCATCGGGTAGCTGGACAACAAAAGCGGAGTGAACATGCTCCTTCCGACTCAAGGCATCTGCAACCAAATTCGCCTTGCCTGGATGATAGTGAATCTCCAAGTCATAATCCTTAATGAGCTCCAACCAACGGCGTTGCCTAAGGTTGAGATCCTTTTGAGTGAATATATACTTCAAACTCTTATGATCCGTATATACTTGGCACTTAGTTCCCATAATGTAGTGTCTCCAAATCTTAAGTGCATGCACAACGGCAGCCAGCTCTAAATCATGAGTGGGGTAGTTCAATTCATGCTTCCGCAACTGACGAGATGCATAGGAAATCACATGACCTTCTTGCATAAGCACACATCCCAATCCTTGGCCACATGCATCACAGTAAATGTCAAATCCCTTCTGCAGATCTGGCATAATCAATACTGGAGGTGACATCAATCTCTCCTTCAACTGATCAAAGCTTTCTTGGCATTTCTCATCCCACTTGAATTCTTTTCCTTTCTCCAAAAGCGATGTCATAGGCTTGGCAATCTTAGAGAATCCCTCAATAAATCTCCGATAATACCCTGCGAGTCCCAAGAAACTCCGAATTTCAGTAACTGTAGTGGGCACTCTCCACTCCATAATCTCCTTCACTTTAGCAGGATCCACTGCTATCCCTCCATTAGAAATAATATGACCAAGGAATGGCACCTTGTCAATCCAAAACTCGCACTTGCTAAACTTAGCGTAGAGTTGATTATCTCGTAACTTCTGTAGCACCAACCTTAGATGTTGTTCATGATCACTTTCATTCCTAGAATAGATAAGAATATCGTCGATGAACACCACGACGAATCTGTCCAAATACTCCATAAACACCTTATTCATCAAATTCATGAAGTATGCCGGTGCATTGGTCAATCCAAACGACATAACAGTAAACTCATATAATCCATATCGAGTCGAGAATGCTGTCTTAGGAATATCCGATGGTCTAATCTTCATCTGATGGTATCCCGATCGGAGATCAATCTTCGAGAATACCCTGGCTCCTCTCATCTGATCAAATAAATCCTCAATACGGGGCAACGGATACTTGTTCTTCACCGTAACATCATTAAGAGATCTATAATCCACACACATCCGTTGCGATCCATCCTTCTTCTGCACAAATAACACCGGTGCTCCCCAAGGTGAGGAACTCGGACGAATGTACCCAGCCTCTTGTAACTCAGTTAACTGCTTCTTTAGTTCCTTCAACTCCTCTACAGACATTCTATATGGCCGTTTAGAAATAGGGGCGGTTCCAGGTAAGAGATCAATAACAAACTCAACTTCTCTATCAGGTGGCATCCCTGGTAACTCCTCTGGAAAGACATCCAGAAAATCTCTAACCACCCGGATGTTATCACCAACAAACTCCTCAGGCATAAAGAACATTGCACGCATGGATGAGGAGGTTACTGCAATATTAACTTGAAATCTTTCTCCTTTGGTGGTAGTGAGTTCTACGGTACCTCTACCACATGCTATAACGGCCTTTGCCTTTCTTAGCCATGACATACCAAGGATCAGGTCTATACTGCTTGACTCTAATATTATAGCAGTAGCTCCAAATTCTCTACCCATAATGGTTAATGTCAATCTACGTGTCATTTGATTTGCCTCAACAGGCCCTTTAGGTGTAATTACTATCAGGGGTTTTCTCATATTTAGCAGTGGTATTTCATTTGTGTTGGCATAACGAGCAGACATGAATGAATGTGTAGCACCAGAATCAAACAATATTGTTGCAGGAATCGCATTAACATAAAACATACCAATTACGAGGTCCCCACCATCAGGAGTATCATCAACGCTGACTTGATTCACCCTGGCTATAGAATATCCCTTGCCAGGGGTCTGTTGCTTGTTCTGAGCTGGAGTAGTAGCAATCCTCTGTGGGCAGACATTTGCATAATGACCAATCTTCCCACACTTGAAACATTGAGTGCCCGGACTCTGTCCTGCAAACTTCGTCGGGGTGCCCGTGGGAGTAGCCTGTCGAGTAGGTGTCCTCAGTGGTGATTGCTGAACTGGGCGCGGTCCTCCTGGTCGAGTCGGTGTACCCTGTGGTGAACTGTAGCGAGGACGAACACTGCTGCTTCCTTGTCCTTGAGATATTGCCTTTCTCTTCAAATCTCCCAACTGAACACGCTTGTGTTCAATAGCCAGGGCCTTATCCAACAGTCTCTGAAATGATGGAAATGTGTGTGCCACTAGTGCATACTGCAAGGGTCCATTCAGTTCCTCAATGAAGTGCTCCTGCTTCCTCTCATCCTCAGCAACTTCCTCAGGGGCATATCTGGATAACTGAATAAACTTGTCGCGGTACTCGCTGACTGACATACTTCCTTGCTTCAGCGACAGAAATTCCTTCTTCTTGATCTTTATCATACCAGCGGGAATATGGTAGTTCCTGAATTGTGTACTGAACTCTGCCCAAGTAATAGTATCCGCAGCATCATGGGCAGCAGTATAAGAATCCCACCAGTCAGCAGCAGGACCAGTCAGACGTCCAGAAGCATATAAAACCTTCTCCCGGTCAGTGCATTGTGCAATGTTGAGCATCTTCTCAATTGCTTTTAGCCAATCATCCGCGTCCAGTGGATCAGGTGAGCTAGCGAATGTAGGTGGCTTATGACTCATAAACTCCCGGTGCTTATCCCGAGGTGGAACTGGTGGTGGTGGTGGAGGCAATGGCACTTGCTGCTGTTGCTGCTGTTGTTGAAGTTGTTGTTGCAGCTGCTGTTGTTGCGCCCTCCTTTCTTGGCGTATCTCATCTCTCTCCTGGCGCAGCTCCTGGCGTATATCTTCTCTTTCCTGACGCATTTCCTGGCGTTCTTGCTGCATCTGGGCACGCATATCAGCCATAGTGTCCGCCATTTGCTGCATCACCGCCATCTGAGCAGCAACCAGAGGGTCAACTCCGCCTGGTGGAGGATTAGGAGGATTCATCTCTGCAGGTTGTGGCTGAGGTTGTCTATATATCCTTCGAGTGTGTTGGTTAGGAGGCAAATCAATTCCACCACCCCTCCTGGTATTGACCATCTGAGTTAGATACATATGGTAAGGGAGAGCAGTAGACAAGGCAGTAATTACAAATCATGTTACTTTGGGGGATTTATTAGCTAAGCAGTTTAATGTTTTACCTATCATAACTAATTTATTACCTTACGCTGGCACATGCTAAGATGTCCATGTAATATTTCAATCAATCAAAGAAGCAAATCAGGCATTGATCATCAGAACAATCAACCAATATTTTTAATAGAGAAAATAGTTTTAATTTTGTCTTAGGCTTCCTATCTCTTAAAAATGTCATAGGGGTAGGGATTCCAAGGTTTGAAATCCATCTTGTCTTAGAATAGAAAAGATAAGAATGATCAGAGTAGAACAGTAGAAGGTGAGACAGGATTAAGATAAGTATAGAAAGATTTAGAGTAAGGTAAGTGTAGAATGATTCGGAATGAAATAAGTAGGTAAGGGTTTGTCCATTTCTATCTAGGTTTCGTCCTACAGTCAACATTTCCTCTGATACCACTTCTGTAACACCCGGTTTTAAAGAACAAAGCCGGGTGCATCTCATACATGCGCCAAAAAAAGACAACATATATAATAACAGAGTGTATAGAGATAAATGTCATAAAACATCAGAGTATTTATTACATAGCGGAAGACTTATTACAAAATAAAGATAAATGTAAAACAAACTAAGGATCGTCGGCGCCAATGTCGACTGAGAAACGCCACCTAGATCAGATCATACTCCTCGCTTTGAGGCTCCTCCTGAACCACCTGCTCTTCTCCTGTGGGGGGGTGTGAGACAGCAAGAGTGAGCTCACATACGTTCATAGCTCAACAAGTCGTGGGGAATAATGTGGACATAAACTCACAAAGGTGTGAGTTCATGTAGTGTAAGGCTGATCAATGAAATAAAGGCTGAAGCTGAGCATTGCTTTTATAAGTTGGTCAAAATTTTATTAGCAATTACTAAGTGTAAGTGAATACCAATCCATAGTAATAATAAATAAAAGTAATAATAAAATAATCCCAAATGCAATGAGATGACAATTTAAGTTTAAGTTCCATAAATTAATCATGTGAGTGTCCGAGCCGCTCATGACCGTGAGCACGGCTAGTATACCAGTTTTACACTCTGCAGAGGTTGCGCATCTTTACCCACAAGTCGTGTTACCCATTTGCCACGGAGTTGATCAGACCCCATACACCTCTACCAAGGAAGCGAGGCAGGGTACCACTACGAGGCCTTTACAAAGTTCCACTAGCTTCAGACTACCCGCTACAGTTTATAGGAAGCTCCAGTGCAGGGTTCTTGCCTGACCGCCATCGCAGCAAAATCAAACAAGGACCTCCCTACACTGACCACTCCCCTACTGCCCTTGCCCCTTTCGGGTAAGGTAGCCCTCCACTAGCTTTCCTAGTTAATCAGCCAAGGGCGTCCCATTAAACCCTTGTGGTAGCACTGTTTTCCCGGGTGGTTCTCCATGTTCCCATTAACATAATGATCTTAACATGAACAAGGAAAAATAAAACAGATAACAATAGTATAACAATGAGTGATGAATATCTCTATACCCAAATCCACATAAAGCAATAGCATGTACTACCCAAAACTTTTAGTAGTAAAACCAGTGGTGAAGCAAGGTATAAAGATAGTCAAATCTAGGGTATCCTACTGGGTCCCAGCAAAATTATCCTATGCAGATCATTATGAATAATAAGAACATGAATGGGTAAAAGAAGTGATCAAGGGCACAACTTGCCTTCCACGAGCTCCTGCTCAGCAGTCTCTACTTGTTGAACCTCAGATTCCACAGTGGCTTGCTCGTCTACTCGTATCAACACAATACATACATAGCATAGCATAAATTAACAACAGATCAAACATGCAAATAGAATATACAGTAGTAAACTAGACATTAAACTATGATCACAGGAACTGGAATCATCAAATTTGGAGTTATGGATCTTAAGTTATGGATTTTCTAATGTTTTATGTGCTTAATACAAGATTAAGTGAAAGAATAATTTTAATGTGTTTGTCATGTCAGAACAGAGGCACTAATGGGTAGACAATATTATTACAAAAATTTAGGAACTGGAATGGACCAATTTGGAGTTCA
Organism: Zea luxurians; assembly: GCA_029449295.1. Taxonomy (NCBI): domain Eukaryota; kingdom Viridiplantae; phylum Streptophyta; class Magnoliopsida; order Poales; family Poaceae; genus Zea; species Zea luxurians. The sequence goes on from JAOPSE010000572.1 coordinate 411,865, forward strand.
TATGCCTTTTCTATGAATTATACAAATTCTATGAATTGTTTTATATCAAAATTCATTTTCTAATTCATTTTTCTTGATTTTATAACGCTCTGGACGGGGCCTCAAATACTAGGAAGCGCAGGGGCTATGGCGTAAAAGAACCTAAGACACAGGAAACCCCCCAGGTGGACCGCGGGTTCATTTCAATTAAGCACAGGGACTCTTTAGCAAATGTGACATAGCGAAGGGGTATCGCAGGTTCTGGACCGTTCGATCCAACACAACGGCTCAGATTAAATCTAAGTCGCGGTGAACCGGTATGCTACGCAGCCCGTTGGATTGGAAATCTACGGTCCACGCTTCACATAACTGAGATCGAAGCGCAGCCCATTGGATCGCGGATCAACGGTCGCGGTTCTTTTTACCTAAACGATACCCACTCTCCTAATCTCAGCCGTTCGCTAAGAGATCAACGACCGACAGGCTTTCTCCTACCTCGCGATTGAGCAAAATGGCCGCCACGCCAACCCACGGCGAACCCCGCCGGCGACCGCTAATCTCTCCCTTCCCCGCGCTACACTCTATGGCAATCGAAGGATTAAACGAGTGCGAGTACAGCGAATATGGTGATGGTATGCGTACCGGATGCAATGGACGAATCAGCGCCTTCCCAAGCGAGGAGCGGCCCCGCACACGGTTAGCACGGCGGCGAGAAATTAGCGCACCACACCGACGCAGGATTCAAATCGCAGGCGTGGTCGACTTCCTCGGACGATTACGACCCCTCTCGGCCACACGTCGAGGCAAGACCACCCGCACCGAAGGAGTTCACCGGCGGCGCAATGGATTTTTCCCTAGCGGCGGCAATTTCTTCCTTTAACTCTCTCCCTCTCCGCAGCGGTGGGGTTTACGAGGGTATACCACGGAGTACTGGAGGAACAGGGAGGCACTTAGGGGGGTTCTTATCCCAGGTCGATACCGACGTTAACGTCCCCGCATCCTGCGCGAGCTGAACGGCACGGCCGAAGAACGGGGATGACGAGCGGCAGCCACTGCCTCGGTGGTCCCACATGTAAGCCAGCACGGTGTCTACGGAAAAAAAGAAAACGGAAAGATGACAGGTGGGTCCGGCTTGTCAAAGGCACACAGGAGACCCCGCGCCACTCCGCGATGTCAGCCCGAGGGCCCCACCAGTCAGTTGTGCGTCCGCGTGGGGAAGTCACGGTTGGGCCACGTGCGAGCGGGAGGGAAAATCCCCAGTGGGCCGAAATGTGTAGCCACGGCCCAGTTAGCTATTTTTATTCTTTTCTTTTATTCTCCTTTTCTTTTTTTGATTTATTTTATTTTCATTTGAATCTCTAATTTGAATTTGAATCCTGTTATGAACTTCACCTTTGAGTCAAATGTACAAACTCAAATCTGTACAAGAATAATATATATATTATGATTATTTTTATTCACATAGTAATTTCTTCCTTCTCTTTTCTCTTTTACATATTATTTATAAAACCCTAAAGTGCAACTTTGGGTTAAATTCAAATCTCCATCCCATTATTGTATTTCTATTATTATTATTTTATTATCAATTGCGCAAACAAGCAAAACTCCGTCATGATGCACAATTTAGTGGTGTCCTTTGTTAGTTATTTATTTGTTTAAGTGAGGTGTCCACATGAAATGATGAATAGAGATAACACACATATCTATAAAGAACTATAATTTCTCCCTTTAGATCTTTCTTACAAAGTGGGTATTACAAGGCCCCAATATATTTCGTATCCGAGGTTCTTAGTCTGTCAAAGAAAAATTATACAGAATTGGAGAAGGTATTGTATGCTGTTTTGATGGCCTCCAGGAAGCTTCGGCATTATTTTCAAGCTTACAACATAATTGTTCCTTCTTCACAACCTCTGAAGGATATTATGAGAAACCGAGAAGCTATTGGAAGGATTGGAAAATGGGCTGCAGAGCTCAATGAATTTTGTATTGATTATGTTCATAGATCCTCGATTCAGTCCCAGGCGTTAGCAGACTTCATTGCTGACTGGACGCCAGGGGCTCAGGAGGAAGAAACAAATAAAAATGCCGAAGCATGGACAGTGTTTTGCGATGGGTCTTGGGGAACCTTCGGAGCAGGAGCGGCTGCTGTGTTGGTTTCACCCTCCAAAGTTAAAACTTGTTATGCGGCAAGACTTGATTTTAATTGCACAAATAATATCGCTGAATATGAAGCTCTGCTCTTGGGTCTTCGGAAGTTAAAGGCAATGGGAATCAGAAGGGCCATTCTTAAAACTGATTCTCAAGTTATTTCTGGTCATGTTGACAAGAGCTATAAAGCAAGAGACCCGAAACTTGAAAAGTATTTAGATACAGTCCGAAGGATTGAGGCTTCCTTCGAAGGTTTCTCTGTCAAAAATATTCCTCGTGGAGAAAATGAATATGCTGATCTATTGGCCAAGTCGGCAGCCCAAGGGCTGCCCATACCTTCGGAAGTATTTTTCGAAACAATAAAAGCACCTTCGGTCGAGCTTCTTGAAAGAGCAATCCTTAATATATCCCCTGTTTATAGCGAAGATTGGAGAACCGAGATCGTCTCTTTCCTTCAGGGTAATTTTCTTTCAGACGATGAAGCTTATAACAGGAGAATAGAAGCAAGAGCTCGACCATATGTCATAATAGAAGGGGAGTTATACAAGCGTGGGGTCTGTTCCCCATTGCTCAAGTGTTTATCCAGATCCGAAGGTATAGAATTAATGAAGGAAATACATGCAGGCTTGTGTGGATCTCACATTGGATCTAGGCCCTTGCTTCGGAAAGTTTTTCTCCAAGGATTTTATTGGCCAAAGGCAGCTTCGGATGCAGCAGATATAGTCCAAAAGTGCGAAGGTTGTCAGAAATGTGCAAGAGATCAAAAACAACCTTCGTCTTTAACTCAATTAATACAACCCACTTGGCCGTTATAGAGGTGGGGCCTTGATTTGCTAGGCCCATTACCGCCAGCACAGGGGAACTTAAGATATGTTGTAGTGGCAGTGGAGTATTTTTCCAAATGGATTGAGGCAAAGCCCTTAGCCACAATAACTTCAGTTACTATTCAAAAGTTTTTCTGGCAGAACATTGTTTGTCGCTTCGGAGTGCCGAAGGCCATTACTGTGGACAATGGGACACAGTTTGATTCTGAAGCCTTCAGAGAATTTTGTGATCGAATTGGCACGAAGATCCATTTTGCATTAGTTCGACACCCAGAGTCAAATGGACTTGTTGAAAGAGCTAATGGGATCATAATGACAGGAATAATGAAGTCAATCTTCAACTAGCCTAGGGGAAAATGGCCTGACGAGTTAATCAAAGTGGTATGGAGCCATAATACAACCATGTCAAGGTCGACAGGTTTTACGCCCTTTAAACTATTGTTCGGTGACGAAGCAATAACCCCAGAAGAGGCCAAAGCAGGATCAATAAGGGTAGTAGCTTCGGCAGAAGGCAAAGACGAAGCTGATTGCTCTGTAGAAAAAGATGCTATTGAAGGGATCAGACTTCAAGCTGTGGAAAACATCAATAAATATCAAGCTGAAACAATAAAATGGTGTGACAGAAAAGTCAAGCTGAAGAACATCGAACCAGGACATTTGGTACTTCGAAGAATAGCCAACCCTGAGACAGCAGGCAAATTACAACTGAAGTGGGAAGGCCCCTTTTTGGTAGTATCTTCGTTAAGACCCGGTTCCTACAGATTGAAGGATATGGACGGCAACGACATTCCTAGATCATGGAATGTGGATGAGCTTCGACGATATTATGTTTAGCTTGATGTAATTTTTTATATTCTTTTTCGTGGCACCCTTTTCCTTTCCAAAGGGGGAGAAAGGTTTTTAATGGGGCTACTCATGTAATTTTCCTTATTTCAATTTTATGAGAGTGATATCCCCCAAAAGATGTAAATGTAAATGCAAAAGAAAAAAAAGAAAAGGAAACAGGGAGAAGCTCAAAAGTTGTTCCTAAGGGAATGCAGAGCTTACAGTGAAAAATAAACGCTGATTCCGCTGAAAGTAAAAGGCGAAGAAGCTCCTAAGGGAGGCTTACAGCGAAAAAATAAACGCTGATTCCGCTGAAAGTAAAAGGCAAAGAAGCTCCTAAGGGAGGCTTACAGCGAAAAGTCAACGCTGAAGGACTATGATTATGTATTCTAATATTCATTTGCACAATACATCTCATCATGTCATTTGCATTCATAAACATGCATTTAGACATATATAGAATCATCATCATACCGCACAAAACACAGATGCTTCGGCGATGAGGAGAAACTTGAAGAAAAATTTTTATGCTTCGTTGTGTACGAAAAGAAGGGAAGGTGTTTTTTCGCCTTCGGCTCAAAAAAGAAGTTTCGTCCACAGCAAAGCAGCTTGTACGCAGATAGCAGAAACAAAATATATTACAAGGTATGTACAAATTTACATAAGTTGTTCCATAACTATATTACAAAAGTTTCTCCAGAATTTTTGCAGGAAAATAAATGGTAGATAACTATCAAGCTTCAGGCTAGGCTTCGTCAAACTTCAACTTTGTCATTCTTCCGCTTCGTCATCCTGCGTATATCAAACAGCAAAGTAAGGAAGGTGTAAATTTCAAGGAGAAGGTAACCGTAACAAAAATAAGTTTCTTACCGGCTTAAGATGACTTCGAGCTTTGTCACCCGCCATTTTTCGCCCGCCACTTACCCAGATCTGGGTCATGAATCTATTCCCAATGCTTCGGGCTAGGCTTGGGATATCTATCAGATCTGATGCTGACAAGCTGAAGTTTGGTCTGTTCACAATATTCCCATGCGTGCAGCCAGCCTTCAGAAAAGCGGTGGCCGTGCCCCGAGAAGCTACCAGGGCGCAGAAGTCGGCATGCCCACCAATAACTTCGTCAAGGGCATCAACCTCGCCTTCAATATATTCTAATGTGCTGGGCAGATTATCAGCTGAAGGTGTAAATTTTGCAGAGCTGGCTCCGACAGAATGAAACACATCCTTCAGCCGTTGCACGCATCGGCTGCCGAAGCTAAGCCATTTCTCTTGAAGTTCTTTAAGGGATTTCTGCAAAATTAAATTTTTATCCACCTCAGTTTTCAGCCTTGCTTCGAGATATTTCTTTTCTTGCTCAAATTTTTCTAATTGTTGGAGTAGTTCATTCTTTAAGCTGTCATTCTCAGTTTGGACTTCAGCCAAAGAACCCTCCATAGTCTGAATAACAAAATCTTTCTTTTCTAATGCACCTTCGTGCTCTTTGACCATCATTTCAAGATCTTGGATGGCGAAATCCTTCTTTTTCAAATCAGCTTCGTGGTTTTCAACTTTTTCAGCCAAATTTTGAATGGCGGCTTTGTTCTTCTCTTCTTCGAGATCTTGTTGCATTTTTAGAACTTTACTTAACAGTATGCTCTGTCAAAAACATCTTCGTTAGAAGACGACCTAAAAGATAATAATAAAATAGTAAAAATATTTGTTACCTTGAAGTTGGCATAAAGCAAACTTCCGGCGATATGGTGCCGTTGGTAACGGCAGAGGTCCACTTCAAGCTTCGGCAAGCCAATGTTTTTGCAGAGAGTTCTGACAATTTTAGCTTCGCTACAATTTCGAAGGAACCTCAATTTTCCTTCGTTAACCCCACCAAATAGTGTAGCCCCTGGTTTATATCCGCAGGCTATGGCACATCTTTTAAGCTCTGCTTTTTCAGCGTCTGTCAGCTCTTGCCCAAGTAGATCTTGAAATTCAAAATCTTCACCCTCCAAAATGTCTTCAGCTTGTTTTTTCCCCTTTTCAGTGCCTGTGCTCGTCGCGGCCACAGCAGTTTCTTCCTCAGTCATTTTTAAGAGTATGTTATCAATAACTTCAAGTGTTTCGTCCAGGTTCAGATCTTCTGCGGCCTTAGTTTCAATTCCGGCAGCTTCGGCTGCGCCAGTTTCAGCTTCGAAGATTTCTGCTCTGGTCGTTTCGGCTGTGGCGCCTTTAGCTTCGGCAGTTCCGGCAGTCTGGTCAATACCAATTCTTGATGCAGGTGTCGGCAACGGTGTCCCATGAATTACATCTGCTATTTGAATAATCCTTCGTTTTTTCGGCAGTGCAGGACCTTCTTCTGCCGAAGCTGCCTTGTCCTTCTGAAAAAACTTCGTCAGTTCCAACGACAGCGGACTGAGCTTCACAGGCAAGGGTTCAGTCATTACCTTCATAATCTCTTCTACTTCAACAGCAGAAGGCGTTGCAGGAGTATCTTCTTCTTGAACCAACGTTCTTGGTTCTGGAGATGCAGTTTTCCTCTTTCCTGCAGTGGCCACCTTCGGCTCAGGATTCAGCTCTTCAGGGCTAAGTTTTTCAGAATCTCCCTTTTTCTTTTTGGTCACCTTGGTGATCTCTTCATCAGCAGCACTGGAAATTCTTTTTCGCTTCGGGCCTCCAGCATCTCCGCCCAGACGATCATAATCAGCATATTCAAAACCTATGGCATCAAGCACCCTGTTCAGCCTTCGCTTCGGCCGAGTGCCGAAGGCTGCTGTCATTAGCTGGTCCTCTTTTTTGGAGTAATTTCCAAGGATTTTATTACTCATTACTTCTATTGTATCAAGCCATTCTTGGCAGGGCGTTTTAAAATACTTCTTAAACTTATAATAATAGGGTAGTCGGACAAGCTCCCCTTCTTTCGTTTCTCCTTTAAGCTTCGACATAGTCCACTCCTTCATAGTCGGAAATACTCTGAAGGCCAGAAATTCCTGCACTAGATCTCTAGTGCCAATCTGTTCTGCAATAATTTTGAATTCGGCCAGTGCGGCCCAAGTTGGACCTTCGGTTGTCATTCTGCAGCGGGGTCTTGTTTCTCCGAAGATCAATTCAAGAGGGCTCTGTACTAGCTTCTCTCTATCTTCGTCAACTTTAACATAAAACCATTCTAACTTCCAGCCTGCCGGCCATTTGCTTCGGTAGCTAATCACAGGAAATTTTGTGGTCTTCCGATAAGCAAAATTGTAACAACCAAAATTTTCGTGCAGCCCATCCTTTCTAGCCTTCGTCTGGTAATGCAGCTCATGCACTCGACAGAAGCTGTCGGCAAACGGCTCCACCGCCTAGCTTCGGAGAGCCCAGATATAAACGCTAAGCCTGACGATGGCGTTGGGGGTCAACTGGTGAAAATAGATCCCAAACCTTTGCAGCACTTCAGAAATCATCCTATTCAAAGGAAATCTCAACCCAGCCTTTAAGAAACTCTTGAAAATAACTATCTCATCCTTTTCTGGCTTCGGGGTAGTCTCCTCTCCCCCGAATCGAAGTAGCTTCTTCTCATCTTCTCTGAAATAGCCCGTGTTCACCATCTTGGAGAAATCCGCCTTGGAAATAGTCGATTTGCCGAAGTCCAAATGACTAGGCTTGCTTGGTACTGCGATATGGTAATCATCGTCAGAACCAGCTTCCTCAATATCTCCACGTTCTGCTTCGGCACCAGCCTGTTCTGTTTCGACAGTACGGATTCTTTCCGAAGTCACCAATCCGGATCGTTGCATTGCTTTGGAGATAGGGACAGTCTCTGCAGCTTCGACTTCACCTCCCTCACGCTCAACTCTAGCAGTAGAGCGCAATCTGGCCATTTAATTTTAAATTTCTTGAAAAACTTCTCGAGAACTAAATAAACTTTTCTCCCGAAGCTTTTCTTCTGACGAAGCAGGCACCAAATTGGAGCTTCGTTTGAATCCGAGAGTCAAGCTTCGGCTATGGTTAAAAATTTTGGCAGCAAAACAGTGTAATAGCAATGAATGCTATGGTAACTTTACACCTACCAGTCTGTTTATATAGTGTTGCAGGAAGGAAGGTGAATCGTTGGGAATTTTTACACCAGGCAAGCGGTTGTTCGCACCCGCTGAACGGTGGACCGCAAAAGCCAGAATAGTGAACTCGCATGGTGGAATCTCTACGTGCTCGAAAGCTGTATCATTTCTCGACAACGAGCTCAGGGAAGGTGTTTTTCGGACCTTCGGCTTCCTGAAGCCTGAGAGACTTTTTTCATGGATCAAGCTCGTTACGAAAAACGATCTAGCACCGCGAAGGGGCTACTGTTGGGACCATTCATCGCCGCCGAAGGTCCTGAGGGAAGAAACAATTTCGGTTGAAGCTGTCTGTACGTAATGCCGAAGGGTGTCGCCCATGAAGCTTCGGAGTTACAAACCGACTTAAAGATAGAATGACCTTTTAGTCCATAAGAGCTTGAGTCGATGTTGTAAACTTTTATGAGGGGTATGATTGTAATTGTTCACAGGCTGTGTCCTGTGTCTATAAATAGTGAACAGTATTCCTTTACTGTTCACGCATTCCTGTAATTGCAAAAGCATCACTCAGGAATCATTGCTTGTCAAGGCGAAGGTATAATCATACCTTAAACATTGTATTCAAAATAAATACATGAAGGATATTATTTATCTCCGACATATCTATCTTTAATGTTTCATATTTTACATCGTTCTATAATATCATTGTTATCTTCGTAATATTATGTTCGTACCCTTCGTCCGAGGTTCATTAAACCATCAAGGTGATAATGCTTCAGTGGACGAAGGGTATTTAATATTTAAGATCCTCGTGTTGCCTTGTTCTTGATTCATAGCATTTGAGAACAAGTCCCCAACACCCTAAAAAGCACCCTTCTGATTCGGAAAGGAGACGTTATTTTCAACATGCATGCATTATAAAACTAAAAGGATTAGAAATTAAAGGAGTAAAAAAATTGATCTAACCCGCTTCCTTTTAAACCACCGAGGCTCCTTTATTTTTCTTTCTTCCGCCATAACCTTTACATCTGATCCTCTTCCACAGATGACTTCACCCACCCCGCCAATGGAGGAGACACTTGTTTCAGTTCCAATTTCCTTTCTCATGAGGGTTTTCCTTCCATCTTGTGGGAGGTGCTCAACTCCGCCGGTTACCCTACACCCTCTTTGTACATGGTGCAGCTGTACGAGGAGCATCGGGTGCCACGTTGCCGAGTCTGGCTGACTCTGGAGGCTCATCCCCTTCAGCCGGGTTGGGGTTCCCTTGACTCTGAGCCTGTTGGATTTAGGACGGACGACACCACCGAAGCGGCAGCTATGAAGACCCTGATGACTTTCTATGGCTACCATCTCCTAGAGATGGTGATGCACCCCTTGAGACTCTTCCCCACTGAGAAGAGGGATGACCCCATGTGGTGCAACCGTGTGAGCCATGTGAAGGACGTGTGGGCCATGTATCTCGACTTAGTTGGAAGGATCACTGTTTAGTGCATGAGCGCGCTGTACCACCTACAGGCCCTACAGAGCGACGCTATGGCACATCTTGCTAACCTCGCTCAAACCACCAAGCTCACCCTTGACAGTAGAGAGGACTTCGTGGTCGACCTGTCCTCAGAGTTGGTGGAAAAAGACCTACAGGTGGAACGATTGAGCCAGTGCATCACCACCCTGGAGCAGTAGGTGGAGATCCAGGACTACACCATCGATGTCCTAGAAAACCAGCTCCACGATGTGCAGCAGGAGCTTGAGGAAGCTAACGACCACCTGGACATGCACCACCTAGAGATGGAGGCCAATGAGACCAGAAGCGGGGGAGAGGAGGCTCCCGAGGAGTTGGGAGCAGCCCCTGGTACCAATGCGACTGCCTCCGTGATGCCCCCTTCGCCCGTATCCAGTGTCGCTTTCGCTACTTAGGTTTGATGGGTCATTTTGATGCCTTAGGAGGATAGAAACCCACGTGAGCTTAGTCGATGTCAGATTTTGGACTAGGCTTACAGGTACTTTCCCCTAAATCGATGTAACCCATGAGAACTTTCGCGAACAATGAAGTGATTGTAACCATGTTATCCTTGTTCGGATTGATGTTATGTTATGACATTTTCTTTCCGTATGATATAAAGCATATTGTTTGGAATTATGAATTGGGATAACAATGGAAAAATCTCTATTTTCATATGGCAGCTAGGCAGCGTCACGGGCAGAACGAGCAAGTTCCCCTGCCACCTCCTCCAGCTCCCATGGTGCAGGAGCTGATAGCTCAACAGAATAAAATTCTACGACAGCTCTTGCAGCACCAGCCCCACCCTCAGTAGTATGGTGGAGGCCAGCCTCAGCGACCTCCGGCCGTGGCAACCTACCAGGAGTTCCTGAGCACGCAGTCGCCCTTGTTCACCAAGGCAGAGGATCCATTGGACGCCGACGTGTGGCTACGCGTCGTGGAGTCCAAGTTTCCCCTCCTCACATGAGACTGCTCTAATGACACCAAGGCTCGCTTCACCGCGCAGTAGCTTCACAGACCTGCTCGGACATGGTGGGACCATTTCCGTGCCATGCTACCTGCTGGTCATGAAGTTTCTTGGGAGGAATTCAAGACTGCCTTTAGAGGACACCACATTCTAGCTGGGATTCTTGACCGCAAGCTAAATGAATTCCTGGCACTCAATCAAGGAACCCGCACTGTATTGCATTACGACCAAGCCTTCAACGACCTGTGCCAGTATGCAGGTTATCATGATGATTCTGATGAGAAGAAGAGAGACCGCTTCCGCAGGGGTCTCAACACCAAATTGCATGAGCGTCTCAACACTATTCAGGCTGATAGCTTCAATGAGTTGGTCAACCTGGCCATATCACAGGAAGACTGTATTGTAGCTCACCGGGCAGAGAAGAAGAGAAAGGCACAAATGTCAGGACCCTTCGCTCAACCCTAGAGGTTCAGGATTGTTTCCCACAATCAAAACAGAGGATTTCAACAGCAGGCAGGCAGATGGGTGATTAGGCCACCTCAGCAGCAGCAGCCAGCACCCAACTGTTTTCCAACTCCCGCTCCAAGGAACAATCAACCTCAGCAGCAGCAGCAGTTCCGCTAGGGAAATGGGAACAAGTGCTTCACTTGTGGCAATGTGGGCCATTATGCCAAGAATTGCCCAAGGAATCAGCAGAGGTAGATGTCAGCACCAAATCAAGATAGAGGGAGGAAGCAGAAGGTGCAAGTTAGGCAAGGGAAGGTCAACTTCACTACTCTAGAGGAGTTACCTGAAGGAGCCCCCATCATGACTGGTATCTTTTCAGTTTTTAATCAACCTGCATTAATTCTATTTGATTTTGGTGCATCTCATAGCTTCATTAGCCAGAAGTTCAGTGCTAAATATGAACTACCATTCTATCATACAAAAGGGTCTTTCATGATAGCAACACTTGGGGGTAAAATTGCAACCAACCAATTAATTTGAAGTGTGTCTATCTCACTGGGAAGTAAGATCTTCAAAACCACACTCCTAATTTTGGGATTAGAGGGTATGGACATCATTCTCGGAGCCGACTAGATGACTCAACATCGAGTGGTGTTGGATGTAGCTGCCAGAGCTCTAGAAATCTATTCTCCTACCTTCCAAGACCTTGTATTGTATCTACCCAGCCAAGATTCTACTCGATCATGTGCTTTTGCGATGATAGAGCTGTCTTTGAAGAAGATTCCAGTGGTCTATGAGTATGCAAATGTTTTTCCTGATGAATTGCCAGGAATGCCACCAGACCGGGATATTGAATTCGCCATCGAGTTGCAATCAGGAACGACACCTATTTCCAAGAGGCCTTACCGGATGCCACCCGCTGAATTGGTAGAATTGAAGAAGCAATTGCAAGAGTTGTTAGACAAGGGTTTCATCCGCCCAAGTACTTCGCCTTGGGGATGTCCGGCCTTGTTTATGAAAAAGAAGGATGAAAGCTTGAGGCTATGTATAGATTACCGACCACTTAATGCGGTGACTGTCAAGAACAAGTATCCTTTGCCTCGTATTGATGTTCTTTTCGATCAATTGGTCGGAGCCAAAGTGTTTTCCAAGATAGACCTTTGCTCCTGCTATCATCAGATCAAGATATGAGTGAGTGATGTTCCGAAGACTACCTTCTCAACCAGATATGGGCTATATGAATATTTGGTAATGTCGTTTGGGCTGACTAATGTTCCAGCATACTTCATGTATCTGATGAATTCTGTCTTCATGCCTGAACTGGACAAGTTCATGGTGGTTTTCATCGATGATATCTTGGTGTACTCAAAGAACGAAGAAGAGCATGCCGGTCATTTGCATGTAGTGCTTCAACGTCTGCGAGAGCACTGTCTTTATGTCAAATTATCGAAATGTGATTTTTGGCTAAAGGAAATCAAATTCTTCGGTCACACTGTCTCTCAAGCAGGCATAGCTGTTGATCCGGATAAGGTGCAAGAGGTGATGAACTGGAAGCCGCCAACAACTGTCCGTCAGATTCAAAGCTTTCTGGGTTTGGCCGGTTATTACCGAAGATTAATTCCAGACTTCTCTAGAATTGTGAAGCCCATGACTGAATTGTTGAAGAAAGGAGCCAAGTTTGATTGGGGTCAAAAGTGCGAAGATGCTTTCCACACCTTGAGGCAGCATGTGACCACAGCACCGGTGTTAGCGCAACCTGACAATGACAAGCCTTTTGATGTATACTGTGATGCCTCTGGCACTGGACTGGGTTGTGTTTTGATGCAAGACAACCGAGTCATTGCCTACGTATCAAGAGCACTCAAGCCTCACGAGCAAAATTATCCCACTCATGACATGGATTTAGCAGCCGTGGTTCATGCATTAAAGATGTCCAGGCACTGTTTGATGGGAACCCACAGCAACATCTTCACAGATCATAAGAGCCTCAAGTATATCTTTAATCTGGCTGATCTCAACATGAGGCAGAGAAGATGGCTAGAGCTGATCAAGGACTATGACCTGGAGCTACACTACCACCTAGGGAAAGCCAATGTAGTAGCTGATGCCTTGAGTCGGAAATTGCAATGCAACTGTGTTATGATGGATTCTCGCATCAACACCCTATGTGATGAGTTGAGCAAAATGAAGATCGAAGTGATTCCTTCTGGTGCTTTGTCTCACATTTCCGTTGAGCCAACTTTGTGAGACCAGATAATCATGGCCCAACTCAGTGACAAGGGAGTGCAAATCATTAAAGAGAACCTCCATTAGAAGACAGAGAAGTATAAGTGTTTCCGCTAAGATGGGAAGGGTATATTGTGGTTTCAAAGCAGATTCTTGGTTCCTAAAAATAAGGATCTCAAGAAGAAAATCTTGAATGAAGCTCATCTCTCCAAATTCTCCATGCATCCAGGAAGCACCAAAATGTACCATGATCTGAAGCCCTTGTATTGGTGGACCAGAATGAAGAGAGAGATAGCCCAATATGTATCAGAATGTGACACATGTCATAGGATAAAGGCAAGCCACTTGAAATCAGCTGGTGCCTTGCAACCCCTATTTGCAAATTCTTTGTAAAATTCTATTCAAAAACCTTTTGCAAGTAGTCAAAGGTACATGAGTAAGATTGAAAGAAGCATTTTCAATATTTGAAATTTTCTCCCCCTGTTTCAAATGCTTTTCCTTTGACTTGAACAAAACTCCCCCTAAATGAAATTCTCCTCTTAGTGTTCAAGAGGGTTTTACAAATTTTTGAAGACGCTAGAACTTTCTCCCCCTTTTGAACACAATAAGATACCAATTTGAAAACTTTATTTTAAAATTTAGTGGTGGTGCGGTCCTTTTGCTTTGGGCTACTTTCTCCCCCTTTGGCATGAATCGCCAAAAATGGATACTTGTGTGTGAAATATAAGCCCTTTTTACTTTCTCCCAAATGGCAAACAAATAGATATGAGTGAAGATTATACCAAAGTGGAGAACGATGCGGAATATCGGCAAATACCAATGGAGTTGAGTGGAAGCGACGTCTTTGCCGAATACTTCATTTCCCTTTCAATTCTATGACTAAGCATGAGATTACACTTGAAAACACATTAGTCATAGATATAAAAGAGATATGATCAAAAGTATATAAATGAGCTATGTGTGCAAAGAATCAATCAAAATTCCTAGAATCAAGAATATTTAGCTCATTCCTAAGTTTGGTAAAGGTTTTCTCATCTAAAGGATTGGTAAATATATCGACCAATTGATCTTTGTTGTTTATATAGGCTATCTCCATAACCCCCTTTGTTGGTGATCTCTCAAAAAGTGATACCGAATGGCTATGTGCTTAGTGCGGCTGTGTTCAACGGGATTATCCACCATGCGGATAGCACTCTCATTATCACATATAAGAGGGACTTTGCTAAATTTGTAGCCATAGTCCCTAAGGTTTGCCTCATCCAAAGAAATTGCGCGCAACATTGGCCTGCGACAATGTACTTGGCTTCGGCAGTAGAAAGAGCTACTGAGTTTTGTTTCTTTGAAGCCCAAGACACCAGGAATCTTCCCAGAAACTAACAAGTCCCTGATGTGCTCTTTCTATCAATCTTACACCCTGCCCAATCAGCATCAGAATATCCTAATAAATCGAAAGAGGATCCCTTGGGGTACCAAAGACCAAACTTAGGTGTATGAACTAAATATCTCAAGATTTGCTTCACGGCCCTAAGGTGAACTTCCTTAGGATCGGCATGGAACCTTGCACACATGCATACAGAAAGCATAATGTCCGGTCGAGATGCACATAAATAGAGTAAAGATCCTATCATCGACTGGTATACCTTTTGATCTACGGATTTACCTCCCTTGTCGAGGTCGAGATGCCCATTGGTTCCCATGGGTGTCATGATGGGCTTGGCATCCTTCATTCCAAACTTGGTGAGTATGTCTTGAATGTACTTGGTTTGGCTAATGAAGGTACCCTCTTGGAGTTGCTTGACTTGAAATCCTAGAAAATACTTCAACTCCCCCATCATAGACATCTCGAATTTTTGTATCATGATCCTACTAAATTCTTCACAAATAGATTTGTTAGTAGACCCAAATATGATATCATCAACATAAATTTGGCATACAAACAAATCATTTTCAATTGTTTTAGTAAAGAGAGTAGGATCGGCCTTGCCGACTTTGAAGCCATTAGTGATAAGGAAATCTCTTAGGCATTCATACCATGCTCTTGGGGCTTGCTTGAGCCCAAAAAGCGCCTTAGAGAGTTTATAAACATGATTAGGGTACTCACTATCTTCAAAGCCTGGAGGTTGCTCAACATAGACCTCTTCCTTGATTGGTCCATTGAGGAAGGCACTCTTCACATCCATTTGATAAAGCTTAAAGCCATGGTAAGTAGCATAGGCAAGTAATATATGAATTGACTCAATCCTAGCTACGGGTGCATAGGTTTCACCAAAATCCAAACCTTTGACTTGTGAATACCCCTTGGCCACAAGTCGGGCTTTGTTCCTTGTCACCACACCATGCTCATCTTGCTTGTTGTGGAAGACCCACTTGGTTCCTACAACATTTTGGTTAGGACGTGGAACCAAATGCCATACCTCATTCCTCGTGAAGTTGTTGTGCTCCTCTTGCATCGCCAGCACCCAATGCGAATCTTGAAGTGCTTCCTCTACCCTGTGTGGCTCAATAGAGGAAACAAAAGAGTAATGTTCACAAAAATGAGCAACACAAGATCGAGTGGTTACCCCCTTAGGAATATCGCCGAGGATGGTGTTCACGGGGTGATCTCATTGGATTGCTTGGTGGACTCTTGGGTGTGGCGGTCTTGGATCTTGTTCATCTTCCTTGTCTTGATCATTGTCATCTCCCCCTTGATCATTGCCCTCGTCTTAAGATGGCTCATCTTCTTCATCTTCATTTTCATCATCTTGAGCTTGATCCTCATCTTGGGTTGGTGGAGATGCTTGCATGGTGGAAGATGGTTGATCTTGTGCTTGTGGAGGCTCTTCGGATTCCTTAGGACACACATCCCCAATGGACATGTTCCTTAGCGCAACGCACGGAGCCTCTTCATCATCTAGCTCATCAAGATCAACTTGCTCTACCTGAGAGCCGTTAGACTCATCAAACACAATGTCACAAGAAACTTCAACTAGTCCAGTGGACTTGTTAAAGACTCTATATGCCCTTGTGTTTGAGTCATAACCAAGTAAAAAGCCTTCTACAGCCTTAGGAGCAAATTTAGATTTTCTACCTCTTTTAACAAGAATAAAGCATTTGCAACCAAAGACTCTAAAATATGAAACATTGGGCTTTTTACCGGTGAGGAGTTCATAAGATGTCTTCTTGAGGATTCGGTGAAGATATAACCGGTTGATGGCGTAGCAAGTGGTGTTGACCGCCTCGGCCCAAAACCGATCCGAAGTCTTGTACTCATCAAGCATGGTCCTTGCCATGTCCAATAGAGTCATATTCTTCCTCTCCACTACACCATTTTGTTGTGCGTGTAGGGAGAAGAGAACTCATGCTTGATGCCCTCCTCCTCAAGAAAGCCTTCAATTTGTGAGTTCTTGAATTCCGTCCCATTGTCGCTTCTTATTTTCTTGATCCTCAAGCTGAACCCATTTTGAGCCCGTCTCAAGAATCCTTTCAAAGTATCTTGGTTTCGAGAGTTTTCTTGCAAAAAGAATACCCAAGTGAAGCGAGAATAATCATCCACAATAACTAGACAGTACTTACTCCCACCGATGCTTATGTAAGCTATCGGGCCGAATAAATCCATGTGGAGTAGCTCCAGTGGCCTGTCAGTCGTCATGATGTTCTTGTGTGGATGATGTACACCAATTTGCTTCCCTGCTTGGCATGCGCTACAAATCCTGTCTTTCTCAAAATGAACATTGGTCAGTCCCAAAATGTGCTCTCCCTTTAGAAGCTTGTGAAGATTCTTCATTCCAACGTGGGCTAGTTGGCGATGCCAAAGCCAACCCATGTTAGTCTTAGCAATTAAACAAGTGTCAAGTTCAGCTCTATTGAAATCAACTAAGTATAGCTGACCCTCTAACACTCCCTTAAAAGCTATTGAATCATCACTTCTTCTAAAGACAGTAACACCTACATCTGTAAAAAGACAATTGTAGCCCATTTTGCATAATTGAGAAACAGAAAGCAAATTGTAATCTAATGAATCTACAAGAAAAACATTGGAAATAGAATGATCAGGTGATATAGCAATTTTACCCAATCCTTTGACCAAACCTTGATTTCCATCCCCGAATGTGATAGCTCGTTGGGGATCTTGGTTTTTCTCATAGGAGGAGAACATCTTTTTCTCTCGATTCATGTGGTTTGTGCACCCGCTGCCGATGATCCAACTTGAGCCCCCAGATGCATAAACCTACAAAACAAATTTAGGCCTTGTTCTTAGGTACCCAAACGGTTTTGGGTCCTTTTACATTAGAAATAAGCACCTTGGGTACCCAAACACAAGTCTTGGAGCCCTTGTGTTTGCCCCCAATATATTTGGCAACTACTTTGCCTGATTTGCTAGTAAGCACATATGAAGCATCAAAAGTATTGAATGAAATGTTATGATCATTTGATGCAATAGGAGTTTTCTTCTTAGGCATTTTAACATGTGTAGAACGCCTAGAGCTAGAAGCCTCATTCTTATGAATAAAAGCATGGTGAGAAGCAGAATGAGTCTTCTTAGCATGAATTCTCCTAATCTTGTCCTCAGGATAACCAGCAGGATATAAAATATAGCCCTCGTTATCCTGAGGCATGGGAGCCTTGCCTTTAACAAAATTGGACAATCTTTTAGGAGGGGCATTAAGCTTGACATTGTCTCCCTGTTGGAAGCCAATGCCATCCTTAATGCCAGGGCATCTCCCACTATAAAGCATACTACGAGCAAATTTAAATTTTTCATTCTCTAGTTCATGCTCGGCAATTTTAGCATCTAGTTTAGCTATATGATCATTTTGTTGTTTAATCATAGCAAGGTGATCATGAATAGCATTCACATTAACATATCTACATCTAGTACAAATGGTAACATGATCAACACTAGATGTAGATGGTTTGCAATCATTTAATTCAACAATCTTAGCATGTAAAATAGCATTCTCATCTCTAAGATTGGTAATAGCATCATTGCAAACATTTAAATCCTTAGCCTTAGTAATTAATTGTTCATTTTCAATCTTAAGGCTAGCAAGAGAGGCATTCAATTTATCAATCTTAGCAATCAAATTAGCATTATCATTTCTAAGATTGGTAATTGAATCATCACAAATATTTGACGTCTCAACCTTAGCAATCAAATTAGCATTCTCAATTCTAAGGTTGAAAATAGTGTCATGGCAAGTGCTTAGCTCACTAGTTAATTTTTCATTTTTCTCTACCTCTTGAGCAAAAGCATTTTTAGTCTTAACATGCTTTTTGTTTTCCTTAATAAGGAAGTCCTCTTGACTATCCAAGAGTTCATCCTTCTCATGAATGGCACTAATTAATTCATTCAATTTCTCTTTTTGTTGCATGTTAAGATTATCAAAAAGAGTAAGCAAGTTATCCTCATCATCACTAGAATTGTCCTCATCACTAGAGGTTGCATACTTAGTGGAGGATCTTGATTTTACCTTCTTCTTCTTGCCGTCCTTTGCCATGAGGCATTTGTGGCCGACGTTGGGGAAGTGAAGACCTTTGTTGATGGCAATGTTGGCGGTGTCCTCTTCATTGGAGGAGTTGGTGGAGCTCTCGTCGGAGTCCCACTCTCGGCAAACATGGGCATCGCCACCCTTCTTCTTGTAATACTTCTTCTTCTCCTTCTTCTTCCCCCTCTTGTCGTTATCCCTGTCACTATCACTAGATAAAGGACATTTAGCGATAAAATGACTGGGCTTACCATACTTATAGCATACTTTCTTGGAGCGGGGCTTGTAGTCTTTCCCCCTCCTTTGCTTGAGGATTTGGCGGAAGCTCTTGATGATGAGCGCCATCTCCTCATTGTCGAGCTTGGAGGCGTCGATGGGGACCCTACTCGGTGTAGAGTCTTCTTTCTTCTCCTCCGTTGCCTTGAATGCAACGGGTTGTGCCTCGGGTACGGAGGAGGAGGCGCCTTGCTCGATGATCTTCTTAGAGCCTTTGATCATCAATTCAAAGCTCACAAATTTTCCTATTACTTCCTCAGGAGACATTAGTTTATATCTTGGATCACCACAAATTAATTGAACTTGAGTAGGATTAAGAAATATGAGTGATCTAAAAATAACCTTGACCATCTCATGGTCATCCCATTTGGTGCTCCCGAGGTTGCACACTTGGTTAATCAAGGTGTTTAGCCGGATGTACATGGCTTGCGGGTCTTCTCCTTGGTTGAGCATAAAACGACCGAGCTCCCCCTCAATCGTTTCCCTCTTGGTGATCTTGGTCACCTCATCTCCTTCGTGCGCGGTTTTGAGCACATCCCAAATCTCCATGGCACTCTTCAACCCTTGCACCTTGTTATACTCCTCTCGACTTAGAGAGGCGAGGAGTATAGTGGTAGCTTGGGAGTTGAAGTGCCGGATTTGGGCAACTTCGTCCGAGTCATAGTCCTCATCCCCTAGCGATGGTACCAGTACTCCAATATCAACAATATCCCAAATGCTAGTGTGGAGTGAGGTTAGATGGTGCCTCATTTTGTCACTCCACATATTATAATCTTCACCATAAAAAACGGGTGGTTTGCCTAATGGGACGGAAAGTAAAGGGTACGTTTTGAAACATGAGGATAGCGTAGGGGGATCTTACTAAACTTCTTGCGCTCATGGCGCTTAGAAGTGACGGACGGCGCGTCGGAGCCGGAGGTGGATGGCGACGAAGATTCGGTCT
The DNA here is from genome assembly GCA_029449295.1 of Zea luxurians. Classification (NCBI taxonomy): domain Eukaryota; kingdom Viridiplantae; phylum Streptophyta; class Magnoliopsida; order Poales; family Poaceae; genus Zea; species Zea luxurians. Next base: position 431,467 of record JAOPSE010000572.1, read on the forward strand.
CGTAGTAGACCACCTTCTTCATCTTCTTTTCTTGTCGCCACTCTGATGCGACTTGTGAGGAGGTGATTCCTCCTTCTTGTTGCGGGACTCTCCAGATGGAGCCTTCCCATGGCTTGTAGCGGGCTTCTCGCCGGTCACCATCTCCTTCTTGGCGTGCTCTCCTGACATCACTTCGAGCGGTTAGGCTCTAATGAAGCACCAGGCTCTGATACCAATTGAAAGTCACCTAGAGGGGGGGTGAATAGGTGGAATCTGAATTTTATAAACTTTAAGCACAACTACAAGCCGGGGTTAGCGTTAGAAATGTAATCAAGTCCGAAATAGAGGGTGAAAACAAATCACAAGCAAATGAAGAGTGAGACGCGGTGATTTGTTTTATCGAGGTTCGGTTCTTGCAAACCTACTCCCCGTTGAGGTGGTCACAAAGACCGGGTCTCTTTCAACCCTTTCCCTCTCTCAAACGGTCACTTAGACCGAGTGAGCTTTCTACTTATCTCATGGTTCACTTAGACCCCGCAAGGACCACCACACACTTGGTGTCTCTTGCCTTGGTTACAAAACACTTGAGAACAAGAAATGAGGAAGGAAGAAAGCAATCCAAGCGCAAGAACTCAAAAGAACACAAATATCACTCTCTCACTAGTCACTATTTGATTGGAATGATCTTTGGACTTGGGAGAGGATTTGATCTCTTTGTTTGTGTCTTGGAGTGAAGTCTAGAGCTCTTGTATTGAATGCAAATGCTGAAAACTTGGATGCCTTGAAGTGTGGTGGTTGGGGGGTATTTATAGCCCCAACCACCAAAGTGGCTGTTGGGGATGGCTTCTGTTGACGGGCGCACTAGACAGTCCGGTGCGCCAGCCACGTCACCCAACCGTTAGGGTTCGACCGTTGGAGCTCTGACAAGTGGGGCCACCGGACAGTCCGGTGGTGCATCGGATAGGTCCTGTTCACTGTCTGGTGCGCCTTCTAGCGCCTTCTCTGACTTCTGCGCGCAGGCGCGCACTGTTCACTTTCACTGTTCATTTGCAGACGACCATTGGCGCGAAGTAGCCATTGCTCCGCTGGCACACCGGACAGTCCGGTGCCACACCGGACAGTCCGGTGAATTATAGCAGAGTGGCTCTTCGAATTCCTGAAGCTGGCAAGTTCAGAGTCGTTCCTCCCTGGTGCACCGGACACTGTCCGGTGGCACACCGGATAGTCCGGTGCGCCAGACCAGGGCAGCCTTTGGTTGTCTTTTGCTCTTTTTATTTGAACCCTTTCTTAGACTTTGTATTGGTTTGTGCTGAAGCTTTGGCACTTGTAGATCTCATAATCTAGAGCAAACTAGTTAGTCCAATTGTTTGTGTTGGGCAATTCAACCACCAAAATTCATATAGGAAAAGGTTTGACCCTATTTCCCTTTCACCCTATCAATACCTTCATGGAAATGGGATGACATCAGCATGGATTTTATTGTGGGTCTGCCCAACACCTCTCGACATCATGATTCAATTTGGGTCATTGTGGACCGATTGACAAAAGTGGCACAATTTCTTCCAGTGCTCACCACTAATAAGGCTCAGAAGTATGCAGAGCTGTACATTGACCGAATCGTGTGTTTGCATGGATTACCCCAGACCATTGTCTCTGACCGAGGAGCCCAATTCGTTGCCAGATTTTGGGAACAACTGCAAGAGTCTTTGGGAACCAAGCTAATAAGAAGTTCAGCTTACCACTCGCAGACTGATGGTCAGACTGAAAGGGTAAATCAAATTCTTGAAGATATGCTAAGGGCTTGTGCGATTGATTGCGGCAAGAACTAGGATAAGTACCTCTCCTTGGTAGAATTTTCTTATAACAACAGTTGTCAATCCAACCTAAAGATGACACCTTTCGAAGCCCTATATGGAAGAAGGTGTCGAACACCCCTCAATTGGTCTCAGCCTGGAGAAAGAGAAAATTTTGGACCCGACTTAGTGACTGAAGCCGAAAGGAAAGTCAAGCTAATTAGGAAGAATCTAGAAGCTGCTCAGGCCAGGCAGAAGATTTACCATGATAAGAGAAGAAAACCTCTCCAGTTTGAAGTGGGAGATTTTGTATATCTAAAAGTATCACCCACCAAAGGAGTGCAGAGGTTTGGGATCAAAGGCAAGTTAGCCCCTTGCTACATCAGACCTTATGAGATCAGGGAAGCATGTGGACCCGTGGCATACAAATTGAAGCTACCTCCAAAAATGTCTGCCATCCATGATGTATTCCATGTATCCCAACTGAAGAAATGTGTTCGATTGCCGACCGAGATCATAGCAGAACCGGAAATGGAGATAGAGCCAGATGCTATCATACCAAGAGTACCCTTCCAAGGTTCTGGATTGCAAAGAAAGATCAACCTGGGCTAAATCGATCAAAATGTATAAGATCCAATGGAGTAATCACTCAGAGGAAGAGGCTACTTGGGAGACTGAGGAATTTCTACGTTCGAACTTCCCCAATTGTCTACATGAGGGAATTGGTACGCAGCCATGCCCAACCCCTCCCCTGCCCTTTGAATCTAAATATAAGAAAAATGATCTTAACATAAAAGGAGTTAATTGTAAGACTAAAACTAAGAGGACTTCCTTCTAAAGTTGCAAAGAAGATGACATTCAAAGAGTAGTTTACTAAGAAGAACCTTAATGAACAAAGCACCAAATTCAAGCAAGCCTTAACCTTCACTTCACCCCGGAGGACTCCGACCCGAATCTCGGGACGAGATTCCTTTAAGGGGGGAAGGCTGTAACACCCCAGTGTTACCTAGGGTTTGCCCCAGTGCCCCAACTTGTGACCATTATCACATGTGGTTTTATTTAAGCAAGAGACATCAAACTTAAGAAACTAAATCCTAAGTTAAGTCTCTTTCATCTCAAAAGCCACACTCTAAACATATCATACACCTCAATTGAGAAAAACATCTAAAACCCTAACACCTTTCAAATGGGCCATTTAAGCACCTGAAGGGAATTGGAGAAAAGACTTGGGAAACACAAAATTTTGATATGAACCAATTAACAAAGTTTTTGTTATACCCGATTTGCAAAGAAGAGAAGTTGGAGGTTATTCTTTCTTTGTTTTTTTCTCTTTCGGGTGGTGCGCTTTGGGGGTTTGGAATTTTTGGGAAGCATTCACCAGTAAAACAGTAGAACTTTTGGTTAGACTCATGCGCTGGGGTCGGGAGCTGTCGTGTGAGCGAGTTGGGCCGTGAATTTCGATCCGGCCCACTAGCCCTCCCTTAACCCTAGCCGCCCTCCCCCTTGTGCAGCCGCCCCCCTCTCTCTAGCCTTTGCCTGCCCCCCCTCTCCCATCTCCTCCTCCCTCAAACTCTTGCAGCCACCATCCCACAAACCCTAGCCGCCCCCATCTCCTCCTCTACTAGGTGCAGCCCTCCCGCTTGATCTACGTCGCGTTGGTGCAAATCTCCAATTAGAATTTGGTGGAAGGAAGAAGGAGAGAGGAAAGGGGGAGAAGTCAAGGTGATTTTGTGATTATCTCTTGTTTATTTATGCTGCAATTCAATTGATTAGATGTTTACGTATGCGAATTGGTAGAGGTGCTGTCCATAAATTTTGTGGATGGGCGAACAACAGTAGTTCTAGCAGTTTCTGAGAATTTTTCATGGGTAATTAGTGGGAATCAGTGGGAGAATCATGTAGAGCTTTGTCATACCTTTCCAACGAGCACTTATGCGCTCGATTCGGAGTTATATTTTAGAAGATATCGCTATTTGAATCCGGGTATGTTGCTGTCCAAAAAAACAGATTTGCATGTGGGCGAACAGAAGTAGTATTAGCAGATTCTGGGGATTTTTCGTGGGTAATTAGTGATAATCAGTATGAGAATCATGTATAGCTTTGTCATACCTTTCCAACGAGTACTTGTGCGCTCGATTCGGAGTTATATTTTAGGAGATATCGCTGTTTGAATCCTGGTATGCTGCTATCCAAAAACAGATTGCAGGGTTTATCTTGTGGACTGTTTTGGGCTATATAGGGGTTAGAATTTAATTATCATTTGTATACAAAACTTGTGGGGAATTTTATGTAGATGCTTCTGGAGTTTTTGTTTGCTACCACTGCTGTCATAATTTTAAAGATATGAAATTGTCAAGCAGTGCTGCTGCAGTTGGTGGGTGATGGTGGTGATAAGTCGCTTGCGATGGGTTTGGAATTGCGCGTAGGTGCGGCGTCATTTATGAACGTTTGTTATGTGAATTTGTGCACTAAGTAGTGTGTCAAAAACAGGTGGTGGACTTTCGGATCGCACTTAGGGCTTTGTCCAAATTTCCCGGTGAAGGCACGTAAAATAGTGATGGTTATTCCGTAAGTCGATTAATGTGTCTTAGACTTGATTATATTTGTGCTATTTGTGTTCGTATTCATATTACTTGTTGGGTACCATCGTTTGAAGATATTCATGTTCTATTGATTACATATGTTGAGGGTGTGGTTTGATCATGTTACCCATGTTGTTTATTATTTGGAATGAGTGGAAGTATATGTTCAACACATTTTATTTGGGAAGGACTCATGTTGTTGACATGCATAACACATTCATCATCCATTGCATGGAAGTTTTGTCGCGATCTTATAGTCCGACTGTACCGGTACAATGAGCATCATATGTTGTCCAAGAAGGTGTATGATGCAGCTTCATATCCTTAGAGGTATGAAGGCAGAAGTCATTACTGCATCTGTAGCCATGTGCATTCATGGGTGAAGTGTGGAACCTATTATGGTAGTGTGGATAGTGTGGATCTTTACCTTGTGATTCATCTTGGAACTAAGTAATTGGTTACTTGTTTACTTGCTGCAAATTAATAATCAAAAGAAAGTTGTGAACTACATGGTTGTTTAAGCATGGTTTGTTTACATTGTCCAATTGTTGCTTGCTCTTTTTTACTTGCTGAGATGTGTCATCTCACTCTTGCATTGTTTGATGCAGACACCTAATCTTTGCTTTGGGGAAAGAAGGGATGTAGCAGCACGACCACTACACTTTTAAATAAATGAACCACTGTTGAATAATGTTGTTAAACAGGGGGTCAAGTCTAGGGTTTTAATTATTCTAGCCTTTCATGGTAGTCGAATTGATTTTGGGTTGGCTAGATTTCCTTTCATTTTATTTGGTCATGAATATTCATTACTACCTTTGCATTCTGATTATACTATGTGGATTATCTTTCTTTTATATTCTGTATAAACTTTATGTTCCTCTGGTTATGCTACTTTCAAAGAAGGTGCTGCCGGATTTTTGCATTACTTTCTGTCTCTATTTTTTTTCATATGTTGTTTAAGTTTTGTGGGAAGGGTTTTGGGTAACATTCAATGTGTGGGAGCATTGGGGTGTTACAGTTGGTATCAGAGGAATAGGTTGTAGGTCCTAGCAAGTGGAATAATAATAAATTGACACAATGCACATGTAGGATGGGTTTCCTGCTCTACTATTGATATCTTATTTTATTGTCAGTGCTGGATTGACATTGTTTGATGAGGTGCTATGCCAATATTATTTACTTATTTACTTACTCCTATGGCTACAGTTATGCTGCCTCGTAGGGCTCGTGGCAGCCCGCAAATCCCTAGTGGGGATTCTTTGAGTCCGGCGGCAATGTTAGCCGCGATGCAGGCCATGCAGCAGGAGTTGGCCATTCTAAGGCAAGCCATCCCTGTTGCCCCTGCGGGTGCTGCTCAGGGTGCTGGAGGTGGAGGAGTGCCCGAGGGCGCTGTTCCGGCGGGTGCTGCTCTGGGTGGCGGGCCTGAGGCACCCCTTCCCGTTAGTGGTCTTTCTCTGATGCAGTGGATGGGCATGAAGTTGGACACCTTTGATGGCAGTGGTACTCTGGTCGAGGTGGCGGATTGGCTGACTTATGTGGAGGACAAGATGGACGTCTTTGAGATTGTGTATGGTGATCGTGTTCGCTTTGGCACACAGCTTCTGAAGGGAGAGGCTCAAATTGGGTGGAGAGGCATGCAGGCAGCTCACTCCTCTTCACCAGGAGTCCTGTCCTGGCATGTTTTCATCAGGTAGTTTGAGAGGAGGTTCTACCGGGTCACCTTCCTAGAGAAAATGAAGATTGATTTGCAGTCCTACAAGCAAGAGAATAAGTCCGTCACCAAGTATGAAGTGGGCTTCAATAAGATGGTCTGCTTTGTCCCTCGTGTGGCTTACAATGAGATGGAGAAGGCGAGCCAGTTCTGACAGGGCCTGAAACCTTCTATCAGGCATGCTCTAGGCGCCTTTCCGTTGGTGGATTTTCGTACCACAGTGGAGCAGGCATTGGGTGTGGAGATGCAACACCAGTACACCATGGAGTCACAGAAGTCTTCGGGTGTTGATCAGCCTCGTGGTCAGGACGCGAGGAGGGGCAACACTGGGGTCCAGCCCACAAGAGGGGCAAGTCTTAGCACCAGTGTCACCACCCCTACCATGGCAAATCCTCTGAATCACGTACTTCGGGAGGAAGTAATCAGAGGTTTCGGGCTATTCCTAAGCCCGGGCTGGGGCTGGTGTGTTTTCATTGTGGGGATGCGCATCGCCGTGCTGAGTGTCAGTGGAGTGGCAGGTGCTCTATCTGCAGTCAGGACCACAAGGATGTGGTGTGTAGGAGGAATCCCAGTGGAAAGCTCAGATGGGAGCCAGTGACTTCCTCCTCTTCTCAGGGCACTGTCAACATGATGTCAAGCACTAAGCAGCAATTTGCAGTTCCACTTCCTCCGCAGCAGTTCTATGTGCCTGGGACTTCTCAAATCGTGGCGATGCAGGGTTTTCCTCAGTATCTGGCAGCGCCTACTCCTGCATCGACTACTCCTATGCCATCTTAGTTTGGAGCTCCACGTCTGCCTCACCCGACGGCTCAGTGGGGTTCTTCTATTAACTTCACTCCGGGAGCTTCCTCTTCTGTGGGTATTTCCAGAGCTTATGTGCTACCCTCGATAGATGGCAGGGAGCAAGGAGACGTGGTGATAGGTATGATCTTAGTTGATTCATTTGTGGCCCATGCTCTTTTTGACTCTATCGCTAGCTAGTTGTTTGTTTCGGAGAATTTTGTGTCGTGGGCTGGTCTTTCGGTGCAGAGGTTGGGTCACCCAATTTTGGTTAGTTCTGCTAATGGCTCCTGTCAGTACCCAGAAACTAGCGTACCCCTTACTACTGTATAAAGACGCAGTACCCACGAGGCTATCTTTAGTCGCGTGGTAAAAGAGCTGTATGTGGGACCAGGCCATGACTCACCCCAGCATCGGGCGACTACTCTGGGCCAGCAACAGCGCCTGACCTCACCACATAGGTAGGTTCGGGGCCGCCACGTTTCTAGAGAAAGTGATATACTCCAAGGCATCAATAGTGAGTCCGGACCCCCATGGGAGAGTGCCGGACCCATGCTAGACCCCTGTATATACGGTCCAGGCCTCCAAGTTTGACTTGGCCCAGGACCTCCACGTGTGCGAACCGGACCCCTAGAAAGGGATCCGAACCCCACATATGGGTCCGGGCTGCCCACAGTGGGGTCCTAGGATTCAAAGATAGAACATACCCGGACCTAAATCAGGACTCAAGCAGGGGTCCGGAGCTGACACGTGTCTAGACCTGGTCTGGTGGGATCTGGACCTATCCGCATACACTCCTGCTCCCCGCTCAGGCGGAGGCCCGATGCTGCCACATGGCATACTGCGTGCGGCATAAGCCAACGGGCGGAACCTAGCATGACGCCTCTGGGCTACGCGTGCCTTCACATTCATTATGGATAAGGCATGCGCTTGTTCATTCCACTGACAGGCGGCATGCCCAGTCCACGTTACGTGGGTCACGCAATTAGTCACATGTTACCATATCGAGGGCAATGACTCACCATTACTCGTGCGGGTTACTGCCTATCAATGCTGCATGGAATGCAACCATCATGACTTCCGCTGATTACTCATGCGTTACTCTGTCAGCATTAGTTATTCCCATAATGTATTTCTTCCATTATGGTCCTAGGCCCACATGTCGGGGCTTAGCATCCTTGTATGTGCCTCCCTTAAACTATAAAAGGGAAGGCACGCAGCGTTACAAGGGACAGACTCAATCACACGCAAAAACTCATACTCAATACAACTTACACACAGTGGAGGTACGATATTACGCTCCGGTGGCCTGAACCACTATAATCCCTCATGTCCTCTTGTGTTCATCCACCATCCACTAGACAGGCAAAACGCTTAGGCCCCCTCCTCATCTTAGGATTAGGGTGGGTGTGTTCCGCCACCCGGCCGGTGGATTTCTCCCACCGACATTTGGCGTGCCAGGTATGGGGCTTTGGCTTTAGGTTTTTTGCCTGTTTTCCTGCTTGACACGATGGTTCAGATCATCGAGCACCGCGACTTGATTCCCGAGGACTTCCTGATGGAGGAAGAGGTAGCATCTTCCAAGCCCCGAAGCTCCAACCGCCCTGCGACCGGTGCTGCTGCTATGCATGCTGCACAGCAGCAAACGCATGTGCAGACATCCAGGGCTCCGTCAAGGGCTGCTCCTGGGGCGTTGTCTACAGCCAAGGAGTTGCTGCGCATCTTCCCAAGTTCCATGGCCTCTCAAGGGGCCATGAGGCAATGGCGTGAAGATGTCGATCGACTCCTCTATATGGCATATTCTGGCTCGGCCAGGCCCAGGCCTCGGTCATTCCGGCGTCAGCGTGAGGTGTCAGTGTATGTGCGCTCACCCACAGTGAGGGGTGCACGGATTGACGACCTGTGGGCAGAGCTCAACCACAGGCGTGCGGGCAAGGATGCCCAAATCTCTCTAGAGAGGGATGACGACCTACGAGCAGAGCTCAAATGTAGGTGTGCGGCGAGGATGCTCGAATCTCTCTGGAGAGGGCGCGTGAGCACCGGCAAAACTTCGAGGGTCGCAACCTCGACCAGGACTTCGCTCCAATTTCATCACAATCACCAAGGGATGCTCGAATCCAGGCGGGTGTCCCATTGGTCAGCGTGGGTTACGCCGCACTAGCGGATCATCTCCGCGTGGCGACTTGGCCACCCAAGTTCCGGCCACACCTGTCGGAGAAGTACGATGGTACAACAAACCTGTCGGAATTTTTGCAGGTCTACGTCACCGCCATTACGGCAGCTGGTGGAAACACTGCTGTGATGGAAAGCTACTTTCATGCAGCCTTGACCGGGTCGGCCCAGACCTGGCTCATGAACCTCACCCCAGGACGGTCTATTCCTAGGAAGAGCTCTGTGCACGGTTCACAGTGAACTTCACCAGTGCTTACCAGCAGCATGGCGTGGAGGCTCATCTCCATGCAGTGAGGCAGGAACCCAGAGAGACTCTCTGGGCTTTCATCTCCCGTTTCACCAAGGTACGGGGGACTATACCTCGCATCTCCGATGCCTCCATTATCACTTCTTTCCGACAGGG